>CM055120.1:116066461-116538961 GCA_029206835.1 Rana muscosa | reverse complement strand
GCCTCCTCAGACAGAACAGGGGAAGCCAATCATTTCCAAAAAGAAATGGAGTTCAGCCGGTGTAAAAGTCCACCCTGGAGGAATACAAATCCTCATAGTAGGAAGCAAAGCAGGAGTTGATTTCCCCAGGGTCTGACAACATTCTCCCCATTCTGTCGCTAATATTGGCGACATGAGCAGAGATTGTTTGCTCTCTGGAAAGCTATGCAAGCAGGCGCCCTGTTCTCTCCCCCCCCCCCTGCTCAAACACTCTCTGCGATTGGTAAAGTAATTGTTTTTTTAGCAGCCGAAAGCCTGAGGAGCTGAACCTCTCTCAGGGCTGCTGACATCCATCCTCCGACTCTCCTCCCCAGTCATTACATTTTGTTATTTCAGCATCTGAGCAGTAGATTCAACCTGGGCGAGTGAGGACTGGGAAAACCTGTGGGCCGAGCCAATAGCAGACTGGTACTGTCCTCTTATATAGGTTTTGAAGCCTTTCCATTGACCGGGCAACAGCGCCGAAGAGGGGTCAGAGGACCAGTACGACAAGATGGCAAATTCTACCATTGGCTAAACTTTCTCATCTGAGACCCAGTATCTTGAAAGTCGCCACAATTGTAGCCTCAAGAGGACGTGGTCTGGGATACCTCTAGGAAGGACAGATACCTCCCACACCTTAGCCAAGACGGGGTTTCTGACATATATGAGGTCGATGCGTGAAATAACTACGTACGTGGCAGGGGTACTTCCACCAACAAACGTCTGTGAGACCAAATGCAGCCGCCCAACGGGAGAGTGGAGAGTCTGTGGCCATGTCGGGAGTCATTTTGTCCATATTGAAACAAGGGACCATGTTGAAATCCCCAGCCAAAACAACCACAGCAGTCGGGTAGGCTGCTACCAGCTGTGCTATCTTGGTGAGGAGACCAAGTGTGGCCAGAGGGGGGTTATGCAAGCCCACCAATATCAAAGGCATGCTATCTACAACAGCATGTAGCACTACATATTTCCCCTCGGGATCCAGATGCAGGTCCATTAGTACAAAAGGTAGAGATTTTGGTATGAGAATACTAACCTGGGTTAGTATAGGTGGAGTGGTAGTAATGTCCCACCCACGGCTTCCTAAAACTGAGGATTCTACTCCCCACTAGATGTGTTTCTTGCAATATGCAAATATCCAGGCTGTGATTTTTTAGGAATTTGAAGACTAGGGCCTGTTTAATTTTGGAGTTCAGCCCTCTAACATTCCACAAGATCAGTGCCAATGGGGCCATGGTAAGAGAGAGGCGAACAATAGAGAAGGTCCAGTCACTGCATCTGAATCCCTAGGGAGGGTCATAGGGTCATAAAAGTAAGGGAAAATTAAACGGCGGCCGCAGTCCTGGCTGCAACACCTGCCGACAGCATTGCTCCAAAATTCCTTCAAAAAACAAATTAAAACATAAAGAAAACAAGAGTCATCAGAAAATTATCCCCAACCCCCCCCCCCCCCTGTACATTCACCCCAACTTGAATGCTCTTTGGATCCACAACTCAAACATGGTTACAAACCACTTAGGGTCATGAACAGTAGTCAAGTAGGCGAGTTTAACCAAGTGCATAGGGGCACAGCAGAGATGCCGCCAACGGGGCGGAATGTATAGGATTGGTATCACCCAGCAAAGGGGGCACAAACTTAGACACATGTTATACAGTGTAGAACATGGTATCTCGATCAAAGTCAGTCGCTGGTAGAAGGGAGAAGGCTAATCCAGCATGTGGGCTGCCTAGGGGAGGAGAAACCTTAGCGGCTGCCGGCCCTAGGTGTCTGAAGTGTACAGGAAAAATAGCAGTAATAATGATAAGCCGGCCCATCTTGTTATGCTCTAACAATTATGGGCCATGCGGAAATGTATCCAGCTCTAGGTAATAGGGCCCATAGCACAAAGTTCAATGTAGAGGAGCCGCCAGCTGGGCGAGATATAGATGGGTAGTGTCATCCAGGCAAAGGCAGGGACAGAAATGGAAATCCACAGTGTACAGCATACGGGCAAGGCAGGTGGAAGGTACATCTATCATGTAGTCTACGTGGGCCCCATGGAGAGGATACGTGTAATGCTGATAACGGGTGGACCTGGTAAGCTCCAGTAGCTCTGGGGCCTAGGAAAGTCATCCATTGTCAGGCAGGGAGGCGCAATCATGTAAACGGTCAGTGGGGATAACACCCCCACCACCATAGCTTCATGTAGTTCAAGGAGGAGACACACGTGCAGATCAAACATGGCATCAGGCCTGCCCAGCCCAGCCCAGCCTAGAGAATAAAGATAGAACCTATCTAATAGTACTCACATGGCATGTTCCCAACTAGGGATGAGCTTCGCGTTCGTGTCGAACACACGTTCGACTCGAACATCGGCCGTTCGATCGTTCGACGAAGAACGAACTTCATGGTCCGTTTGCGCTAAATTCGTGTTGCACGACACGGCCCATAATTCACTGCGGCATCGCAGTGCATTGCTGGCTGATGATTGGCCAAGCATGCACTATGACCCGCATGCTTGGCCAATCACAGCGCGGAAAAAACTGAGAGGGTGGCTTTGGCCAATTATGGCTCAGGGGGTTTAGTACACACCCCACACTATATAAGGCCGCCTGTAGTGTGTTGGCGTTTGTGAAAGAGGCAGTTTCAGAGATATAGACAGTGTCATTTTTTTTTAGTTAGATAGAGCAGGCAGGCGAGTCAGTTAGCTGCTGTTACAGTGTGTAGAGGATATATATGCATCCTAGGTGTTGTATATGTATTTATACACTGTATTGAGTTTAGATAGATCCGTTCCTGTTAGTCTCTATACTGTGAGAGGCAGGCAGGTGATTGTGCTAGCTGCAGACAGTCAGGCCCCTTTCACACTGGGGCGGTTTGCAGGCGCTATTGTGCTAAAAAATAGCACCTGCAAACCGAGCCTAAACAGCGGCTGCTGTCTCCCCAATGTGAAAGCCCGAGGGCTTTCACACTGGAGCGGTACGCTAACAGGGCGTGAAAAAAAGTCCTGCTAGCCGCATCTTTTGAGCGGTGAGAAGAGTGGTGTGTTTACCGCTCCTACACCGCTCCTTTCCATTGAAAGCAATGGGAAACCGCTGTAATACCGCCGGCAATGCGCCTCTACAGAGTGTTTCACTGAGGCTGGTTTCACACTGGGGCGGTGGGTGCGGTGGTGGTATAGCGCCGCTATTATTAGCGGCGCTATACCGTCGGAATTGCGGAGGTATTCAGCTGCTAGCGGTGCGGTTTTAACTCCCGCTAGCGGACAAAAAAGGGCGCATTGCCGGTGGTATTATCGCGGTTTCCCATTGCTTTCAATGGGAAGGAGCGGTGTAGGAGCGGTAAACACACCGCTCCTCTCACCACTCCAAAGATGAGGCTAGCAGGACTTTTTTTCACGTCCTGTTAGCGCACCGCTCCAGTGTGAAAGCCCTCGGGCTTTCACATTGGAGAGACAGCAGCCGCTGTTTAGGCTCAGTTTGCAGGCACTATTTTTAGCACAATAGCGCCTGCAAACCACCCCAGTGTGAAAGGGGCCTTAGTGTACTACTGTGTCCTTTGCATAGCGATCACCTAAAGCTCACCTGGATACAGTTATTCTCTATACTGTGACAGGCAGGCCGGTGATTGTGCTAGCTGCAGACAGTCAGTTTTTCACTTAGTGTACTACTGTGTGCTTTGCATTGCATTCACCTAAAGCCTAAATTTTTGATGCAATACTTTGCAACAGGGCTCATTGCTGCGCTCTAAGTACACTATCTGTGAGGGGTTGCAGTGTTATGGCACCAGCACCAGTGCCTAAGGCCCAATTTTTCAGCCCCCGTTCAACAGGGGCATGCAATTACAATTCTTGATCTAATATTTCACAGCAGGGCCTATTCCTGCACCCACCAAGAGTAACTGTGAGGGCTTACAGTGTTGTGGCACCAGCACCACCACCAAAGGCCCAATTTTTCCTACCACTGTTCAACAGTGACATGTAAATACAATTCCTGATATAATAGTTGGCAGCAGGGCGTTCCAGAGCCCACCAAGAGTAACTGTGAGGGCTCACAGTGTTGTGGCAACACCAACACCTAAGGGCCAAATTTCTGCAGAGTATATATGGCAGGCCCCTACTTTCAAACATCCAACTTACAAACGACTCCTACTTGCAAACGGAAGGAGACAACAGGAAGTGAGAGGAAATCTACCCCTAGGAAGGCAAATTCTCTCCTGAAAGTGTTAATATGTGAAAAAGGTGTCTCCTCTCCACTGATGCTTTATTACCCATCCTTGTTTCAATAAAAAACCCACATTTTCCAAAAACAGTTGTCATTGGGACGGAAAGTGAGGTGAAATGTTCTGAACAGGTGCACAGACAGCAAAACAAATGTTACAGGGGTGATAACCCTTCCCTATGTTTTCCAAAAAGCTTAAAAATAGATTTTTTGGCTGGAGCTACACTTAAACAATGTACCTGTTCCAAATTACAAACAGATTGTACTTAAGAACAAACCTACAGTCCCTGTCTTGTATGCACCGCCTGTATATGGCTGTTCAGAGTATATAGGGCCTTTTTTTATTTTGGGTGCGGGGTTCCCGTTAATATCCATACAAGACCCAAAGGGGCTGGTAATGGGGTAGGGGGGGGGGGCTGTGATGGGGTAGCTATGCCATTTTTCTCAAAGATTTTCATCCATATTGCTGGGACCAGACATCACATTAAAGCCGCAAGCAGTTTTAAATGGCTTTTTTTTTCCTTTAGAAATTTCATTTTGTGCAGGGACAGTTCTAAACAAGGGAAACCCGTGCCACTTCACAGGCATACTTTAGACACCCCCCAAGGACGATATTTAAAGGAATATTTCACCTTTTTTTTTTTTCACTTTATGCATCATTAAAATCACAGCTCCCGAAAAAACGACAGTTTTTTAAAAGATTATTTTTACATTGATACATGTCCCCTCGGGCAGGACCCGGGTCCCCAAACCCTTTTTAGGACCATAACATGCATAGTAGGCGTTCAAATTAGCACTTTAGATTTCGAACGTTCGCGTCCATTGTATTTAATAGGGTTCTAAAGTTCGTGCGAACGTTCGGTCCGTTCGAAGGTTCTGGTGCGAACCGAACGGGGGGGGGGGGGGTGTTCGGCTCATCCCTATTCCCAACAGGGGACCGGGAGTCCCGGATTCATATGCGGGGTAGAGGATTTATCCACTGTGCAGCTTCTTCGGGTGAGGTGAAATAACGGACGGATTCTCCATCAACCACCCTCAGGCATGCAGGAAACAACATGCTGTACTTTATATTCCTGGATCTGAGGGACAGCTTGACGTCAAAGTATTTGCGTAGCTTCTGGGTGTCCACTGAGAAGTCCGGGAAGAACATAAGCCGAGCTGCTTCATGGTGGATGAAATCTATTTTCCGGGCCTCCCTGAGAACCAGGTCATGGTCCCTAAAGTTCATCAACCTGAAAATGAACTGCGGGGAGGTGCATGTGAGGGACCGCGAGTTGGCAGCATTCTATGGGCCCTCTATACTACTAAGTGAGAGGAGAAGGCGTCCTGAGGGAAGAGGGTGCGGTGGAGGCGCTCGCTAAAAAGCATCCACCCAGATTCCTGACCAGCTTCTGGCTCAGCCTCTCAGCATGCTGCTGAGAGCCTTAGCCAGACGCTTCCGCCCCTCTGTTGCCCAGCACTCCATTGAACGCTGTAGGTGCAGTCACCTCTCTCTGCTCAGAGCAGACTCAAGAACTGAGCAATCAGCGGTCACATGAACGCTCAGTTCTCAGGCCTCAATCGGGCAGGAGACAGCTCCAGCATCACTCCAGCAGGGGGTTAAGTAAGTATGGTTGTTTTCTTTACCATTCCCACACTTCTCTTAAGACATACAGTATAAAACATATATTTTGCATTGACTGAACCTTTTAATTGCCCCTACATTTTTGTCCTGGTGCTAAATTACCAATAAAATCTGTTTGGATGTCATATGATAATCATGGATGCAACTATCTTATTTTTCCTCAACCCACACATCCCCATAATACACAACCATGCATGTAAATGCTCAGCAACACAACAGGCAGCCTAAAGTCTAATTGAAGAATGCACCAGAATGCATGCTCTGACATGGGCTGTGCTGATGTATATTATCATGGCTTTTAGAAGCTTTGTAAGCAACTTGTAATGTTCATGTGGAAAATGATGTAAGATTTTTAACAATCCATCTAGTATGAATGAGTCCTAAAGTTTAAAGTATATGTAAGTCCAACATTTCATATTCCTGATATGTGCCCGCTGTACAATTGTACTTGTATAAGAAAGTATCCTGTTCTCTTTGTATCGCTTCATTTGTGTAAAATGCTGGGTGTTCCTGCCAATCCCTCGGCTTTCTTATCACAAACTGACCACACTAGGCATGTTAGCACAGTGTGGTCAGCTCCCTAGCGATGCTGGGAACCCAGCTTGCTCTCCTCCAATGAGCAGCCTTGACCTGACACATGCCCCCCCCCACACAGCCATTCACTGGGAAGATTAGTGTATTTCTGTTTCTCCTCCCCTAGCTCTCTGAGCTCCTCATGTAACTGAGAACAGTGTGTATATTATCACTTATAAAAATAGAATAAGTGTATTTATAATGTTATATATATTGTGCCTGTGAAACAAGTTAAAATGACAGGAAAAGTAGTGGGATATATGTTCCTCCATGGATTCTTAGGTTTACAATGTAAGATAATACCAGCAAAGACTTCAGGGTAAAGAAGGATAGTTCTTTACCCTGTGTTGGTAAAGTCCGTTCCGGGGCTGGTTTTATTGGGAGTCTGATAGAGCTCTGGGTGGGACAGACTCCCAAGTCCGTGGACTGCAGTTTAGTGTTTTCTTACAGGTCTTGATTAAGGCAGCTGGTCCTAGCTCTCAGAGAGAGAGTGTGTGTCTCAATGTGAGGAGGCAACTTGGAGTATGGCTGCTTATCCTTGACTTTGGATACACGTATTTGTGTTTGTAAGGACACTTACTACAAAACCAAGGACTGGTCAGACTATGGACACAGTATGGCTCGGAAGAGCAGAGATGTTAATTTTTGTTTTATTGATGGCAAGATGCCCCTTTTTCTTCTGTTTGGAAATATCCTGTGCATTAAACATGGTGTTTTCCTAAAGAGACTGTGAGTTTGTCCCTGCATTGAGTCTGATCCCCTAGAATATATTTATATATATATATATATATATATATATATATATATATATATATATATATATATGTAGCGCCCCTTTACTTTTAGGCGAGCTAGGTACCTAAATTTAGGGGTTGATCTGGGTTAGTAGCCAGACCCAGATCGCTTCAATTGTTAGGTTTTGTTCTTTTGCTTTTGCCAAGTGGTGTTGTTGGTGTACAGTTCCCTGTGGCCTGTAAGTGGCGCTGCCATAACAGGTCAGGGTTGAACCGCTAGTGACATTACTGTACCTTGAGTGTCCTCTCCAGGCAGCTGTACACGGGCGTGGTCAGCCCGCTGTGCATGCTGGGAGAGGATACATGAGGGGCAGACGCCATCTTAGGAAGGGGGAGATGGAGGGGTACTGAGGAGCAGTACCGAGGAGCAGTCCGTCTGCGTCTCGTGGCCCTCCAGGCCATGGGAGAGCGCATGGGTGGATCAGTCTCAAGCACCTTTAGCCTGGGGCTGCAACTCTTCATGTAGGCCCAGTACATTTAGCTGGCCTACTATCTAAAGAGGAATTCCAGGGCACTCAATGGTGACCCGTTCTGGAGAGGGAGCCAGGGTTACCGGTGAAGGAAGTCACCGCCTCGGATGAGGCCTGGTCACCTACAGAGGGATTCCACAAGTCCGCCACAGGCATTGTAGCGTGCTTCAACTTGCACCTAGGTCCTTATGCTACAAGTTCCGGGAAGTTTGGAACTAGGCAAATGGGTTCCAATCGTATCCCTAGGAAAGTAAAGTTTGTGCATCACTCCGGCTGCTGGGACCGTGAGAGGGAACTACCTGGGTGAGCAGAGTCCACTTGGGATTGAGTGGTGATATTAAGTGCCTGAACCTGCCCCCCTGTTATTCTATTCTTCACTTTCAACTTTCCTGTCTGGTTTCGAGCATATAGAAAATAAACCTTCAGTCATTGAGGGTTAACCTTGTCTGGACATTGGCCTTATTGATACACAAACAACAGTCTTTTTCATACACTCTAGGGAAAGGAACCAGCCCAGGAGAGGTAACTCGCTGCGGAACCCAACAATTGTGAACACCGCTTAACCTCCTCAAACAGGAGCACATAGCTCATATAGCACGGTGTGCCTTATCTTACAAGTGAGCCAGGTGAGAAAAAGGTCCGTGTGCTACATACAGTTGCAATAAAAAGTATGTGAACCCCTTGGAATGATATGGATTTCTGCACAAATTGATCTGATCTTCATCTAAGTCACAACAATAGACAATCACAGTCTGCTTAAACTAATAACACACAAATAATTAAATGTTACCATGTTTTTATTGAACACACCATGTAAACATTCACAGTGCAGGTGGTAAAACTATGTGAACCCCTAGACTAATGAGATCTCCAAGAGCTAATTGGAGTGAGGTGTCAGCCAACTGGAGTCCAATCAATGAGATGAGATTGGAGGTGTTGATTACAGCTGCCCTGCCCTCTAAAAAACACACACCAGTTCAGGGTTTGCTTTTCACAAGAAGCATTGCCTGATGTGAATGATGCCTTGCACAAAAGTGCTCCCAGAAGACCTACGATTAAGAATTGTTGACTTGCATAAAGCTGGAAAGGGTTATAAAAGTATCTCCAAAAGCCTTGCTGTTCATCAGTCCATGGTAAGTAAAATTGTCTATAAATGGAGAAAGTTCAGCACTGCTGCTACTCTCCCTAGGAGTGGGCGTCCTGTAAAGATGACTGCAAGAGCACAGAGCAGACTGCTCATGGAGGTGAAGAAGAATCCTAGAGTGTCAGCTAAAGACTTACAAAAGTCTCTGGCATATGCTAACATCCCTGTTAGCTAATCTACGATACGCAAAACACTAAACAAAAATGGATTTCATGAGATGATACCACAGAAGAAGCCACTGCTGTCCAAAAAAAACATTGCTGCACGTTTACAGTTTGCACAAGAGCAGTTATAAGATATGTAAGATATATGTAAGATATATGTAGGCTGAACTTGAGTTGAACTATGAAAACAAAAGTATTCTTCTAATCAGTTCTAGAGTTTGGATGAACTGGGAATCCAATTAGGATAAACAAGTAACCTCAGTGACGTAACAGTTTTGGAAAACCATAATGGTCACTTGAAGGGCTTTAGAATAACATGTGCTACCATGATATAAACCAATATTAGAAGCAGTGTTTTTCAACAGGAGACGTGCTGTATTTTTTTCATTGTAAGACCGCAGCAACCCTAGGCATGAATAAAACCTAAACCTCCAAGAACTTTTTGTAACCAATTTTTTTGCTCATGGCTTAGAGGAAATCGTCAATGTACTGTGTGTCCTGCAAGAAGCTTATGCTTCTACGTGACCGTGAATGCCCTCCATTGATGCTTTCTCAGAAGGGTCTTGTATTGCCATATTCAAGATGCAGATTCTTCCATCAATGACACCAACTCACAATAAGTCTAAGACTACACAACCAATTTTTAATGTCATACTGAAACAATCTAGTACAAAAACCAAAGATGACTCCCAAGCAAATAATCTAATGTAGCGGCCTCCACTCTCACACTCCCTGGCTTTGTTCTTTTTACGTGTCTAGGGGTTTCTCTGGAGGAGAGAGTGCGGGGTTACCATGCCAAGCCTTCACCACAGATGCCTGTGAGGTGTAAGCAAAGTTTCTTTACCCTTGGGTCGGTGTCCTGCCCTTGGAACCTCCACCTCCTCTCTTGAACAGTGTCTACCAGTAAAATGAGCCCCACACCATCAAATGTCCAACACTCCTTTATTCTTCTCACATCAGAGCAAAACACAATCAGTTGGACTCCCTCAACGAACAGAACAGACAGGGGGTGTGGATGCGAGTAGGCCCAGGCACAACGTACTCTCCTCTTTCCTTCCCGAAAGTGGCTTTTGGTCCCTTGTTCGGGGAAGACATCCCTCCAGGCGGTCTCCGGAGGCTCACCCGGCACCGGCAATTTGCTGCACCAGGTCTTCAGGTGAGTAACTCCTCCGGTCCCTTACGCCTCTGGATTCGGGTACCCACTCCCGGGGTCCCCTAGGAAATCCTTCCCCCGAGGAACCCAGCGAAGGACACAGGGCTCCAGACCTCCATCCAAGTACCTCACCCCAGGCTAAAGGTGCCTGGGATGGAACACGAACTCCCGGGGTGGCCTCTAGGCCTAGGCCCCCCCACGAACACGAACCACAAAGATGGCCGGCCCCCTTTATACCCTCCCCAGCAAGCACGGCGGGCTCCCTGCCTCACCATACAACCGCTGAGAGAGGCCAAAAAGAGGTACGGCACTCAGCAATGGTTCAACCCCAGCCCAAAGTGACAGCGCCACCTGCTGGACTCCAGGGAACTATACATCACTGGTGTCTCTGCCAGTTTAAAATTATACTTGTAAAGTATATACCCGCTACACTAATAACAAATATTTTAATGAAAATCTTGGCCAAGAATATACTAAATGTGTCTTTGTTGAGTCCAAGGTGGAGAAGAGTGGAAATTATTTGTTAATATTTTCTGTAATGCGATAAATTGCAGAATTTTGCAAATGTGGGGGAGCGATTGCTTGATTGTGCTGTTGAAATTAGTTGTGATGCACACTAAGTGATACCGACACAAAGATCATTCACATAAGACTTTTGAAGTGCAATTGTTGAATGACTAAAAATCATCCATGTAGACCTAGGTTTACTCCTCACCTCTCTATGGGGTTGATTTACTAAAGGTAAATATGCTGTGCACTTCGCAAAGTGCAGTCGCACTCTCCATGAGCAGTTGCTCCAGAGCTTAGTAAATGAAGTAAAGCTTCACTTTGCAAAGAGTACCCAATCACATGCAGGGAATCTTAAAAAAAAATGAATTTTTGCTTGCACATGATTGGATGATGAAAATCAGCAGAGATTCTGCTCATTTACTAAGCTCTGGAGCGGCTGCACTTGCAGAGTCTATTTGCCTTTAGTTAATCAACCCCTATATGTCTACTACTTCTTGTCCACAACATACCAGTATGGCTTGACTCCTCCATTTTGCTATGGTAATGACTAAGCGCTAACATTTGCGCAAAACACCTCTACCTTTTTGTCCCCTGGTCAATCTGTCAACCACTTGTCATATGAAGCTTCAATAAAATAATTTTTGGAAGTGCAGCTGTCCCGAATCATTTTCTTATGTTACACAACATGCGAGCTAGCACCTGACTGGTATGTGTGGGGATTAACCAGAGACTCATTCACCTGGAGCGGCTTTTCATGTTCCATTTTGCTAAAATGGAAGTAAAGATTGCATATAAGATGTGTGTTACTCTGGTATTCATTATATGTGTAGCGCCCTACTCCTGTTGGGTAGGCACTATGTGTTAAATTTAGTAGTTTAGCTCAGAAGGATTATGCTAAATTGTTGGCTCTGTTTCAGTCTAGCTGGGTTGCGTGCTCTTGAAGAAAAGTAACCAAGTGTTGGTGTGAACATGCATGAAAGCTCTTCAAGAGGGATCCCTAAAACGAGTGTGGTGAACAGAAAAAGGTAACGGTAGGCCCAAAACTTTAAACCAGCAGCTCCAACGGGGGTAGTGCTACATATGGATCAGTGTTTTTGATGAACACTTTTGTTTGGATAACATTGTGCCTTGACATGCTGCTCTTTAACCACTTGACCACTGGGCACTTAAACCCCCTTAATAACCAGACCAATTTTCAGCTTTCGGTGCTCTCACATTTTGAATGACAATTACTCAGTCATACAACACTGTACCCATATGAAATTTTTGTCCTTTTTTTCACACAAATAGAGCTTTCTTTTGGTGGTATTTAATCACTGTTGGGTTTTTTATTTTTTGCGCTATAAGAGAAAAAAGACTGAAAATTTTGTAAAAAAATGATTTTTTTTTCGTTTCTGTTATAAAATTTTGCAAATTACTATTTTTTCTTCATAAATTTTGGCCAAAATTTATACTGCTACATATCTTTGGTAAAAATAAGTACAAATTGGTGGATATTATTTGGTCTTTGTGAAAGTTATAGAGTCCACAAGCTATGGTGCCAATATCTGAAAATTGATCACACCTGAAGTACTGACGGCCTATCTCAATTCTTGAGACCCTAACATGCCAGAAAAGTACAAATACCCCCCAAATGACCCCTTTTTGGAAAGAAGACATTCCAAGGTATTCAGAAAGAGGCATTGTGAGTTTTTTGAAGTTGTCATTTTTTCCCACAATTCTTTGCAAAATCAAGATTTTTTTTTTCTCTTTTTTTTTTTTCACAAAATTGTCATATTAGCAGGTTATTTCTCACACACAGCATATGCATTCCACAAATTACACCCCAAAACACATTCTGCTATTACTCCCGAGTATGGCGATACCACATGTGTGAGACTTTTACACAGCGGGCCACATAGAGAGGCCCAACATGCAGGGAGCACCTTCAGGCGTTCTGGAGCACCCAGGCCAATTCTGACATTTCTCTCCTACATGTAAAAATCATCATTTGTTTGCTAGAAAATTACATAGAACCCCAAAACATTATATATGTTTTTTTAGAAAAGACCTTAGAGAATATAATGGTGGTTGTTGCAACTTTTTATCTCGCACGATATTTGCGCAGCAATTTTTTTAACGCGTTTTTTACGGAAAAAAAATGTTTTGTGCTTAAAAAAAAAAAAAAACAGTAAAGTTAGCCCAATGTTTTTGCATAATGTGAAAGATGAAGTTACGCCGAGTAAATAGATACCTAACATGTCGCCCTTAAAAATTGCACACACTCGTGGAATGGCGCCAAACTTCGCTACTTAAAAAATCCCCATAGGCGACGCTTTAAATATTTTTACTGGTTACATGTTTTGAGTTACAGAGGAGGTCTAGGGCCAAAATGATTGCTCTCGCTCTAACGTTCGCAGAGATACCTCACATGTGTGGTTTGAAAACCGTTTTCATATGTGGGCGGGACTTACGTATGCGTTCGCTTCTGTATGCGAGCTCACGGGGACAGGGGCGCTTTAAAAAAATAAATAAAATTTATTGTTCATTTTACTTTATTTATTTTAGTTTGACATGTTTTTCCGCCCTAAACATTTTTTTGATCACTTTTATACCTATTACAAGGAACGTAAACATCCCTTGTAATAGGAATATGGCATGACAGGTCCTCTTTACAGTGAGATATGGGGGGGGGGGGGGTGTCAATAAGACCCCACATCTCACCTCTAGGCTGGGAAGCCTGAAAAAAAAACAAAAAAAAAAACAACAATCCTGGCTTTGATCGTAGCGGTGAGTCGGTAGAAGCACCGGAGGGCGGCGGGGGGGGGGACATCCCCTCTCGCCTCCCGTAAGAATGATCAAGCGGCGGAACAGCCGCTATGATTGTTCTTATGGTGTAGGGAATCGCCGGCTGAAAAAGCTAATATCTGAATGATGCCTGTAGCTGCTCCCATCATTCAGATATCCCCGCACAAAGTCAAGGACGTCATATGACGGCCGGAGGGCGGGAAGTGGTTATTGCAGAGTATTGCCGGGCATTGCGGAGTATTGCTGGGCATTGCGGAGTATTGCCGGGCATTGCGGAGTATTGCAGGGCATTGCGGAGTATTGCGGACTATGGCAGGGTATTGCGGTGTATGGCAGGGTATTGCGGTGTATGGCAGGGTATTGCACGGGTATTGCACAGGGTATTGTGGAGGGTATTGCACAGGGTATTGTGGAGGGTATTGCAGAGTATTGTGGCGGGTATTGCAGAGTATTGTGGCGGGTATTGCAGAGTATTGTGGCGGGTATTGCAGAGTATTGTGGCGGGTATTGCAGAGTATTGTGCAGGGTATTGCAGAGTATTGTGCAGGGTATTGCAGAGTATTGTACAGGGTATTGCAGAGTATTGTGCAGGGTATTGCAGAGTATTGTGCAGGGTATTGCAGAGTATTTTGCAGAGTATTGCGCAGGGTATTGCAGAGTATTTTGCAGGGTATTGCAGAGTATTTTGCAGGGTATTGCAGAGTATTTTGCAGGGTATTGCAGAGTATTGTGCAGGGTATTGCAGAGTATTGTGCAGGGTATTGCAGAGTATTGCGCAGGGTATTGCAGAGTATTGCACCAGGGTATTGCAGAGTATTGCACCAGGGTATTGCAGAGTATTGCACCAGGGTATTGCAGAGTATTGCACCAGGGTATTGCAGAGTATTGCACCAGGGTATTGCAGAGTATTGCACCAGGGTATTGCAGAGTATTTCGCAGGGTATTGCAGAGTATTTCGCAGGGTATTGCAGAGTATTTCGCAGGGTATTGCAGAGTATTGCACCAGGGTATTGCAGAGTATTGCACCAGGGTATTGCAGAGTATTGCACCAGGGTATTGGCAGGGTATTTTGCAGAGTATTGGCAGGGTGTATTGCAGAGTATTGGCAGGGTATAGCACAGGGATGGCTGAGCAGGGATGGATGGATGGCTGGATCTGTGACTGCAATTGTCACAGATCCAACCCACAGAGCTGCTGCTGCCATCCGCTCCCTCCCCCTCCCCTCTCACACTGTACCGATCGGTACAGAGAGGGGAGGGAGGAACCGGCGTCATCAAATGACGCCGGTCTGTTTACAAGTGATTGCTCCGTCATTTGACGGAGCGATCACGTGGTAAACGGCCGCTATCAGCGGCGATTTACCGCGATTCGTGATCCGCCGGGTCCTGAGCGCGCCCCAGGGGGCGCGCGGGAGCGCGATTCTGGGAGGACGTTATATAACGTCCTCCCAGAGTTAAGCAACCACCTTGTCGACGTTATTTGTCGGCAGGTGGTTGTTAAGTGGTTAAAGTATGTATTACTTTTGTTTCTCTTTGTCTTGTAATGGATCTTATAGTTCCTTTGAGAAAATTACTATAGTTTTAAAACAGCCTATATACCATTGAAACAGTACTAAACAAGTATATATTCCTTTAAGACAACATTTATATTCTCTCAAGGGGTTCTTTTTACGAGTTTCCACTCTGCAGATAGTTTTTACCAAAAAAAAATAACAAAATAGAAAAAAACGTATTTGTGCTTTTTATCAGCTATTCCTTCTTACTTACATTACATTCCCATTTAGGCTATGGCTTTAAGTTATTTTATATTTTTATTATTTTAAGTCCTGTGCTTTATATGTTTTGGTTATGAATACTCATATTATAATTGATGTGATTTCAGGCTTTATGCATTTTGTTAGATTTGATTAATGAGTTATTGTTTGCTACCTTTAAAGAGGAAGTAAACTCTGCACTCCTAATCGCAAATTTAATCTCATTTGATGTGAAAACAAATTTGCAATCCTTGCATAGTAAATGTACATATATTTGCTTATTACTTACTGTTTTTTAGAACTTTGTAAAAAATGTGTCTTCCAGGATTCGGCAGCGCCATGTTGAGTATTGTTTCTGACTGATCTTTTGACATCATTTCCGCCCTTCTTTGAGTCCCCTGCTATAATCTCGCGCATGCGCGATCGTCTATTATCCAAGCCTCTTTCTCAAGACGAATGCTGCTATAGGAGTCGGTTAACCAGGGCGGTTTACTTACCCTGTGACGTCATTCAGTCACAAGGGGAGAATCAGGAAATGAATGCCCAGTCTCGCGGGTATGCTAAGCTGTGCCGTAGACAGCGGAACACTCGTTAACGGCATCCTGTGGATGGGGAGACGGCACACAGTGTGTGCCGTGAATCGCAGGATGGAAAGTGCATGCGCCAGTGACGTAATCAAACTTTACGGGACAGATTGTAAGCAGATGAAACAAGTAAGAAGAATTTCACAGGCAGCAATCAATAGGTGTATGTATGAGGAGTACAGTGCTGAGGTTGCTTTGGAGAGTTTACAACCACTTTAAAAAGCTTGTAGGATCATACAGATATAACTTTGTCATCTAGAGCAAGGCAAGAATGCATGTTATACACTTTTCCCTCTGTCCCATTTGTGCCCCATTTCTAGTCTCATCTTCATCCAGTTGGTACCTCCAACATTGTCATAAAAAAATAATTCTCAGTGTGAATGAGATTTTAACTTAGCAGTTATTGATGGGGAAGGCTGAGTTCCTGCTTATTGTACAGATCCATACCAGATGGAGAATCTGCCCATCTGCATGTTGTACAGTGATGGGAATGAGGTACATCAAGCATTTATAATAAAAAAGATACATAAAAATGTATTTAAAGTGAATTTGATTTGTTTCTAAATCCAATCACTAAATAAGCATTAGCATATGAATGTAATTTCAAAAGTCGCTTTCTATTTTTTTTTTTTTTCTTTAAATGATATTAGGGGATCCTACCCTGAAGGTTCTTGTGTACATTGTTATGGGGAGACAACTGTGCACTAATTATGTCCCTGCCCAATCACATGCAACCCTAGTTGGGACTGCATGTGACTGTACTTACATACAAAGTGCAGGCACGGTTCAACGTTGTCACTATCAGTAAACTGGTCCAGAACAATGGTGTGCACCTATACAACTCATTCGCCGTGCTACAGTATCTCACAAAAGTGAGTACATCCCTCACATTTTTGTAAATATTTTATTATATCTTTCTATGTGACAACACTGAAGAAATGACACTTTGCTACAATGTAAAGTAGTGAGTGTACAGCTTGGATAGCAGTGTAAATTTGCTGTCCTCTCAAAATAACTCCACACACAGCCAATAATGGCTAAACCACTGGCAACGAAAGTAAATACACCCTTAAGTGAAAATGTCCAAATTGGGCCCAATTAGCCATTTTCCGTCCCGGTGTCATGTGACTCCTTAGTTTTACAAGGTATCAAGTGTGTTAAATTTGGTGTTATCGCTCTCACTCACTCATACTGGTCACTGGAAGTTCAACATGGCACCTCATGGCAAAGAACTCTGAGGATCTGCAAAAAAGAATTGTTGCTCTACATAAAGATGGCCTAGGCTATAAGAAGTATGCCAAGACCCTGAAACTGAACTGCAGCACGGTGGCCAAGACCATACAGCGGTTTAACAGGACAGGTTCCACTCAGAACAGGCCTCGCCATGGTCAACCAAAGAAGTTGAGTACACGTGTTCAGTGTCATATCCAGAGGTTGTCTTTGAGAAATAGACTTATGAGTGCTCCCAGCATTGCTGCAGAGGTTGAAGGGGAGGGGGTCAGCCGGTCAGTGCTCAGACCATACGCCGCACACTGCATCAAATTGGTCTGCATGGCTGTCTTCCCAGAAGGAAGCCTCTTCTAAAGATGATGCACAAGAAAGCCGGCAAACAGTTTGCTGAAAACAAGCAGACTAAGAACATGGATTACCGAAACCATGTCCTGTGGTCTGATGAGACCATGATAAACTTATTTGGTTTAGATGGTGTGAATTGTGTGTGGTGGCAACCAGGTGAGGAGTACAAAGACACGTGTGTCTTGCCTACAGTTAAGCATGTTGGTGGGAGTGTCATGGTCTGGGGCTGCATGAGTGCTGCCAGCACTGGGGAGCTACAGTTCACTGAGGGAAACATAAATGCCAACATGTACTAAAGCAGAGCATGGTCCCCTCCCTTCGGAGACTGGGCCACAGGGCAGTATTCCAATATGATAACGACCCCAAACACACCTCCAAGACGACCACTGCCTTGCTAAAGAACCTGAGGGTAAAGGTGATGGACTTGTCAAGCATGTCTCCACACCTAAACCCTATTGAGCTTCTGTGGGGCATCCTCAAACGGAAGGTGGAGGAGCGCAAGGTCTCTGATGCCCACCAGCTCCGTGATGTCGAGTGGAAGAGGACTCCAGTGGCAACCTGTGAAGCTCTGGTGAACTCCATGCCCAAGAGGGTTAAGGCAGTGCTGGAAAATAATGGTGGCCACACAAAATATTCACACTTTGGGCCTAATTTGGACATTTTCACTTAGGGGTGTACTTACTTTTTTTGCCAGCGGTTTAGACATTAATGGCTGTGTGTTGAGTTAGTTGAGGGGACAGCAAATTTACACTGTTATACAAGCTGTACACTCACTACTTTACATTGTAGCAAAGTGTAATTTCTTCATGTTGTCAAATGAAAAGATCTAATAAAATATTTCCAAAAATGTGAGGGGTGTACTCACTTTTGTGAGATACTGTATGTAACCAAAAATCTATAAAAAATAACTAAAGCAATAACACAACCAGTGATAAATAAAATTTATACAATAGTCTTTCTGCAGCCTCCTTAACCGCTTGCCGTCCGCCCAACGTCATATGACGTCGCAGACTTTGAGCGGTGGTATCTAAATGGTTCTTGCAGCTCGTTCTTACAGGCGGCGGGAGGGGACGTCTACCCCCTCCCACAATCCTCCGGTGCTTCTACCGACTCACTCTTGCGATCGATGAGCAGGAGAAGGGATTCGCTGGCGCCGGATGTTGATCGTAGAGATTTCCGGCGGGCCAGATGGTCCCCGGGGTCTCTATAATCTTTCAGAGGCCGGGCGCGATGTTATGATGTCACACTCGGCCTCTGCATTTGAAAAAAAATGCCACCACTTTGGCTATTTTTTTATTTATTTAAGGGTTCCCAGCCTAGAGGTGAGATCTGGGGACTTATTGACCCCAGATTTCACTGTAAAGAGAACCTGTCATGCCATATTCCTATTACAAGGGATGTTTACATTCCTTGTAATAGGAATAAAAGTGATAAAAAAAATAAAAATATTCTAAAAGAAAGCATCAAACTAGAAAAATGAAAGTAAAATTAACAATAAAATATATATTTTTAAAGCGCCTCTGTCCCTGCGTGCTCACTCGCAGAAGCGAACACACACGTAGGTTGCACCCACATATGTAAACTGCGTTAAAACCACATATGTGAGGTATCACCACGAACGTTAGAGCGAGAGCAATACTTCTAGCACTAGACCTCCTCTGTAACTCAAAACATGTAACCTGTAAAAAAAATTAAAGCGTCGCCTATGCGGATTTTTAAGTATCGCGCCATTCTACGAGCGTGTGCAATTTTGAAGCGTGACATGTTGGGTATCTATTTACTAAGCGTAACATTATCATTTACATTATACAAAAAAACTGGGCTAACTTTACTTTTTTTTTTTTCTAATGAATGAAACTGTTTTTTCCCCCAAAAATACACATTTGAAAAATTGCTGCGCATATACCAGGAGAGATAAAAATTTGCAACGACTGCCATTTTATTCTCTAGGGTCTCTGCTAAAAAACATATATAATGTTTGGGGGTTCTGTGTAATTTTCTAGGAAAAAAATTATGATTTTTACATGTAGGAGAGAAATGTCAGAATTGGCCTGGGTAGCAAGTGGTTAAATTTACAAATGAAATACACACACATCTAAAAGTCCATAGAGTAAGAGGCGTAGGATATCTTAACAAAAGTTCAAAGTGCCTGAAAAAAAACAGGAAAGGTATGTGCAAGCTGATGCTGTGAATCTAAAGAAAAATGTAAAATGTGCATATTTACACCTCCACAAATCACCCTTAGTGCTCCACCGCAAGCCCCCTTAGTGGGAATGACTCACCAGACATTTTTACCTCACATTAAAGCTCAGAAAAGTTGGCTTCATTAACAATTCACCTCCTGGTATACAGCTTGGCTCACAGGTGATCCACTTGTTTAGGTCATGAGATCTCACAAATATCAAAAAAGAAAACTCCCATGTATTATGTGCATTATGGTAAAATTAATTTTAAAATGAATTTATAGTAAAAAATATGTCTCGCGTCATCTCAGTGAAGACTTGGAGTCTGGAACACTGTAAAGGCAGGTGAGATGACCGGGGTGTGTGACACTGGGAAACGTGGGGACAAGTTACGGTAATGCACTATGGGAGTTTTCCTTTTTGATATGTGTGAGATCTCATGACCTAAACAAGTGGATCACCTGTGAGCCAAGCTCTATACCAGGAGGTGTATTGTTAATGAAGCTGAGTTTGCCGAGCTTTAACCACTTAAGCCCCGGACCATTTGGTAACTAGAGGACCAGAGGTGAATTCAGAATTTTGCACTGCGCTGCTTTAACTGTAAATTGTGCGGACATGCAATGTTGTACCCAAACGAAATTTGCGTCCTTTTCTTCCCACAAATAGAGCTTTCTTTTAATGGTATTTGATTGCCTCTGCGATTTTTTTTTTTTGCGATATAAACGGAAAAAGACCGAAAATTTTGAAAAATAATTATATTTTCTACTTTTTGTTATAAGAAAAATCGAATAAACTCAATTGTAGTCATACATTTAGGCCAAAATATATTCAGCCACATGTTTTTAGTAAAAAAAATGTCAATAAGCGTATATTTATTGGTTTGCGCACAAGTTATAGAGTTTACAAACTAGGGTACATTTTCTGAAATTTACACAGCTTTAAATTTATGACTGCCTATCTCATTTCTTGAGATGCTAAAATGACAGGGCAGTACAAAACCCCCCCAAATGACCCCATTTTGGAAAGTAGACACCCCAAGGAAATTGCTGAGAGGCATGTTGAGCCCATTGAATTTTTAATTTTTTTTGTCCCAAGTGATTGAGTAATGACAAAAAAAAATTACAAAAAGTTGTCACTAAATGATATATTGCTCACACATGCCATGGTTATATGTGGAATTACACCCCAAAATACATTTTTCTGCTTCTCCTGAGTACGGGGATACCACATGTGTGGGACTTTTTAGGAGCCTAGCCGCGTACGGGACCCCGAAAACCAAGCACCGCCTTCAGGATTTCTAGGCACAAATTTTTGATTTCACTCCTCACTACCTATCACAGTTTCGAAGGCCATAAAATGCCAAAATCGCACAAAACCCCCCCAAATGACCCCATTTTGGAATATAGACACCCCAAGCTATTTGCTGAGAGGAATGGCGAGTATTTTACAGCTCTCATTTGTTTTTGAAAATGAAGAAAGAAAATATATATATATATATATATTTTTTTTTTCAATTTTCAAAACTTTGTGACAAAAAGCGAGATCTGCAAAATACTCACAATACCTCTCAGCAAATAGCTTGGGGTGTCTACTTTCCAAAATGGGGTCATTTGGGGGGGTTTTGTGCTATCTGGGCATTCCATGGCCTCCGAAACTGTGATAGGCAGTGAGAAGTGAAATCAAAAATTTACACCCTTAGAAAGCCTGAAGGCGGTGCTTGGTTTTTGGGGTCCCGTACGTGGCTAGGCTCCCAAAAAGTCTCACACATGTGGTATCCCCGTACTCAGGAGAAGCAACAGAATGTATTTTGGGGTGTAATTCCACATATGCCCATGGCATGTTTGAGCAATATATCATTTAGTGACAAGTTTGTGCAAAAAAAAAAAAAAAAAATTGTCGTTTTTTCCGCAACTTGTGTCAACATATAAAATATTCCATGGACTCGACATGCCTCTCAGTATATAGCTTGGGGTGTCTACTTTCCAAAATGGGGTCATTTGGGGGGGGTTTTGCACTGTTCTGGCATTTTATACACAACATTAGGAAGCTTACATCCACTCTTCTAACCACTTGAAGACAAAGCCCTTTTTGACACTTTTTGTTTACATGAAAACATTTTTTTTTTTGCAAGAAAATTATGTTGAACCCCCAAACATTATATATATTTTTAAAGCAAAGGCCCTACAGATTAAAATGGTGGGTGTTGCATTTTTTTTTTCTACACAGTATTTGCGCAGCGATTTTTCAAACGCATTTTTGGGGTTCAAAAATACACTTTTTTTAATTTTAATGCACTAAAACACACTATATTGCCCAAATGTTTGATGAAATAAAAAAGATGATCTTAGGCCGAGTACATAGATACCAAACACGACATGCTTTAAAATTTCGCACAAACGCGCATTGGCGACAAACTACATACATTTTTAAAAGCCTTTAAAAGCCTTTACAGGTTACCCCAGTAGATTTACAGAGGAGGTCTACTGCTAAAATGATTGCCCTCGATCTGACCTTCGCGGTGATAACTCACATGCATGGTGCAATTGCTGTTTACATATGACGCCAGACCGACGCTTGCGTTCGCCATTGGGCAAGAGCAGGGCAGGACAGGGGTGCTTTTTTTTTTTTTTCTTTTTTTTTTATTATTAATTTTGCTTTTTTATTTTATTTTTAAATTGTTCCTTCCAAGTATTTTTTTTTTTTATCATTTTTATTGTTATCTCAGGGAATGTAAATATCCCCTATGATAGCAATAGGTAGTGACAGGTACTCTTTTTTTGAAAAAACTGGGGTCTTCTAGACCCTAGATTTTTCCTCTGCCCTCAAAGCATCTGACCACACCAAGATCGGTGTGATAAAATGCTTTCCCAATTTCCCAATGGCGCTTTTTATATCCGGGGGGGGGCATTCCCTCCCACTGCTTGTAAAAGCAGTCCAGAGGCTAATTAGCCGCTAGGATTGCTTTTACATGAAAGCCGGCCGCAGGCTGAAAAGAATGATACCAAGATGATACCTAAACCCGCAGGCATCATTCGGGTATAAACATTCAAAGTCCAGCAACATACCAGTACGTTGCTGGTCCTTGTTGGACATGTATTGTAATCTTTTTATTTCATGCAGCCAGTTGGCTGAACGAAAAAAGAGATTGATCGGTGGGTATGCCCACCATTAGAATACCGCCCTTCATCCACCCACTTCTAATGATGGGCATACATGCACCATTTATATATGCCGAAGCATGGGGGCATCCTCCCGCAAAAAAGTTATGCCGCACACACATGGTCGGACTTTTCCACGGGCAAGCCTCCGTCGGAATTTCGACCGTATGTACGCGGCATTAGGAGCAAAATCGCTCCTCCGCCCCTGCTGCCCCAATGCTTCGGCATATTTGCTTTTTTTTTTTAACTGTGGTGGTGAAATCACCTCCTACAGCACTGGAGTCGCAGGGATCAGGCCTGTCTCTGCGAACGCTGCAGTTATGTGTGTTTTTGTTTTGTAAGTGACAGTGATCGATCGATACTGCACTTGGGTGGCCTGGGCTGGACGGAGGGGCAAAACGCAGGTGCCAGCAGGTATCTGGGCTGATCCCGCTAACACTGCGTTTTTGGGAACCCTAAACTGCTGGGGACGCTAGTATAGATCAGATCAGATATTGATCTGTTCAGATACTATACCACTAAGGGGGGTGTATGCTTCACGCGTGGGTGTTAGCATTACTGGCACTAACCTGACGCTGCCTGGGGTGTGACTCAGACCCTCTCTGACGCTAAAACCTAATTGATATCACCCGCCGGGCGATCAGGGGGTTAAACCTTTATTGGGTTATATACACGGCGGGTGCCCTGACACTATAAAAAGCAAACTAACTAACCAGCGTCACCCGTAACACTTATATGGTGATCACTGGTGAAAGGGTTAACTAGGGGCAATCAGGGGGTTAAAACTTTTATTAGATAATATATGGGGGTACCTGACGCTATAAAAACCTGCGGCGAACCTAAAAAAAATTACCAGCTACCGATCTGCATCACCGACACTAAGACAGCGTTTAGAAAAATGATTGCTTAGCGACAGTGGTGATGGGGGTGAAAGGGTTACCCTGGGGGGGCGATCAAGGGGGTTAAACCTTTATTAGATAATATATTGGGGTACCTGACGCTATAAAAACATGCGGCGAACCTAAAAAAAATTACTGGCTACGATCTGCATCACAGACACTAAGACAGCGTTTAGAAAAACGATCGCTTAGTGACAGTGGTGATAGGGGGTGAAAGGGTTACCTGGGGGGCGATCAAGGGGGTTAAACCTTTATTAGATAATATATTGGGGTACCTGACGCTATAAAAACCTGCGGCGAACCTAAAAAAAATTACTGGCTACGATCTGCATCACCGACACTAAGACAGCGTTTAGAAAAACAATTGCTTAGCGACAGTGGTGATAGGGGGTGAAAGGGTTACCTGGGGGGCGATCAAGGGGGTTAAACCTTTATTAGATAATATATTGGGGTACCTGACGCTATAAAAACCTGCGGCGAACCTAAAAAAAATTACCGGCTACCGATCTGCATCACAGACACTAAGACAGCGTTTAGAAAAACGATCGCTTAGTGACAGTGGTGATAGGGGGTGAAAGGGTTACCTGGGGGGCGATCAAGGGGGTTAAACCTTTATTAGATAATATATTGGGGTACCTGACGCTATAAAAACCTGCGGCGAACCTAAAAAAAATTACTGGCTACCGATCGGCATCACTGACGCTAAGACAGCGATCAGAAAAATGATCGCTAAGCGACAGTGGTGATAGGCGGTGAAAGGGTTATCTGGGGGGTGATCAGGGGGTTAAACCTTTATTAGGGGGGGTTAGGGAGCTACACTGGACCTAAGACTAAACTTTGGTGACACTTTTACAGTCACAAATGTCACTGATTGCAGTGATCACTAAATAAATGGTCACTGCAATCAGTGACACTGTGACTGGGGGCTGGGGGGGGTGATCTGGGGAGTGTCTGGGGGGGCGATTTATGTCCCTATGTGTCCTGGTGTCAGTGTAGTGTTGTGTGCACTGACCTGATGTCTTCTCTTGTACGGCGCTCGGTATATGTGAGCGCCGCACCAGAGATGACATCACTTCCTCCTGCTCCCTCTGTCTGACACAGACAGAGGGGGCATTTCCATTCGCCGGGAGCGATCGCGAGGGGGTGGCCAGAAACGAATGGCTGCCCCCTCATCCCGGAACGCTCCCGGACACTTAGCCACCACTCACTGTACAGAAGGGGGGTCCGATTGGACCCCCCAACTATACAAAAGCAATCACGTATGCTCTACGTGATTGTGCCTGTCGGTGCCATTCTGCCGACGTATATATACAGTGAGCGGTCGTTAAGTGGTTAATGCAAGGCAAAAACATCTGGTGAGTCATCCCCACTAAGGGGGCTTGCGGTGGAGCACTAATTTGTGGAGGTGTAAATCTGCACCTTTGGACTTTTTCTTGTGATTCACAGCATCAGCATGCACATACCTTTCCGGTCGGGATTTTCTTTGAACTTTTTTTTGAAGATATCCTGTGCCTCCAAATCTATGGGCTTACTTTAGATGTGTGTATTTCAATTGTGTGCACATGATGCTGAAGACTGTGAATGTAGACAGATAGTTTGAAAGTCGAGTACAGTATTTTATAGGGGGAAAAAACAGAGCAACTGTATGATACACAGTGCTTTAACGAAATGCTATCCAGTTAGGGTCTACATCTACTTGAAGCCAACGTTTAGTCAAATAAATGTAAAAATAAAATAATGAGAAGTGTCCCTTGTGCTCCCTTAGATTAAATCTTTCTTCTTTCTTTCTAATCTTCTAGTGCTAAAGGGGTTAATGTGAGCCGTTGGACCAGTCATAGACCCTCGTCAAGGATGCTGACTATGCCCGTCCTTTCCAGTTTTCCTCCTCCATTCATAGAACCTGTACTTTAGCTTCCCCCAATGAAAAGCACTCTATGAATGGAGCAGGTGTACCTTTTATCCATCCACCCATTCTCCATTCATAGCCTGCTTTTCATTGCTAGACTTAGGCTTTAAAGGTAAACCGTTCAATATTAACTGAAGTTAAATGATTCCTGAAAATTCTATATATTTATGACAAACCAAGAAGTAGTCATTCGGGGGTTGATTTACTAAAACTGGAATGTGCAAATCCTGGTGTAGCTGTGAATAAAAACCAATCAGCTTGCAGGTTTTATTGTCAAAGCTTAACTGAACAAGCTGAAGTTAGAAGCTGATTGGTTTCTATTCAGCGCTGCACCAGATTTTGCACTCTCCAGTTTTAGTAAATCAACCACTATGTGTCAAATACATCACCTTATGTATTTGTTTGTATCTTTGTGCTTTTTTTACAGAATTTCTATCAGCTCCGTATTACTCCTATTAAGAAAACCTAGACCCAGAAATACAGGGAATGCCACTGTTGACCTTGTTCTAAAAATACTAGTTTTCTGGTTTCAAAACTTTAGAGTCACTGACACAAAGAAAAGCATGCAGACTTGAAAGTCATAGTGACCTCAGTACTCCTGATCTGTATGTTTGTTCAAGGTCAGTTTCTCAGAAAAGAGCCATTGGAAAAACATAAATGCAACTAGCATTTTTAGACGGAGAGGACAGCAGTGACAACTACCATAGTCTCTAAGTACAGGTTTCCTTTTAAACAAAAAAATTACTATAGCATTCCGGGTTGAGATACTGGCTCCTTTACAATCTCAATATCTTTTTTTTTTTTCCTGCCTTGCAGATCTCTTGAAGGGCCCCTTTTCTTGGGGGTCCCAGATAAAATGCATTTCCCTCCCTTATTTAAAGTTTATCTAAACCCAATTACTAAAATTGGGTGTTCAATCATATTAAATAATATCTAGCATTCCTGCCATGTCTTTGATATTGTATGGTTTTTAAATCCAGGCTAATATATGGATGGGTACCACATCCTAAGATAATGCAACCACAAGGAAAGAAACAAAAAAGCAAACTTTTAAAGTACCCAACCACATAAATAAATAATAAATAAATAAATACATGAATAAAAGTCCAACGGACTCCAGACTTTTATTCACATTTATTTATTTATATGTTTGGATACTCATCATATTCATTCTTTGAGTATATTACTTTATGGCACATTATTGAATAAGCGCACCATTCTCATCTTTTTCTTTTACATTTATTACGCAGTGTTTTTTGAGTACACTAGTGGTTGCAGCTAATTCACGGTCGCTATGCATGTACTATATATATTTTTTTCTGAGTTTATTTTCCCTATATTCACTCGAGGCTGATGATTTATAATTGCTTAAAAATTAGAACATAGTAGCGCGCAAGTTTTTCCGTTATAACACATATTTTTTGCGATATGACACTACGTTTTGTTTTAACTGAAAATCGCACGGTCATGCAACGCTGTACCCAAATGAAATTTATGTCATTTCTTTTCCACAAATAGAGCTTTCTTTTGGTGGCATTTGTTTATTCACCACCAGCATTTGTTTCCGCTACAAACAAAAAATGACCTTCAATTTTGAAAACAAAAAACAATAATTTTTACTTTCTGCTATTAAACATATCTAATAAAAATGTTTTTTTTTTTTAAATCTAGTTTCTTCATAAATTTAGGCAAACCTGTATTCTGCTACATATTTTTGGTAAAAAAAAAAATCATAGCGTATATTGATGGGTTTGCGCAAAAGTTATAGGGTCTACAAACGATGTGATATACAGTATACTGGAATTTTTATTCATTTTTAATGTCGGGGATCAGTGACTAATAGCGGGACTGCAATATTGTGGCAGACAATCGGACACTGATATTTTTGACACTTTTTGGGAACCAGTGACACTAATACAGTCACTGTACTAATGACACTAGCTGGGAAAGGGTTAAACATCCATGGCACTCAAAGGATTAAATGTGTGCCTAGCCTGTGTATATGTGTGCTTTTTTTAAAGCCCTGCTGACAGAACAGCGCTCTGCCTTTTATTACATAGGTCGAGTTCCATACTGTTTCTCTCCTCCCCGATCAGCGGGTGCCAGCGGACATCCATTGGCGGGCATCTGCTGCGACTAATCACAGCAGAAGCGGCGGCTGGCAGACGCATGCACTCTCTAGGTGGAAGTGCAGAATCGTGTGTGGAGATTATATATATATATATATATATATATATATATATATATAATCTCTAATTCTGTACAGAACGGCCGCCATGTAGCAGTAATCAGCTATGGGGCAGTCGGGGAGTGGTTATTATTAGCATTACACATGATTTATATAGCGCCATATGCGAAGTGCTTTACAACATCCATATACGGTGCCTTGCAAAAGTATTCATCCCCCTTGGCATTTTTCGTGTTTTGTTGCCTCACAACCTGGAATTAACATGGATTGTTTGAGGATTTGCATCATTTAATTTGCAGAACATGCCCACAACTTTGAATTTTTTTTTTAATTTTTTTTTTATTGTGCAGCAAACAACAAATAGGACAAAATAACAGAAAAAGTCAATGTGCATAACTATTCACCCCCCTAAAGTCAATACTTTGTAGAGCCACCCTTTGGGGCTATCACAGCTCCAAGTTGGTTTGGATAAGTCTCTATGAGCTTGCCACATCTTACCACTGGGATTTTTGCCCATTCCTCCTTGCAAAACTGCTCCAGCTCCTTCAAGTTGGATGGTTTGTGCTTGTGAACAGCAATCTTTAAGTCTGACCACAGATTTTCTATTGGATTGAGGTCTGGGCTTTGATTAGGCCATTCCAACACATTTACATGTCTAGCGCACTCACCCCAGACTTTACCTGATTTTTCTTTTACTCGGCTCCTCCGCAGGAAAGAATGAGGCACACCGCACTAGCAGCCGCACCCTCCTGGATGGGGAGGTTGAGCGGTGTTAGTTTTTCAGGCCTGCCTGCGGCCAGTGTAAAGCCCTGTACACACGGTCGGAATTTTGGCCAACAAACTTCATTTTGAGCAAGTTGGACCAACAATCCGACCGTGTGTACGCTCCATCGGACAAACTTTTTTTGCTTTTTTCTTGTTGCTGATAAAAGTTGGGTCTGCAAACGGACAAACTTTTGCCAAACAAAAGTCTGATGGAGCAAAGTCCGACCGTGTGTACAGAAAACCATAGGACTTTTGTCCGATGGACAAAACAACTAATGTTAAAATCAACCAACAATAGCAGAAGTTGACCAAAGGGTGGCGGCAAAGAGCAGAAAAACCACGTGATGTTGCAAAACGTTTTGGGAAAGTTTGCAGAAAAGTCCGAGCGTGTGTATGCTATGGGTGTTCCCGACCAACTCCGTTCGGACAAAAAACCACGGAAAAGTCCGATGGAAGTCCGACCGTGTGTATGGGGCTTTAGAATCCTCCCAAGCTGATCTCGTCTCTGCATTAGCCAGAGACAAGTTCTTATTTCTCCCCAGTAAAGTAACTGTCCACACCAACTGAAAGTCCAACCTTTGTATTTATTTCACCACGGATAACAAATAATCTCTATGAGAGCAGACAGGTTGATACGAGACACAGGTCAGATAAGGTGGGAGGAGGTCCAGGCACAAACTCAATTTAGGTTTCTCTTACTGTTCTGCTTTCACGAACCGGTTTGGATGCACGGTCTCTGCCACAGACTGGGTGAATATAAAAAAAGTCACTGCTACTGACTTGTTGAAGTTGGTCACTGCCTCTGACCTGGTGAATATGAAAAGTCACTGCCACTGACTTGGTGAAGTTGGTCACTGCCACTGACCTGGTGAACAGGGCCTTGCCCTATTTGGTCACTGCCACTATGACCTACAGAACATGCACTTCCTTCTTCTTGAAACTTGGCCCTTGTTAAGGAGAAGAACCTCCCTCCGGAGAGTTACCAGAGGCCCCCACTGTCACCACGACTTTGCGCTGGGTCTTCAGAAGGGGTCACCTCCCTGGCCTCCTCGATCCTGGATACGGGTCCCCTCGCAAGGCGGCACCCTGGGAGCCCTCAATCCTGGACGGAACCCAGCCAAAGCCTCAGGGCCCCGGGCCTCCAAACTAGTACCTCACCCCAGACTGAAGGTGTCTGGGGTGGAACAGGAACTCGGCCTCCGGGCCTAGGGCACCCGGAGACGACACACCACCACTAAGGCTAAAGGTGCCTGGGCGCGAACCCCTCCTGGAAGATGGCCGTGCCTTTTTATACCCTCTCCCGACAGGCACAGCAGGTTCCCCACCCCGCCATACTGCTGCCAAGAGGAGACAAAAAAGACACAGCCCTGTATCAGTGGTTAAACCCTGGCCCACAGCAACAGCGCCACCTGTAGGCCACAGCACACCAACACTATCTCCCAAGGACGGAAATGGTCCAAGAAACCTAATAATTAGTGTATCTGAGCCATATTACTACTCAGATACTCCCCCTAAATATAGCACCCCGCTACACATGTTTCCACTTAAACCACTCAAGTGTTGCTTTAGCAGTGTGTTTGGGGTCATTGTCCTACTGGAAGGTGAGCCTCAAATCACACACGGAGTGGTACAGGTTTTGCTCAAGAATATCCCTGTATTTAGCACCACCCATCTTTGCCTCAACTCTGGCCAGTTTTCCAGTCCTGGCTTCTGAAAAACATCCCCACAGCATGATGCTGCCACCACTGTGGGGTTGGTGTTCTTTGGGTGATGTGATATGTTGGGTTTAAACCAGACATAGCGCCAAAAAGTTAAAGTTTAGTCTCATCAGACCAGAGCACCTTCCTCCATACATTTTGGAAGTCTACCACATGCCTTTTCGCAAACTCAAAACGTGCCATTTTGTTTTTTGCTGAAAGTAATGGCTTTCTTCTGACCACTCTGCCATAAAGTCCAACTCTATGGAACGTACGGTTTATTTTCGTCCTGTACAGATACTCCAGTCTCTGCTGTGGAACTCTGCAGCTCCTCCAGGGTTACCTAAGGTCTCTGTGCTGCCTCTCTGATTAATGCCCTCCTTGCCTGGTCCGTGAGTATTTGTGTGCGGCCGTCTCTTGGCAGATTTGCTGTTGTACCATGTTCTTTCCATTTGGTTATGATAGATTTGATGGTGCTCCTAGGGATCATCAAAGATTTTGATATTTTTTTATAACCTAACCCTGACTTGTACTTCTCAACAACATTGTCCCTTACTTGTTTGGAGAGTTCCTTGGTCTTCATGGCAGTGTTTGGTTACTGGTGCCTCTTGCTTAGGTGTTGCAGCCTCTGCGGCCTTTCAAAAAGGTGTGTATATGTAATAACAGATCATGTGACACTTAGATTGCACACAGGTGGACATCATTTCACTAATTATGTGACTTCTGAAGGTAATTGGTTGCACCAGAGCTTTTTATGGGCTTCATAACAAAGGGGGTGAATACATACGCACATGCCAATTATCTTTTTTTTTTAACAAGAAAATCATTTTTTTTTATTTCTGAAAAATAGTTTTATGTATATATTTGTATATGTATATATGTATTTCTAATTTTACTTCACCAACTTAGACTATTGTGTTCTGATCCATCACATATAATTCAGATTAAAAAAAACATTGAACTAAAGGCTGTAATGTAACAAAATAGGTAAAAAGCCAAGGGGGTGAATACTTTTGCAAGGCACTGTATGTTTAAAAATTACTCTTAATTTATAACTGATAAACATACACATAATACTGCTGAAAGAACAGGAGGAGATCTGTCCAACTGAGATGCAGCAAAGGATGGAAAAAGTGAAATCAAATATTTAATGGCAATTGTTTCTGATGCACAGTAATTTAGCAAATAAAATGTCTTCTTTAACCACTTTAATACCAGCCACTTTCGCCCCTTCCTGCCCAGGACAATTTTCAGCTTTCAGCGCTGTTGCACTTTAAATGACAATTGCGCAGTCATGCAACACTATACCCAAACTAAATTTTTATAATTTTCTTCCCACAAATTGAGCTTTCTTTTGGTGGTATTTGATCACCTCTGGGGTTTTTATTTTTTGCTAAACAAACTAAAAAATACCCAAATTTTAGATTTTTTTTTTCTCAGTTTCTGTCATAAAATTTTGTTTTCCTCTTCACTGACGGGCACTAATGAGGCGGCACTGATGAGGCGGCACTGATGGGCACTAATGAGAAGGCACTGATATGTAGAATTGATGGGCACTGATAGGCACCACTGATATGCAGCACTGATGGGCACCAATAGGCGGCACTGATGTGCAGCACTGATGGGCACTGACAGGCGGCACTGATGGGGACTGACAGGCGGCTGTGATGGGCACTGACAGGCGGTACTGATTGGCACTGACAGGTGGCACTGACGGGCAGCACTGACGATGAGGTACGGATGTGTTACTGACAGGTGTTACTGCTGGGCACTGATTGGCACTGTAATGGGCACTGATTGGCACTGGTGGGCAGTGATTGGCATTGTGGTTGTCAGTGATTGGCACTGTGGTGGGCACTGGCACTATTTCATTATGGAGACACTGCTGGGCACTTATCGACAGGTGATTTGTACAACTGAGGGGGCTGTGCTGATAATCAATGTGCTGATTATCAGCACAGACCCCCCCCCGACAGGGGAGCACGCCGGCATGTTATCCTGCTGGACATCATATGACGCCCAGTCAGTATAACAGAGCCACTTCACAGACGTAAATATGCTATTGACCGGGCGGAAAGTGGTTAAAATAGCCCTGATATAAAGTCATGTAACAATAGTGCCACTAGTGAGGTGCCTGAATTGGCAAGGGTAGTAACAAACTTTTAACTAAAAGAGTTGGTCAAAAGTTGCATAATGAAGCACCTTAGGTTTCCACAGGGTCACTTTAGGGACATAGTGGGGCTGATTTACTAAAGGCAAATAGGCTGTTCACTTTGCAAGGGAATTTTCCCCTTAGCCTCCTTAGTGAATGTGGTTAAATACAGTGGGGCAAAAAAGTATTTAGTCAGCCACCAATTGTGCAAGTTCTCCTACTTAAAAAGATGAGAGAGGCCTGTAATTGTCATCATAGGTATACCTCAACTATGAGAGATAAAATGTGGAAACAAAACCAGACAATCACATTGTCTGATTTGGAAATAATTTATTTGCAAATTATGGTGGAAAATAAGTATTTGGTCACCTATAAACAAGCAAGATTTCTGGCTCTCACAGACCTGTATCTTCTTCTTTAAGAGGCTCCTCTGTCCTCCACTCATTACCTGTATTAATGGCACCTGTTTTAACTTGTTATCAGTATAAAAGACACCTGTCCACAACCTCAAACAGTCACACTCCAAACACCAAAGAGCTGTCTTTCGACAGCTCTTTGGTGAAGACCAAAGAGCTGTCGAAAGACACCAGAAACAAAATTGTAGACCTGCACCAGGCTGGGAAGACTGAATCTGCAATAGGCAAGCAGCTTGGTGTGAAGAAATCAACTGTGGGAGCAATAATTAGAAAATGGAAGACATACAAGACCACTGATAATCTCCCTCGATCTGGGGCTCCACGCAAGATCTTACCTCGTGGGGTCAAAATGATCACAAGAACGGTGAGAAAAAATCCCAGAACCACACGGGGGGACCTAGTGAATGACCTGCAGAGAGCTGGAACCAACGTAACAAAGGCTATCATCAGTAACACACTACGCTACCAGGGACTCAGATCCTGCAGTGCCAGACGTGTCCCCCTGCTTAAGCCAGTACATGTCCGGGCCCGTCTGAGGTTTGCTAGAGAGCATTTGGATGATCCAGAAGAGGATTGGGAGAATGTCATATGGTCAGATAAAACCAAAGTACAACTGTTTGGTAGAAACACAACTCGTCGTGTTTGGAGGAGAGAGAATGCTGAGTTGCAACCAAAGAACACCATACCTACTGTGAAGCATGGGGGTGGCAACATCATGCTTTGGGGCTGTTTCTCTGCAAAGGGAACAGGACGACTGATCCGTGTACATGAAAGAATGAATGGGGCCATGTATCGTGAGATTTTGAGTGCAAACCTCCTCCCATCAGCAAGGGCATTGAAGATGAAACGTGGCTGGGTCTTTCATCATGACAATGATCCCAAACACACCGCAGGGCAATGAAGGAGTGGCTTCGTAAGAAGCATTTCAAGGTCCTGGAGTGGCCTAGCCAGTCTCCAGATCTCAACCCCATAGAAAACCTTTGGAGGGAGTTGAAAGTCTGTGTTGCCCAGCGACAGCCCTAAAACATCACTGCTCTAGAGGAGATCTCCATTGAGGAATGGGCCAACATACCAGCAACAGTGTGTGACAACCTTGTGAAGACTTACAGAAAACGTTTGACCTCTGTCATTGCCAACAAAGGATTTATAACAAAGTATTGAGATGAACTTTTGATATTGACCAAATACTTCTTTTCCACCATAATTTGCAAATAAATTCTTTCCAAATCAGACAATGTGATTGTCTGGATTTGTTTCCACATTTTGGCTCTAAGGCCTCGTACACACGGCCGAGATTCTCGTTGAAAAAAACATGTCGTTTTTTTCGACGAGATTCTTGGACAAGAAAATTGTCCCGGCCGAGTGTACACACGCTCGTTTCAAAGAACCCGCGGTTCTTTGAATGGAGCGTACGCAGTGACGTCATCGACTACGACGAGCATGCGCTCGTCACATTCGATGCCGTCGCCGCCATCTTGGTATACCCTACGTATGCCTAGGAAGCTACCGCGCATGCGTCAAATTCATTTCGAACATGCGCGGGCTTCCCGGCGGACAGGTAAGTGTACACACACTCACTTTTCTCGTCGAGAAACAGGCTGACGAGAATCTCGACGAGAAAATAGAGAGCAGGTTCTCTATTTTCTCGTCGAGGTTACTTGTCGGTTTTCTCGACCAAAAAAAATGATAGCCGCGTACACACGATCGATTTACTCGGCAAGACCTCTCTGCCAGCAAGTTTCTTGCTGGTTCTTGCCGAGAAAATCGGTCGTGTGTACGAGGCCTCATAGTTGAGGTTTACCTATGATGACAATTACAGGCCTCTCTCATCTTTTTAAGTGGGAGAACTTGCACAATTGGTGGCTGACTAAATACTTTTTTGCCCCACTGTATAACTTTCTAAAGAATAATCAATCACGTTCAAGGAAAATGTAATCTTTTTTTGCTTGCACATGATTGGATGATGGAAGGTCACTAAACTTCTCTTCATTTACTAAACTCGGGGGAAAATTCCCTTGCAAAGTGAAAAATCTATTTACCTTTAACAAATTAGCCCCAGTGGGTAGCTGCAGGTGAATACTGAGAGGACTAAATTTATAAGTAGAAGTTTATGGAACATAACAATGTCCACCCAAACCTAAAGCCTGGTACTAACCATATAAGGTTAGTCCAGCGATCTCCCCCGCTGAGCTGTTGTGTTCTGCGATCAGCGCATTCTGCCATTGGCTGAGAGCGCTGGTCGGTTGGCTGCTGGTTTTCCATCATGCACGTCCGGCTGAATGGTTGGCTTCCGTTGGACAGACTGACATACACACGGGTAGAATGTTGGTCGGTATTTTTTGCTCTGCCCGTGTGTACGGAGCTTTAATGACCAATGGAATGTGTGTGCGTGTGTTTTGTTTAATAAGTGATTCATCTAATTTTAAGGACAAGCTGTCTGAAAGCAAGGCCAATTAGTAATTGGATCAAGGATTTTTTGGAAAGGCTGCATGAGTGAAAATATTGGTCTGTTGAGAGGAGATTCCTTCACTGAATACCCTTGAATTATCCTGGATGAGACGTTCTTTCCAATTGTCTGCAGATAAGTATGATTAGCTATTCTGTAATGTAACATTAAGCAGCTAGTAAACCAAATTTAGCTGGAGCTGGCTGTGGTTCAGACCAGCTAATTGAATTAGCTATTGTTGCATTACCGAAAAGGGCACTTTGGGGAGAGAGAAAGAAGCGCGGGCTTCGTAACACTGACTAAACCGTGAAATGGGATCAACAGGAAATGTGCAAGTAATGCACAAGAATTCTCAGACCCCCTCTTATCCAAAAGGGGAGATGCTGCTACTGAGCTCATATTGAAAGGATTCATTCTATTACACACACATTTACTCACTCACCCAAAGTAAAGCATCGTTCCTTTTTGGAACACAAGAGATGCTCCAAAATTCGAATTAAACACATAGAAAACAGCTTCTATCTTTCTCACACAAGTGCACTTGGAACACAACCTTTGAGTATTAAATCAGCCTTATGTCTGTACACACAGGGACTTGCGCTCATTGGCATTTAGTGCCATTAAGGGCTTGTACTCAAGTACATTCAGCATATGTGGTTTTAGCAGTGTTTTGCGTCTGTTAACAGCATTGTCCCTGGTGGTTGTCCCTTGTCCCTGGTGGTCCCTGGTGGTTGTCCCTTGTCCCTGGTGATTGGGGGCATAGCCTCTGGGAGCGGTACAAATAAAGTGGAGTGAGGCTTTAAACTGTTACTAAACCCAGGACCCTGCATTCACTATATCTGGTCTCCCACAGAACACAGAAATGCAATTTTTTTAGTAAATATAAACTTCTAAATACTTTTTCTCATCAGCAGTATATAGCAGTCTTGTGACTTCTTTTAGTGTCTGGTTAAAGCATGTAGGATGAGTTTTAATTCTACTCCTATGAGGCTGCAGGACCCCTGACCCTCTGTCTGGACAGTGCTAATTGGCCCTGTTCTGAACACAAGCACCCTTTCAAGAGGAAAAAAAAAACTCAAGTAGGGATGAGCCGAACACCCCCGGGTTCGGTTCGCACCAGAACCTGCGAACGGACCGAAAGTTCGCACGAAGGTTAGAACTCTATTAAATACAATGGATGCAAACGTTTGAAATCTAAAGTGCTAATTATAACGACTAGGAATGAGCTTCGTGTTCGAGTCGAACATACGTTCGACTCGAACATCGGCTGTTCGATCGTTCGACGAAGATCGAACGATTTGGGCCGTTCGCGCCAAATTCGAGTGACGCGAACGGCCCACAATGCACTACGCCATCGCAGTGTCATCCAGGCGCTGTGATTGGCCAAGCATGCACTGTGACCCCGCATGCTTGGCCAATCACAGCGCCGGCAGCGAGGAGAGCAATGATTGGCCACAGGCAGGATGCCTGTGGCCAATTATTGCTGAGGGGGTTTAGTACACGCCCCACACTATAAAAGGCCGCCAGCGCGGCAGCCTTGTGTAGTGTGTTCCGGAGCAGGGAAAGAGAAGCATAGGCAGGGACAGTGTCATTTTTTTCCTTTACTAATCCTGGATTCCTTGTGTTTAGGGACAGAGAAGGATAGGTAGGGAGAGTGTCAGTGTGTCATTCTGTGCTAAACCTTGTTTGTAGGGACAGAGAAGGACAGTGAGGGAAAGTGTCAGTGTGCTATTCTGTGCTAAACCTTGTTTGTAGGGACAGAGAAGGACAGTGAGGGAAAGTGTCGGTGTGCTATTCTGTGCTAAACCAATCTTGCTGAACCGTATTTGAAATCCTTGAGTTTAGGGACAGAGAAGGACACTCGTGGAAACTATCAGTGTGCTATTCTGTGCTAAATCTTGTTTGTAGGGACAGAGAAGGACAGTGAGGGAAACTATCATTGTGCTATTCTGTTCTAAACCAATCTTGCTGAACCGTATTTGAAATCCTTGAGTTTAGGGACAGAGAAGGACACTCGTGGAAACTATCAGTGTGCTATTATGTGCTAAATCTTGTTTGTAGGGACAGAGAAGGACAGTGAGGGAAACTATCAGTGTGCTATTCTGTGCTAAACCAATCTTGCTGAACCATATTTGAAATCCTTGAGTTTAGCGACAGAGAAGGACACTCGTGGAAACTATCAGTGTGCTATTCTGTGCTAAATCTTGTTTGTAGGGACAGAGAAGGACAGTGCGGGAAACTATCAGTGTGCTATTCTGTGCTAAACCAATCTTGCTGAAGCATATTGCAAATCCTTGTGTTTAGGGACAGAGAAGGATAGGCAGGGGACAGTGTCAGTGTCTTTGTTGCTAAGCCTCCTGCACAGTATACACCTGAAGGTAGCCCTTATTGCTGTTTTTCCCATCTCCCTGCAGGCCATCCATTAAAATGTCTGGAAGGCAAACAAGGAGAGGCAGACAGTCAGGAGGCAAAAAAAGAGGGCAAGCAGGCTCTGTGTCTGGGGGCAACAGTGCTGGTCGTGGACGCGGTGCATTGTCATCAGCACATGGCCATGGGACACGCTTGTCCTTCTTTTCGGCAGCTGGACATGTTGAGCCACATCATGCCGAAGACTTGGTAGAGTGGATGACCAAGCCCACCTCATCCTCCTCATCCTCTCTCACCCAGGCTCAGGGTACTGGCAAAGCAGCTGCCAAAGCGTCCTCTTCTCTGGTATCAATGTCATCATTAGTCACTCCTTCCCTAGACCCACCATGTCCTCCTCCTGAGGAGTCCCCCGAACTGTTTGAGCACAGTGTTGGGTACATGCTCCAGGAGGATGCCCAGCGTTTCGAAGGATCTGATGATGATACCCAGCTAGAGAAAGGCAGTAGCGTGAGAGCAGAGAGAGGGGATGCTCAAGAAGGACACCAATCTGGCAGTCATGCTCCAGCAGCTGCAGCATACTGCCAGATTGGCTCCAGTGATGAGGAGGGAGGGGATGATGAGGTCACTGACTCCACGTGGGTGCCTAATAGGAGAGAGGAGGAGGATGAGGAGGAGGCACATCTCCAACGAGGCACACCGACGGAATCACACCGCAGAGCTCCGCCTGTGCAGGGCGCTGCCTCTGCCCGTCATTCAAAAAGTTCTTTGGTGTGGGCCTTTTTTGAGGCGAGTGCATCAGATCGCACAGCTGCTGTTTGCAACATATGTCTCAAGCGTATATCGCGTGGCCAAAACATCAGCCGCTTGGGCACCACATGCTTGATCAGACATATGTTGACCTGCCATGCAGCTCGTTGGCAAGCCTACCTTAAAGACCCACACCAAAGAACAAAGCGGACCTCTCCTTGCACCGCATCAGCTGGGATCTCCAACCCCACTATACCTTCAGTCCTCTCTGAAACCTGCACTGAGAGGAATGAAGGTGTAGAATTAGGTGTGTCACAGCCAAGTACTTGCGGCCACTCTGCTAGCAGTACACCGACGTCCGATTCTAGCAGGCAAATTTCCCTGCCCCAGCTGCTGGACCGTCGAAAGAAGTTCACTCCCAGCCATCCACATGCCCAGCGGTTGAATGCTAGCTTGGCTAAATTGCTAGCGCTTCAACTGCTGCCTTTTCAGTTGGTAGACTCGACCCCCTTCCGTGAGTTTGTGCAATGTGCGGTTCCTCAGTGGCAGGTTCCCAAACGCCACTTTTCCTCACGGAAGGCGATTCCGGCTCTCTACAGGCATGTGGAAGGCAATGTCTTGGCCTCGCTGGACAGGGCGGTCAGCGGTAAGGTGCATATTACCGCTGACTCATGGTCCAGCAGGCATGGACAGGGACGTTACCTTTCTTTCACGGCCCATTGGGTCACTCTTTTGGCAGCTGGGAAGGATGCAGGACAAGGTGCAGTAGTGTTGGAGGTTGTTCCACCGCCACGCCTCCAAAATGCTACTACTGGTTGTGACACACCTCTCTCCTCCACCCCCTCCTCTTCTTCCTCCATGGCCTCTTCCTGTGGTTTGTCCTCGGAACCAGCGGTGCTCCGTAGGCGTTCAAGGGGCTACGCAAGTACGCAGGCAAAAAGATGCCATGCCGTGCTTGCGCTGGTGTGTTTGGGGGACAGGAGCCACACTGGGGCAGAGGTCCTGTCTGCTCTGCAGGGGCAGGCCGAGAGGTGGTTGACGCCACGCCAGCTTAAGCCAGGAATGGTGGTTTGCGACAATGGCACCAACCTCCTCTCCGCCCTCCGACAGGGACAACTGACCCATGTGCCCTGTATGGCGCACGTCCTTAACCTGGTGGTGCAGCGGTTCTTGGGCAGGTACCCGGGCTTACAGGATGTCCTGAGGCAGGCCAGGAAAGTCTGTGTGCATTTCCGCAGATCTTATGGTGCCAGTGCTCGCCTGGCTGAGCTGCAAAAGGAGTTGAACCTGCCCAAGAACCGCCTTATATGTGACATGCCCACCAGGTGGAACTCAACGTTGGCCATGCTGCAGCGGCTGCACACGCAGCAGAGGGCCATCAATGAGTACCTGTGCGACTACGGCACCAGGACAGGGTCAGGGGAGCTCTGGTTTTTTTCACCACGCCAGTGGGGCATGATCAGGGATGCATGCACTGTCCTGGCACCATTTGAGGAGGCCACGAGGATGGTGAGCAGTGACAGTGCATGCATCAGTGACACTGTACCTCTTGTCCACCTGTTGGAGCACACGCTGCGTGGAATAATGGACAGGGCACTTGAGGCAGAACAGAGGCAGGAAGAGGAGGACTTCCTTGCCTCTCAAGGCCCCCTTTACCCAGACAGTGTTCCTTCTGTCCCACCCATCGCACAGGAGGAGGAGGAGGAGGAGGAGGAGGATTGTGTCAGCATGGAGGTGGAGGCTGGCACTCAGCATCATCAGCAGCAGTCTTTTAGGGATGATTTACAGTCCCAAGAAACCAGTGGACTTGTACGTGGCTGGGAGGAGGTGGCTGCGGATCATGTCGTCCTTAGTGACCCAGAGGACTCCGGACTGAATGCCTCAGCTAACCTACGCTGCATGGCCTCCCTGATCCTGCAAAGTCTGCGGAAGGATCCTCGTATTCTTCGGATCAAGGAGAGGGACCATTACTGGCTGGCCACTCTCCTTGATCCACGGTACAAGGGTAAGGTTGCGGACCTTATGTTACCGTCGCAGAGGGAGCAGAGGATGAGACAACTCCGGGAGGCCTTGCAGAAAGGTCTGTGCAACGCGTTCCCAGAGACTGGGAGGTTACAAATTCCTGGTCCTGGACAACGAGTTGCTGAGGCTTCGGGCAGTCAAAGAAGGAGCGGTGGGGAAGGTGGCCGTCTGACCGATGCGTTCAGACAATTCTTTAGTCCGCAGCCCCAAAGTATGATCGGTTCCAGCAACCATCGCCAGCGTCTGATATACATGGTGCAGGAATACCTAGGGGCAAGGTCAGACTTGGACACCTTCCCCACCGAAAATCCTCTGGCTTACTGGGTCTTGAGGATGGATCACTGGCCAGAGCTTGCACAGTATGCAATTGAGCTACTGGCCTGTCCTGCATCCAGCGTTCTTTCAGAACGCACATTCAGTGCTGCTGGAGGATTTGTCATGGATCACAGGGTGCGCCTGTCCACCGACTCGGTTGATCGACTGACTTTCATCAAGATGAACCAGTCTTGGATCACCACCAGCTACCACACACCTGCTGCTGATATAACAGACTAATTGATTTTAAAATGTCACATCCCTTCAAGACTGATGCTGATGCTGAGTGCCTGTGCTGTTATGTTGACTGGCTATCCTCCTCCTCCTCCTCAATGATCCGATTAATGATGATAGCTTGGAAGATCATTTTGGTTTATGGGTGCCGCCACCAGTGGCTAAGGCCCAATTTTTCAGCCCCTGTTTAACAGGGGCGTGTAATTACAATTTTTGATGCAATACTTTGCAACAGGCCTTATTGCTGTGCTCCAAGTACAGTATCTGTGAAGGGTTGCAGTGTTGTGCCACCAGTGCCTAAGGCTCAATTTTTCAGCCCCTGTTCAACAGGGGCATGCAATTATAATTATTGATCTAATAATTCACAGCAGGGCCCATTGCTGCGCCCACCAAGAGTAACTGTCAGGCCTTACAGTCTTGTGTCAACACCACCACCACCACCACCAAAGGCCCAATTTTTCAGCCCCTGTTCAACAGGGGCATGCAATTATAATTATTGATCTAATAATTCACAGCAGGGCCCATTGCTGCGCCCACCAAGAGTAACTGTCAGGCCTTACAGTGTTGTGGCACCAGCACCACCATCAAAGGCCCAATTTTTACTACCACTGTTCAACAATTATATGTTATTACAATTCCTGATATAATAGTTGACAGCAGGGCGTTCCAGCACCCACCAAGAGTAACTGTGAGTGCTTACAGTGTTGTGCCAACACCAACACCTAAGGGGCCAATTTCTGCAGAGTATATACGGCAGGTCCCTACTTTCAAACATCCAACTTACAAACGACGCCTACTTGCAAACGGAAGAAGACAACAGGAAGTGAGAGGAAATCTACCCCTAGGAAGGAAGGGGTAGCTATGCCATTTTTCTTAAAGATTTTCATCCATATTACCGGGACCAGACATTACATTAAAGCCGCAAGCAGTTTTTAATGGCTTTTTTTTCCTTTAGAAATGTAATTTTGTGCAGGGACAGTTCTAAACACGGGAAACACGTGGCACTTCACAGGCATACTTTAGACACCCCCCAGGTACAATATTTAAAGGAATATTTGACTTTTTTTTTTTCACTTTATGCATCATTAAAATGACTGCTCCCGAAAAACTGCAGTTTTTAAAACTTCTTTTTGCATTGATACATGTCCCCTGGTGCAGAACCCGGGTTCCCAAACTCTGTTTAGGACAATAACATGGATAATAGTCGTTATAATTAGCACTTTAGAATTCGAACGTTCGCATCCATTGTATTTAATAGGGTTCTAATGTTCGTGCAAACTTTCGGTCCGTTCGCGGGTTCTGGTGCGAACCGAACCCCGGGGTGTTCGGCTCATCACTAATAACGACTAATATGCATGTTATTGTCCTAAAAAGGGTTTGGGAACCCGGGTTCTGCCCCAGGGGACATGTATCAATGCAAAACGAAGTTTTAAAAACGGCAGTTTTTTGGCAGCAGTCATTTTAATGATGCATAAAGTGAAAAAAAATATTCCTTTAAATATCGTACCTGGGGGGTGTCTAAAGTATGCCTGTGAAGTGCCACGTGTTTCCCGTGTTTAGAACTGTCCCTGCACAAAATGACATTTCTAAAGGAAAAAAAGCCATTTAAAACTGCTTGCGGCTTTAATGTCATGTCTGGTCCCGGTAATATGGATGAAAATCCTTGAGAAAAATGTCATGGGTACCCCCCCACCCCACTACCAGCCCCTTTGGGTCTTGTATGGATATTAAAGGGAACCCCGCACCCAAAATTAAAAAAAGGCCCTATATACTTTGAACAGCAGTATACAGGCGGTGCAAACAAGACAGGGACTGTAGGTTTGTTCTTAAGTAGAATCTGTTTGTAATTTTGAACACGTACATTGTTTAAGTGTAGCTCCAGCCAAAAAAATCTATTTTTAGGCTTTTTGGAAAACATAGGGAAGGGTTATCACCCCTGTAACATTTGTTTTGCTGTCTGTGCTCCTGTTCAGAACATTTCACCTCACTTTCCGTCCCAATGACAACTGTTTTTGAAAAGTGGGTTTTTTATTGAAACAAGCATTGGTGATAAAGCATCAGTAGAGAGAGGAGACACCTTTTTCCCATATTAACCCTTACAGGAGAGAATTTCCCTTCCTAGGGGTAGATTTCCTCTCACTTCCCGTTGTCTCCTTCCGTTTGCAAGTAGGAGTCGTTTGTAAGTTGGATGTTTGAAAGTAGGGGCCTGCCGTATATACTCGGCAGAAATTGGCCCCTTAGGTGTTGGTGTTGGCACAACACTGTAAACACTCAGTTACTCTTGGTGGGCGCTGGAACGCCCTGCTGTCAACTATTATATCAAGAATTGTAATTACATGCCCCTGTAGAACAGGGGCTGAAAAATTGGGCCTTAGCCACTGGTGCCACAACACTGCAACCCCTCACAGATACTGTATTTGGAGCACAGCAATGAGCCCTGTTGCAAAGTATTGCATCAAAAATTGTAATTACACGCCCCTGTTAAACAGGGGCTGAAAAATTGGGCCTTAGGCACTGGTGTGGTGCCACGACACTGCAACCTCTCCCAGATACTCTAGTTGGAGTGCAGGAATGGGCCCTGCTGCAAAGCATTGCATCAAAAACTGTAATTACACGCCCCTGTTAAACAGGGGCTGAAAAATTGGGCCTTAGGCATTGGTGCTGGTGCCACGACACTGCAACCTCTCACAGATACTCTAGTTGGAGTGCAGAAATGAGCCCTGCTGCAAAGCATTGCATCAAAAATTGTAATTACATGCCCCTGTTAAACAGGGGCTGAAAAATTGGGCCTTAGCCACTGGTGGCGGCACCCAGAAACAAAAATGTTTTTCCAAGATATCATCATGAATTGGATCATTGAGGAGGAGGAGGAGGATAGTCAGTCAACATAACAGGACAGTCACTCAGCATCAGCATCAGTCTTGAAGGGATGTGACATTTGAAAATAAATTATTCTGTTATATCAGCTTCAGGTGCTTGGTAGCTGGTGGTGATCCAAGACTGGTTCATCTTTATGAAGGTCAGTCGATCAACCGAGTCGGTGGACAGGTGCACCCTGTGATCCGTGACAAATCCTCCAGCAGCACTGAATGTGCGTTTCGAAAGAACGCTGGCTGCAGGACAGGCCAGTAGCTCAATTGCATACTGTGCAAGCTCTGGCCAGTGATCCATCCTCAAAACCCAGTAAGCCAGAGGATTTTCGGTGGGAAAGGTGTCCAAATCTGACCTTGCCCCTAGGTATTCCTGCACCATGTATATCAGACGCTGACGATAGTTGCTGGAACCGATCATACCTTGGGGCTGCGGACTAAAGAATTGTCTGAACGCATCAGTCTGACGGCCACCTTCCCCACTGCTCCTTCTTTGACTGACCGAAGCCTCAGCAACTCGTTGTCCCGGACCAGGAGTTTGTAACCTCCCAGTCTCTGGGAACGCGTTGCACAAACCTTTCTGCAAGGCCTCCCGGAGTTGTCTCATCCTCTGCTCCCTCTGCGACGGTAAGATAAGGTCCGCAACCTTAGCCTTGTACCGTGGATCAAGGAGAGTGGCCAGCCAGTAATGGTCCCTCTCCTTGATCCGAAGAATACGAGGATCCTTCCGCAGACTTTGCAGGATCAGGGAGGCCATGCAGAGTAGGTTAGCTGAGGCATTCGGTCCAGAGTCCTCTGGGTCACTAAGGACAACAAGGTCCGCAGCCACCTCCTCAAAGCCACGTACAAGTCCACGTGTTTCTTGGGACTGTAAATCATCCCTAAAAGACTGCTGCTGTTGATGCTGAGTGCCAGGCTCCACCTCCATGCTGACACAATCCTCCTCCTCCTCCTCCTCCTCGTCCTCTTCCTGTGGGATGGGTGGGACAGAAGGAACACTGTCTGGGTAAAGGGGGCCTTGAGAGGCAAGGAAGTCCTCCTCTTCCTGCCTCTGTTCTGCCTCAAGTGCCCTGTCCATTATTCCACGCAGCGTATGCTCCAACAGGTGGACAAGAGGTACAGTGTCACTGATGCATGCACTGTCACTGCTCACCATCCTCGTGGCCTCCTCAAATGGTGCCAGGACAGTGCATGCATCCCTGATCATGCCCCACTGGCGTGGTGAAAAAAAACCGAGCTCCCCTGACCCTGTCCTGGTTCCGTAGTCGCACAGGTACTCATTGATGGCCCTCTGCTGCGTGTGCAGCCGCTGCAGCATGGTCAACGTTGAGTTCCACCTGGCGGGCATGTCACATATAAGGCGGTTCTTGGGCAGGTTCTACTCCTTTTGCAGCTCAGCCAGCCGAGCACTGGCATTATATGATATGCGGAAATGCACACAGACTTTCCTGGCCTGCCTCAGGACATCCTGTAAGCCTGGGTACCTGCCCAAGAACCGCTGCACCACCAGGTTAAGGACATGAGCCACACAGGGCACATGGGTCAGTTGTCCCTGTCGGAGGGCGGAGAGGAGGTTGGTGCCATTGTCGCAAACCACCATTCCTGCCTTAAGCTGGCGTGGCGTCAACCACCTCTCGTCCTGCCCCTGCAGAGCTGACAGAACCTCTGCCCCAGTGTGGCTCCTGTCCCCCAAACACACCAGCGCAAGCACGGCATGGCATCTTTTTGCCTGCGTACTTGCGTAGCCCCTTGAACGCCTACGGAGCACCGCTGGTTCCGAGGACAAAGCACAGGAAGAGGCCATGGAGGAAGAAGAAGAGGAGGGGGTGGAGGAGAGAGGTGTGTCACAACCAGTAGTAGCATTTTGGAGGCGTGGCGGCGGAACAACCTCCAACACTACTGCACCTTGTCCTGCATCCTTCCCAGCTGCAAAAGAGTGACCCAATGGGCCGTGAAAGAAAGGTAACGTCCCTGTCCATGCCTGCTGGACCATGAGTCAGCGGTAATATGCACCTTACCGCTGACCGCCCTGTCCAGCGAGGCATGGGCATTGCCTTCCACATGCCGGTAGAGAGCCGGAATCACCTTCCGTGAGAAAAAGTGGCGTTTGGGAACCTGCCACTGAGGAACCGCACATTGCACAAACTCACGGAAGGGGGCCGAGTCTACCAACTGAAAAGGCAGCAGTTGAAGTGCTAGCAATTTAGCCAAGCTAGCATTCAACCGCTGGGCATGTGGATGGCTGGGAGTGAACTTCTTTCGACGGTCCAGCAGCTGGGGCAGGGAAATTTGCCTGCTAGAGTCGGACGTCGGTGTACTGCTAGCAGAGTGCCCGCAAGTACTTGGCTGTGACACACCTAATTCTACACCTTCATTCCTCTCAGTGCAGGTTTCAGAGAGGACTGAAGGTATAGTGGGGTTGGAGATCCCAGCTGATGCGGAGCAAGGAGAGGTCCGCTTTGTTCTTTGGTGTGGGTCTTTAAGGTAGGCTTGCCAACGAGCTGCATGGCAGGTCAACATATGTCTGGTCAAGCATGTGGTGCCCAAGCGGCTGATGTTTTGGCCACGCAAGTTACGCTTCAGACATATGTTGCAAACAGCAGCGGTGCGATCTGATGCACTCGACTCAAAAAAGGCCCACACCAAAGAACTTTTGGAATAACGGGCAGAGGCAGCGCCCTGCACAGGCGGAGCTCTGCGGTGTGATTCAGTCGGTGTGCTGCCCTTACGCTGGCCCCCGGAGGGCATCCTGCCTTGTTGGAGATGTGCCTCCTCCTCATCCTCCTCCTCCTCTCTCCTATCAGGCACCCACAAGGAGTCAGTGACCTCATCATCCCCTCCCTCCTCATCACTGGAACCAATCTGGCAGTATGCTGCAGCTGCTGGAACATGACTGCCAGATTGGTGTCCTTCTTGAGCATCCCCTCTCTCTTCTCTCACGCTACTGCCTTTCTCTAGCTGGGTATCATCTTCAGACCCTTCGAAACGCTGGGCATCCTCCTGGAGCATGTACACAACACTGTGCTCAAACAGTTCGGGGGACTCCTCAGGAGGACACGGTGGGTCTAGGGAAGGAGTGACTGATGATGACATTGAGGACACTTTGGCAGCTGCTTTGCCAGTACCCTGAGCCTGGGTGAGAGAGGATGAGGAGGGCTTGGTCATCCACTCTACCAAGTCTTCGGCATGATGCGGCTCAACACGTCCAGCTGCCAAAAATAAGGACAAGCGTGTCCCATGGCCACGTGCTGATGACGATGCACCGCGTCCATGACCAGCACTGTTGTCTCTAGACACAGAGCCTGCTTGCCCTCTTTTATTGGCTCCTGACTGTCTGCCTCTCCTTGTTTGCCTTCCAGACATTCTAAAGGCCTGCAGGGAGATGGGAAACCAGCAATAAGGGGTAGCTTCAGGTGTATATTTTTCAGGAATCACACTACGCCTGCTTTAAGTGCTGCAGATGCCTGCCTGTGTTACACAACAGGAAAACACAGCAGAAAGGCCTAGCTTCAGGTGTATATTTTTCAGGAATCACACTACGCCCGCTGTAAGTGCTGCAGATGCCTGTTAGTGTAACACAAAAGAAAAAAAACTATGAGCAATAAGGGCTAGCTTCAGGTGTATATTTTGCAAGAATCACACTACGCCTGCTTTAAGTGCTGCAGATGCCTGCCTGTGTTACACAACAGGAAAACACAGCAATAAGGGCTAGCTTCAGGTGTATATTTTGCAGGAATCACACTACGCCTGCTTTAAGTGCTGCAGATGCCTGCCTGTGTTACACAACAGGAAAACACAGCAATAAGGGCTAGCTTCAGGTGTATACTGTGCAGGAGGCTTAGCAAAAATATCACTGACACTGTCCCCTGCCTATCCTTCTCTCTCCCTGCACACAAGGTTTAGCAGAATATCACTGACACTGTCCCTGCCTATCCTTCTCTCTCCCTACACACAAGGTAAATGAACAAATATCACTAACACTGTCCCTGCCTATCCTTCTCTCTCCCTAAACTGGAACACACTACACAAGGCCGCTGCGCTGGCGGCCTTTTATAGTGTGGGGCATGTACTAAACCCCCCTGAGCTATAACTGGCCACAGGCATCCTGCCTGTGGCCAATTATGGCTCTCCTCACTGCCGGCGCTGTGATTGGCCAAGCATGCGGTGTCACAGTGCATGCTTGGCCAATCACAGCGCCGGGATTGCACTGCGATGGCGCAGTGTATTGTGGGCCGTTTGCGTCACTCGAATTTGGCGCGAACGGCCCTAAATGTTCGATCGTCCTCGTACGAACGATCGAACAGCCGATGTTCGAGTCGAACACCGAGCTCATCCCTACTCTCAAGCAATACACACCAAACTGAGCATGTGGAGAGTGACTCCAACGGCTCTGTCTTATCAGGAGATGGATTGGGGACAGTGGAAGGAGGAGAGGATCAAAGAAGACAGGATCAAACTGCCTTTTTACACAATGCGGGGGATTATCTCCGTAGATTCCCCAGTGAGTATAACAAGCATGCTTTAGACCAGGGATATGCAATTAGCGGACCTCCAGCTGTTGCCAAACTACAAGTCCCATGAGGCATAGCGAGACTCTGACAGCAGCAAGCATGACACCCAGAGGCAGAGGCATGATGGGACTTGTAGTTTTGCAACAGCTGGAGGTCCGCTAATTGCATATCCATGCTTTAGACTGATTTTACTGTTGTAAGTTTAGTAACACTTTAAGCCTAACCATGTACTGAAATCTGCATTTGCTTTGAATCAGCACAGTGTGATAAACCGCTGACATATCGCTAAATGCTTGTATCAACCTATTAAATGCAACAAATCCTTGCTGTCCTGGTTGTTAGGAACTCCTTTATTTTTGTTTTACCATAATATATGACATAATTTTTTTATGAATTTGAGGTAACTGGTCTGAATGTTAAGATACATATACTGGGAGGAAGAGGAAGACAGCCATTGTTGTTTTTTTGTTTTTTTTTATTTCTAGCCACTTTGATGTTTCAGTACTTTTTAAACCACTGAGTCTGAACTAGCATTTTCAGAAGGAGGTCAGCATTCACAGTCTAAAGGTTAGAGTGGACACAATTAGTCATTCTACATGTGTTCAACGCATGTATAGAATTAACCACTTAAGGACCGGACCATTACGCAGCTTAATGACCAGTGGTGTTTTCACAATTTGGCACACGTACATACGGTCAGACTTTTCCACGGGCAAGCCTCTGTCGGAATTTTGACCGTATGTACGCGGCATTAGGAGCAAAAACGCTCCTCCGCCCCTGCTGCCCACATGCTTCGGCATATATGCTCTTTTTTTTACTATGGTGGTGAAATCACCTCCTACAGCGTTGGAGTCACGGCTTTATGTATCGTGGGAGCAAACGCTGCTGCTGTCAAGATAAATAAATCCGCGCTGCAACTGAATGGCGTACCTGATAAGCAAATGATGGTTAACATTAAAACAAAGTAACATTACAGTATAACAGTAAGACCTTACCATACCATACCTGCAAAGCAAATACCAAAACAAAACCTAGTAAAAAATAATTTTTTTTTTTAACGCAACATGTGCCTAAAATATATATATGCCGAAGCATGGGGGCATCCTCCCGCAAAAAAGTTATGCCGCGTACACACGGTCAGACTTTTCCACGGGCAAGCCTCCGTCGGAATTTCGACCGTATGTACACGGCATTAGGAGAAAACTCGCTCCTCCGCCCCTGCTGCCCCCATGCTTCGCCATATATGCTCTTTTTTTTACTGTGGTGGTGAAATCACCTTCTACAGCGTTGGAGTCACGGCTTTATGTATCGTGGGAGCAAACACTGTTGCTGTCAAGATAAATAAATCCGCGCTGCAACTGAATGGCGTACCTGAAAACAAAAAGTTACATACCTGAAAAGCAAGCATTGCAGAATAGAATACAGTAAAAAAGAGCAGAACAATATAGAGAAAATAGAGAGCGAGAGAGAGAGAGAGAACAATAAAACGATAACTATTTTTGTTTTTTTTATTTTATATTTTTTTTGTGTTTTGTTTTTTACGTTGTTTTTTTTTTTTACACTTTTTTTTTACTCAACTGTAACGGTTCGGGTCTCTCAAAAGGTGATGGCATCTTGGGAGACCCTGTGTAAGTGTGTCCTGTTCTGTGCAATGCTGTACCCTACGCTAAAACTTCACTTTTGAGTGGTAGCGTTCAAAACATTTACCAATGCACAGACCAGGATTGTCAGGACAGAGAGGACAAAAATAACAGGTGTCACGCCTAAATCCGCGCTTGCTACAGACACGACATCTTTTTTGGGGGGCTCGTTGGGTAAGGGTACTCTCGAGGACATACGGATAATGCCTCTCATGCAGCCAGCTTACTGCATTTGGTAGGGGATGGTGAGGTGCAGAACCGCCTGGATACAGGAGGTCTGTGACTATCTCATCCTGGAATTTTAGGAGAGATAACATCCCGCCTGAAGCTCTGTATAGCACATGAGCGTTCAGCAAAGCCAATTGTAATAAGGATAGAGACACTTTTTTGTACCAGCGTCTTGCCTTACGGGCAATGTGATACAGCGCCAACTTCTGGTCGTTGAGGTCCACCCCTCCCATATTTTGGTTATATTCGTGGACACAGAGGGGTTTCTCCACAACACCAGTTGCCGTACGAATTTGGGTTGTCGTGTCTGCGTGAAGGGAGGTAAGAAGGAAAACATTCTTATTATTCCTCCACTTCACAGTGAGCAAATTATTACACTTCAAGCAGGCTCTCTCCCCCAGCCTAAGACGGGAATCTACAAGCCCCTGGGTAAAGCCCCGGCGATTAGGTCGCATGGTGCCACATGCTCCAATCTGATGATCAAACAAGTGACTAAAAAGTGGCACGCTCGTGTAATAATTGTCCACATACAAGTGGTACCCCTTTCCGAATAAGGGTGACACCAAGTTCCACACTATCTTGCCAGCGCTCCCTATGTAATCCGGGCAGTTGACCGGCTCAACCTGACTATCTTTTCCCTCATAAACCGTAAAGCTCCATACATAGCCTGTTGCCCTGTCACAGAACTTATAGAGCTTGACCCCGTATCTGGCACGCTTGTTGGGAAGGTACTGCTTGAAAGACAAGCGGCCAGAAAATTTAATCAGGGACTCATCAACGCAGACAACTTGATCGGGAATAAACAAGGCTGCAAAACGTTTGTTGAAGTGTTTATGAGGGGCCGAATTTTGTAGAGTCGGTCGTATTCAGGGTCTCCACGTGGACGACAAAGTTCATTGTCGTTGAAGTGCATGAACCGCAAAATCTGCTCGTATCGTGTCCTGGGCATGGAGGCAGAGAACACGGGCATGTAGTCAATTGGGTGCGTGGACCAATAAGCACGTATTGACGAGAATTTATGTGTGCCCATGTTGAGGGAAAGGGCCAGAAAGGTCTTAAATTCGGAAACCGTAATTGGTCTCCAATTTTTGGCAATGGAAGGCAATTGGGGATTAGCGGCGATGAATTGACCAGCATATAAATTACTCTGGTCCACAACAGATCTATAGAGCTCTTCCGTGAAAAACAGCAAATAAGAATCAATTGGCATAAAATCAGCTGTTTCCACCTGAATACCGGGTTGGGCGGTGAATGGGGGAAGTACGGGTGCTGCAGAAGTGGTGGGAACCCAATCAGGATAGGCGAATTCTGCAGGAAGGGCACTATGGGCACGACGGGCCTGCCTTTGTCTTCTTCTTGGTGGCAGCGGGACACTACTTGTGCTTTCCACCTCGCCAGCTTGAACTGCACTTATGGGACTCGCCACATCACCACGTGATACTGCAGTGCTGGATGTATGCCCAGGCTGTACTAGGCCGCTGGTGCTTGCCAGTTCACCAGAAGGAATAGCAGCGCTAGTACTATTCTGCTCCATGATACGAGAAACCTGCGGTTCTTGCTCCTCAACAACCTCAGATCGGGATCGGGTGCGCCTGACCTTAGCAGGGACCTCATCATCTTCGTCGCCCGGGCTATCTGACATGGAGCTGCTGTCTTCTACGGGAAGGAATTCTGAGCCTGAATCTGACAGATCCGTGAACTCCTCTTCACTATCTGTCATGCTCAGAATCTCGTAGGCCTCTTTACTAGTGTACCTTCGATTTGCCATTTTGGGCTCTAAATTTAGGGGTACACTAGTAAGATTCACAGGAAAAAAAGCACCTGACTGTCGTCAGCAAATATCTCAAACGCTACAAAAAAAACTGTTAGCGATCGCAGGGATCAGGCCTGACTCTGCGAACGCTGTAGTTATGTGTGTTGTGTTTGGTAAGTTACAGTGATCGATCGATACTGCACTTGGGTGGGCTGGGCTGGGCAGAGGGGCTAAACGCAGGTGCTAGCAGGTATCTGGGCTGATCCCGCTAACACTGCGTTTTTGGGAACCCTAAACCGCTGGGGAAGCTAGTATAGATCTGATCAGATCAGATATTGATCTGTTCAAATACTATACCACTAAGGGAGGTGTATGCTTTGCGCGTGGGTGTTAGCGTTACTGGCACTAACCTAACGCTGCCTGGGGCAACGCAGACCCTCTCTGGTGCTAAAACCTAATTGATATCACCCGCCGGACGATCAGGGGGTTAAACCTTTATTGGGTTATATATGGCGGGTGCCCTGATGCTATAAAAAGCAAACTAACCAACCAGCGTCACCCGTAACACTTATACGGTGATCACTGGTGAAAGGGTTAACTAGGGGCAATCAGGGGGTTAAAACCTTTATTAGGTAATATATGGGGGTACCTGGCGCTATATAAAAACCTGACGGGTAACCTAAATAACTAACTGGCTAACCAGTGTCACCAGTAACACTTATACAGTGATCACTGGTGAAAGGGTTAACTCTAGGGGCGATAAAGGGGTTAAACCTTTATTATATAATATATGGGGGTACCTGATGCTATAAAAATCAGCGGCGAACCTAAAAAAAATAACTTGCTACCTAGGGGCACCACCAACACTAATACAGCGATCGGAAAAACGATCGCTTAGTGACGCTGGCGATAGGGGATGAAAGGGTTACCTGGGGGGCAATCAAGGGGTTAAACCTTTATTAGGGGGGGGTTAGGGGGCTACCCTGGACCTAAAGGGGCCTAAACCTATCTGCCCTGCAACTTTTTACTGTCACAGATGACACTAAATGCAGCGATCAGTAAATAAATGATCACTGCAATCAGTGACACTGTGACTAGGGGCTGGGGGGTGACCTGGGGGGTGATCTGGGGGTAACTGGGGGGTGAAATGTGTGCCTATGTGTGCCTACGTGTCAGTGGGCTGTTGGTGCACTAACCTGTGTCTTCTCTCCTCGGCGATCAGGATGAAAAGACCGCCACGAGGAGAGATGACATCACTTCCTCCTGCTGTGTTTACATTTACACAGCAGAGGAAGCATATCATTCGCTGGGAGCGATCGCGAGGGGGTGGCCAGAAACGAATGGCCGTCCCCTCATCACGGATCGCTCCAGAACATATAACTACCGCTCACTGTACCGGAGGGGGGATCGATCGGACCCCCCACCCATACGAAGGCTGTCACAGGTACGTGAGTTTGCCTGTCCGTGCCATTCTGCCAACGTATATATACAGTGAGCAGTCGTTAAGGGGTTAAAAAAGAAATAGGACATCACTTCTGTTAATAAACAAAAAGTCGAGTGTAACCAGTAAGGTTTGGTTATGACAGGAAGGGAGGCTGAGAGCGATCTAACCATGGACCACTGAAAAAAGAAGAGGTAGTCCTGGGGTGTATCTATGCAAGAACTGTCAGTTTCTGATGTGTGAAGGTACAGCTGCTTGCAGCAGCCCTGACATATCTCTGGCATTGGGTGAGACCTAAAGTGACATTAAAGGTTCAGATGTTTTAAAAAAATAAAATAACACAGAGCAGCCCCGGTCCTCCTTTTCTCTGGTCCCCCACTGGCGCTCCTGTCCCCCCCCCTTGACCATTGCCCCCAGAGCAAGCAGCCTGCAATGTCGGCGCTGGTGCTCCTGAGTCCGGCTCTATTCGTCCCCACTTCAGATCTCTACTCATTAGCTCACTGGCTACGATTGACCACAGTGGGAGCCAATGGTGCCCACTGCTCTCTCAGCCAATGAGGAGAGGGAGTCCTGGGACAGCCGAGTCTTTTGTGCACATTGCTGGATCGAGAGGGGGCACAGGTAAGTATTAGGAGGGCTATGGGGGGAGCAGCGCACAGAAGGTTTTTTACCTTCATGCATACAATGCATGAAGGTAAAAAACCTTCAGTCTTTACAACCACTTTAACCACTTAACTATAAATATACGTCGGCAGAATGGCACCGACAGGCACAATCACGTATATATACGTGATTGCCTTTGTATAGTTGGGGGGTCCGATCGGACCCCCCTTCTTTACAGTGAGCGGTCGTTTTACCTTCGGGAGCGATCCGGCATGAGGGGACGGCCGTTCGATTCCGGCCACCCCCTCTCGATCGCTCCCGGCGAATGAGAGAGCTTCCCCTGCCTGCCAGGAAGGAGGAAGTGATGTCATCTCTCCTGGGGCGCTCACATATACCGAGCGCCGTACAGGAGAAGATGCCAGGTTAGTACACACAACACTACACTGACACCAGGACACATAGGCACATAAATCGCCCCCCCCAGGCCCCCCAGATCACCTCCCAGCCCCCCCCAGCCCCCCCAGCCCCCAGTCACAGTGTCACTGATTGCAGTGACCATTTATTTAGTGATCACTGCAATCAGTGACATTTGTGACTGTAAAAGTGTCACCAAAGTTTAGTCTTAGGTCCAGTGTAGCCCCCTAACCCCCCCCTAATAAAGGTTTAACCCCCTGATCACCCCCCAGATAACCCTTTCACCCCCTATCACCACTGTCACTAAGCAATCATTTTTCTGATCGATGTCTTAGCGTCGGTGATGCTGATCGGTAGCCAGTAATTTTTTTTAGGTTCGCCGCAGGTTTTTATAGCGTCGGGTACCCCCATATATTACCTAATAAAGGTTTAACCCCCTTGATCGCCCCCCAGGTAACCCTTTCACCCCCTATCACCACTGTCACTAAGTTATAATTTTTCTGATCGATGTCTTAGCGCCGGCGATGCTGATCGGTAGCCAGTAATTTTTTTTAGGTTCGCCGCAGGTTTTTATAGCGTCGGGTACCCCCATATATTACCTAATAAAGGTTTAACCCCCTTGATCACCCCCCAGGTAACCCTTTCACCCCCTAGCACCGCCGTGGCTATGCGATCATTTTTCTGATTGATGTCTTAGCGTCGGTGATGCTGATCGGTAGCCAGTAATTTTTTTTAGGTTCGCTGCAGGTTTTTATAGCGTCGGGTACCCCCATATATTACCTAATAAAGGTTTAACCCCCTTGATCGCCCCCCCAGGTAACCCTTTCACCCCCTATCACCACTGTCACTAAGCGATAATTTTTCTGATCGATGTCTTAGCGTCGGCGATGCTGATCGGTAGCCAGTAATTTTTTTTAGGTTCGCCGCAGGTTTTTATAGCGTCGGGTACCCCCATATATTACCTAATAAAGGTGTAACCCCCTTGATCACCCCCCAGGTAACCCTTTCACCCCCTAGCACCGCCGTCACTATGCGATCATTTTTCTGATCTATGTCTTAGCGTCGGTGATGCTGATCGGTAGCCAGTAATTTTTTTCAGGTTCGCCGCAGGTTTTTATAGCGTCAGGTACCCCCATATATTATCTAATAAAGGTTTAACCCCCTGATCGCCCCCCAGGTAACCCTTTCACCCCCTATCACCACTGTCGCTAAGCAATCGTTTTTATGATCGTTGTCTTAGTGTCGGTGATGCCGATAGGTAGCCAGTAATTTTTTTTTTAGGTTCGCCGTCAGGTTTTTATATAGCGTCAGGTACCCCCATATATTACCCTAATAAAGGTTTTAACCCCCTAATTGCCCCTAGTTAACCCTTTCACCAGTGATCATCATATAAGTGTTACGGGTGACGCTGGTTAGTTAGTTTGCTTTTTATAGTGTCAGGGCACCCGCCGTATATAACCCAATAAAGGTTTAACCCCCTGATCGCCCGGCGGGTGATATCAGTTAGGTTTTAGTGTCAGAGAGGGTCTGCGTCACACCCCAGGCAGCGTCAGGTTAGTGCCAGTAGCGCTAACACCCACACGTGAAGCATACACCCCCCTTAGTGGTATAGTATCTGATCAGCTCAATATCTGATCTGATCAGATCTATACTAGCGTCCCCAGCAGTTTAGGGTTCCCAAAAACGCACTGTTAGTGGGATCAGCCCAGATACCTGCTGGCACCTGCGTTTTGCCCCTCCGTCCAGCCCAGGCCACCGAAGTGCAGTATCGATCGATCACTGTCACTTGCAAAACACAACACACATAACTGCAGCGTTCGCAGAGACAGGCCTGATCCCTGCGACTCCAGTGCTGTAGGAGGTGATTTCACCACCACAGTTAAAAACAAAAAGCATATATGCCGAAGCATTGGGGCAGCAGGAGCGGAGGAGCGATTTTGCTCCTAATGCCGCGTACATACGGTCGAAATTGCGACAGAGGCTTGCCCGTGGAAAAGTCTGACCATGTGTACGCGGCATAACTTTTGCGAGAAGATGCCCCCATGCTTCGGCATATATAAATGGTGCATGTATGCCCATCATTAGAAGTGGGTGGATGAAGGGCGGTATTCTAATGGTGGGCATACCCACCGATCAATCTTTTTTTTTCGTTCAGCCAACAGGCTGCATGAAAAAAAAGATTACAATACATGTCCAACAAGGACCAGCAACGTACTGGTATGTTGCTGGACTTTGAATGTTTATACCAGAATGATGCCTGCGGGTTTAGGTATCATCTTGGTATCATTCTTTTCAGCCAGCGGCCGGCTTTCATGTAAAAGCAATCCTAGTGGCTAATTAGCCTCTGGACTGCTTTTACAAGCAGTGGGAGGGAATGTCCCCCCCCCGGATATAAAAAGCGCCATTGGGAAATTGGGAAAGCATTTTATCACACCGATCTTGGTGTGGTCAGATGCTTTGAGGGCAGAGGAAAGATCTAGGGTCCAATAGACCCCAGTTTTTTCAAAAAAGAGTACCTGTCATTACCTATTGCTATCATAGGGGATATTTACATTCCCTGAGATAACAATAAAAGTGATAAAAATAAATAAATATGGAAGCAACAGTTTAAAAATAAAATAAAATAGCAAAATTAATAATAAAAAAAAAAAAAAAAAAAAAAAAGCACCCCTGTCCTGCCCTGCTCTTGCCCAATGGCGAACGCAAGCGTCGGTCTGGCGTCATATGTAAACAGCAATTGCACCATGCATGTGAGGTATCACCGCGAAGGTCAGATCGAGGGCAGTAATTTTAGCAGTAGACCTCCTCTGTAAATCTAACGGGGTAACCTGTAAATGCTTTTAAAAGCTTTTAAAAATGTATGTAGTTTGTCGCCAATGCGCGTTTGTGCGAAATTTTAAAGCATGTCATGTTTGGTATCTATGTACTCGGCCTAAGATCATCTTTTTTATTTCATCAAACATTTGGGCAATATAGTGTGTTTTAGTGCATTAAAATTAAAAAAAGTGTATTTTTCCCCAAAAAATGCGTTTGAAAAATCGCTGCGCAAATACTGTGTAGAAAAAAAAAATGCAACACCCACCATTTTATTCTGTAGGGCCTTTGCTTTAAAAATATATATAATGTTTGGGGGTTCAACATAATTTTCTTGCAAAAAAAAATATGTTTTCATGTAAACAAAAAGTGTCAAAAAGGGCTTTGTCTTCAAGTGGTTAGAAGAGTGGATGTAAGCTTCCTAATGTTGTGTATAAAATGCCAGAACAGTTCAAAACCCCCCCAAATGACCCCATTTTGGAAAGTAGACACCCCAAGCTATATACTGAGAGGCATGTCGAGTCCATGGAATATTTTATATGTTGACACAAGTTGCGGAAAAAATATATATATTTTTTTTTTTTGCACAAAGTTGTCACTAAATGATATATTGCTCAAACATGCCATGGGCATATGTGGAATTACACCCCAAAATACATTCTGTTGCTTCTCCTGAGTACGGGGATACCACATGTGTGAGACTTTTTGGGAGCCTAGCCGTGTACGGGACCCCAAAAACCAAGCACCGCCTTCAGGCTTTCTAAGGGTGTCAATTTTTGATTTCACTTCTCACTGCCTATCACAGTTTCGGAGGCCATGGAATGCCCAGATGGCACAAAACCCCCCCAAATGACCCCATTTTGGAAAGTAGACACCCCAAGCTATTTGCTGAGAGGTATTGTGAGTATTTTGCAGATCTCGCTTTTTGTCACAAAGTTTTGAAAATTGAAAAAAAAAAGAAAAAAAAAAAAATGTTCTTTCTTCATTTTCAAAAACAAATGAGAGCTGTAAAATACTCACCATGCCTCTCAGCAAACAGCTTGGGGTGTCTACTTTCCAAAATGGGGTCATTTGGGGGGGTTTTGTGCTATTTTGGCATTTTATGGCCTTCAAAACTGTGATAGGTAGTGAGGAGTGAAATCAAAAATTTGCGCCCTTAGAAATCCTGGAGGCGGTGCTTGGTTTCCGGGGTCCCGTACGTGGCTAGGCTCCTAAAAAGTCCCACACATGTGGTATCCCCGTACTCAGGAGAAGCAGCAGAATGTATTTTGGGGTGCAATTCCACATATAACCATGGCATGTGTGAGCAATATATCATTTAGTGACAACTTTTTGTAATTTTTTATTTTTTTTGTCATTATTCAATCACTTGGGACAAAAAAAAAATATTCAATGGGCTCAACAGGCCTCTCAGCAATTTCCTTGGGGTGTCTACTTTCTAAAATGGGGTCATTTGGGGGGGTTTTGTGCTATTTTGGCATTTTATGGCCTTCAAAACTGTGATAGGTAGTGAGGCGTGAAATCAAAAATTTGCGCCCTTAGAAATCCTGAAGGCGGTGCTTGGTTTCCGGGGTCCCGTACGTGGCTAGGCTCCTAAAAAGTCCCACACATGTGGTATCCCCGTACTCAGGAGAAGCAGCAGAATGTATTTTGGGGTGCAATTCCACATATAACCATGGCATGTGTGAGCAATATATCATTTAGTGACAACTTTTTGTAATTTTTTTTTTTATTTTTATTTTTTGTCATTATTCAATCACTTGGGACAAAAAAAAAATATTCAATGGGCTCAACATGCCTCTCAGCAATTTCCTTGGGGTGTCTACTTTCTAAAATGGGGTCATTTGGGGGGGGGGGTTTTGTACTGCCCTGTCATTTTAGCACCTCAAGAAATGAGATAGGCAGTCATAAATTAAAAGCTGTGTAAATTCCAGAAAATGTACCCTAGTTTGTAAACGCTATAACTTTTGCGCAAACCGATAAATATACGCTTATTGACATTTTTTTTACTAAAGACATGTGGCTGAATACATTTTGGCCTAAATGTATGACTAAAATTGAGTTTATTCGATTTTTCTTATAACAAAAAGTAGAAAATATCATTTTTTTTCAAAATTTTCGGTCTTTTTCCGTTTATATCGCAAAAAATTAAAATCGCAGAGGCAATCAAATACCATTAAAAGAAAGCTCTATTTGTGGGAAGAAAAGGACGCAAATTTTGTTTGTGTACAACATTGCATGTCCGCACAATTTACAGTTAAAGCAGCGCAGTGCAAAATTCTGAATTCACCTCTGGTCCTCTAGCTACCAAATGGTCCGGGGCTTAAGTGGTTAAGCTGCCCATAGATGAATCGTAATTCAGCTGGTTCAGCTGGGACTGGACAAATTTTGTATGGGCACTGTGGTTGTACAGAAGTCAATCTACCAATTGACAACTGTACAACCGCCCTGCTGTAAAATTTCCTCTCGCTTAGCACTGCAGGCTACATCCTGCAGCACTGATCTGTGTATTCTGACAGCGAGGAAGTCTCCCTACTGTCAGAATACAATGACACAGCAGGAAAATTCCCCTATCCTCCCTGTGTGGATGGAGAAATGCGGTCATTAAATGATAAAATTGACCCATCTATGGCCAGATTTAGGGAGGTTCTCTTTGGGAACATAGCATGTTTTGTGGTGGGGGGGGGGGTTGTAGCCTGGACAAAGAGGGAGTTTTCCCCAAAGAACATATTGTGGATTGGGCAGTGGGGGATATTGCCAGGCAATACAGCAAAAATCATTATGTGCTGGGCTCTGCTCTGTTAGGTGGATGCAGCTTCCATCCGATGCTGCCTCTGTCCCCCCTCGGCTTTAACACTGGGAACTGAGTGATCAAACACTGCTGATCGCTCAGTTCTCAGAGCTACGTCAGCAAAGAGCTGGTGACTGTCGGTCTACCGATGGCTGCTCTGACCCCCCCCGCTAGCTCACTGAAGGGCTAGACTGTGGAGGGGGGCGGGAGCAGCCGGTTTACACTCTCAGTGACTTACTGAAAGGCTGAGCCAGGTGCCAGCCCAGGCATGTGAGCGTATCCCGACTTCATTGTGGCAATCTTGTCTGAGCCTGGACCGGCTCTGGGATGTCAGCAGATAGGGGGCTTCAGCCCTGTGATCCACAGGAGAAGTATAGCCAAATGAGCTTCTCCTTTAACCGAGCACTCACAGAAAACCCAGTGAAAATGTTCCATCCTGTTTAAAATGAAACTAAAGTGTATCTGACCATCACAAACGGAAAACACTATTTAATTTATTTTTATTATTCAAAGCAAACTCACCCATCCATTCATGTCTCCATACTTAATTGTTTTTGAGAAATCACTTTAAAAAGACACCCCCTAGCATTTTTAGCCATCGCCATCTTAAGTAAGGGTAAGATGATTCATGTAGCATTTACATCCTGGAAACCATCTCCCTTTATCACAGGCTTAGCTGAGAAAGCTTATCTTCTCCACCTCCTAGATCAGTGGTTCTCAACCTTGCTAGTGCCGTGACCCCTTGATAAAATTTCCCAAGTTGTGGGGACCCCTAACAGTAAAATTTTCGTTGCATGAGTTGTCAGCACCCAAGGCAAGACAAGTAATTTGCGCCCCTAACCCATGGACATTTAGCGCTCCCTGAGTCCCTTCCACTCATACAGTATTAAAACCTCATATGGTACATTTTAGGATGTACCACTCTTTCTCTTTGTTCTCCTTTCCCTTTTTATCTCTCTCTATCCTAATATCTTGTTTCCCCCCCCCCCCCATCCCTCTCTCTAGCTGTCTTTCTTTCTCTTCTTCTTTCTCTCCATTTTTCTTTGTTCTTCCCCCTCTTTTCCTCTCCCTTCCATGTATTCTCTATTTTTATTCCTTCTCTTATGCGACGTACACACGATCGTTTTTCATGCCATTTTGTAAACCAATGTTTTTCTCGTAGTTTTTTTTTCATGTTTCCTCTCAAGCCTGTCTTGCGTACACACGATCATTAAAAAAAAACGCTCGAGCAAAGCACAGTGACGTACAGCACGAACGACGGCATTATAAAGGGGAAGTTCCATTCGGATGGCGCCACCCTTCATGTTAGTAAAGTTTGTTGAGCCGCGATTCGCGCTTTTCGGCCTCGTGCTTTTCAGTCCGTTACAGCGTGACGAATGTGCTATCTCCATTACGAACGCTAGTTTTACCAGAACGAGCGCTCCCGTCTCATACTTGATTCTGAGCATGTACGTTTTTTTTCTCCTCGTGAAAGCATACACACTATCGTTTTTCACGTCGTTAAAAAAAACGACATGAAAAACGACTTGAAAAAATAGAGCACGTTCGAAATTTTTAATGCCCGTTTTTCACGTCGTTAAAAATGCTCTGGAGCATACACAAGATCGGTTTTAATGCCCATTTTTAAAAATGGCATTTTTAACGGCATGAAAAACGATCGTGTGTATGGGGCATTACTCCTTGGTGGTGGGGGTGGGATGAGTGGCAGTGCTGGTGGGATCAATGGTAGTGCTGGGGGGAGTTCTGATCAGCCAACTTAGGTGCTCTTGATCAAGGTCATCTGCTGATCTGAGAACTGTAGTGGGGACTTTTAATGGCAACTCTAATCACAGGTAGTGTTACTCACTGTGTCTCCGGCTTCACAGTGTCTCCAGCTCTGTGGTGTCTCATAGCAGTGACACCTCTGCCGAAATCAGAAGATAGGGTCTCCTCCAGCCCCTCCCACTTCACATTCCTCACCAGTCACCTGACCTCTAGTCTCTGCCCTCCAGCCATGCCATGAACTAAATGGGCAGCTGCAAAGAGGCTGAGTGGGCGGCTGCGAACTCCAGGACAAGCCCAGCTGGGTGGCCGCAAAAAGGCTGGGAAAGCAGTGCGGGCTTCAGGAACAGCCCAGGATTCAGTGACCCCTGGCATATCGTCATTCGACCCCCGAGGGGGTCCCGACCCCAGGTTGAGAACCACTGTCCTAGATGAAAGAAAAAAAAAAAAAACGCCCATGAAGACTCCAGGGATGCATGATGTCTAGGCCAGAAACCAAAAAGAAACTGAAGAAATGTAAAAAAAAAAAAAAAAAGTTTACAACAAGTAAATATAATATACCTTTTATATATTTTTTTTACTAAGGCTAGCAGCATAAGGGCTTAAATAGGCGATGTTCATTGAAAGTTTAGTTCTGCTTTATAACTCATTCTTCTTCATATGTGTATTTCTACAAATTTTCTACCTGTTTTGCTTGCAGTTCAAATGTACCTTCATATGACACGCGGCACCTGAAGATTTGCAACACAAAGCAGGTCAACCGCAGACTCTGCAATGTGTACTGCTCAACTAACCTTCCTTTTGTTCCTCCTTCACTGTTCAGCCACAGAGAGTGAAATCAAATTCTCTCTTCCCTCCTTCCCTTGCATGTGATAGTACTGGTGCTTGGTGACTGGCCATTTAGAGACCAGTACTGTCGCATGGGTGTAGGGAGTAAGTCCTCAGCCCTATTTAAGCCAAAATGCAAACTGGAGCGTACACAGGGATAACTCCCCCCCTTATTCAGTGAAGCGTGCTTTAAGTGCTTATTCAGAATATGTAAATGCTTTACCACCCATTGCTTAAAATGGAATTCCAGACAAACAGCCAAATGGGAGCTGCTCTACCTGCCAAAAGATTTTGTATCTTATCCACCCAGTCTTAAGATTCACCCAGCCCTAAAAGACAGAAAAACCAGTCTTGTGACCTGACTTCTCTCTACTGCAGTTAGGAACCGGCTAAAATTTGGATCCAATGTGTGGCCCTCCGTGTTCGACAGAAGTCAATCATCAAACAGGAATATTAGAACGTTTTGTTGATCAGAGGCTTTAAAGTGATGTAAACCCTGTATTTTTTACCTAAAATAAAAAAGTAGTTATACTTATGTAGCCGGATCCCCAAATTTACCCTGCTATACCTAAATTTAGAGGTGACCAGAGCCATAGTTGGCTCTGGTCTCTTGATTATTTGGACTCTGCCTTACTGCTGTGTCACCTGGCATGCAGTTCCCCTTTGGGAGTATAGGTGGTGTTGTCACCTGTACCCGGGGTTGAACCACAGGTGATGGAGTAGGTATTGGATGTCCTTTCTCGGCTGCCGTTGGTGGGCGGTTCTGGCCTGCTGTGCATGCCGGGAGAGGATATATAAGGGGCAGACGCCATTACACAGTGTTCCAATTCCCGGGGCCCATGCTCGGAGGAGAGTGAATTCCGGGGGACACTGCCCTGGAGGGAGCTACCCCTCAGAGGGGGGTGTGCCCCATCTTGATTGAGGAGTCTTGGGCACCTTCAGCCCGAGGCTACAGAGTTCCATGTAGGCCCAGTACCTTTGACTGGGTCTACAACCGAAGAGAAGTCCCAGGGAGCCCGCGTGAGGATAACCGCTCTGACACAGAGGAAACCAGGGGAGGATCGATCCCATAACAAGAGGGCGAGTAATAGAGTATTGCTGACTAGGGAAAGGCCTGGTGTCCTGTCGGAGGGAAGGATTCCTCACTTCGCAGACTGCCTCTGCGGAGTGTAGAAAGTTCAGGAGGGATCTCCTTGACTTTGTCCTTGGAGGGGACTGAGTCACTGTTCCAGCATCACGTCGGCTGCTAGTGCTTTTGAGTGACTATCCGGGTGAGCTGTACCCACTCGGGACCGAGTGGCGACGAAGCCAAGAGTGTGCCTGAATCCACTTCTATCTGCTAACCTTTTTCTCACTTCAATTCTCTGGTTCCTGAAAGCAAGATAAAATAAACTCACGTTGGAGTTGATATGTTGTGTGGACATTGACCTCATTTGGGAAAGATAAAGACTCGCCTCTATAAACATCGAGTACCCCCCTGCTGGAGCTGTCCACTGCTCCTCTCTTGTGTGTGCCCCCATAGCAAACCATGTGCTATGGGGCACATATGCGGCCGTGCTCCCAAGTCGGACTGTGTGCATCCATAGACACACACAGCATATCTTGGACACCCCCTCTGCTCCCTCCTCAAAGGATTTGACTGACAGCAGTGGGAGCTAATGGCTCCCGCTGCTCTCAGTCTGTACTATGAGAGCAGGAAGAGGCCATCGCTGCTTTAGACAGGCAAAGCTTCAGATTGTAAGTGTTTGGGGGGGGGGGGGGGGAGCAGCTAGTGGAAGGTTATATACCTTATTGCAGGGAATGCATTCATGTGTAAAGCTTTTTGACTTTAGAACCATTTTAACAGCAACCTGTCAAACCTGCGGCTCAATGTCTTCTGTTCATCGTTGAAAGTGCTTCCTTCAACCATTGTTAAAGTGTAGCTAAAATAACGTGTCCCTTGTGCTGATTCCTCTTTGGTCAGTAGAAATCCTCCTCTGTCCATGCCATACCCCTACCACTGTAATCTACAGTAGACTTTAATACAATGAAGGGGCGGTCTCTCTTATCTATTCCCACCCTTTTCCTCCATCTACTCCTTTCATAAAAGCAATGACTACAGCTACTAAGAATTAAACATGATAGGACAGGGCTATCTATTACTCTCCCGTCCTTCGTTCAGAAATCCTTTTTCATTCATAGTACCTAAAAAATAAAAAAATAAAAAACATAAAAGTATAATGCCGCGTACACACGATCGGATTTTCCATCCGATAAACCTTGGATGGTTTTTCCGATGGAATTCCGCTCAAGCCTGGCTTGCATACACACGGTCACACAAAAGTTCTCTGAGCTTTCGACCGTCAGGAACGCGGTGACGTACCCCACTACGACGAGCCGAGAAAATTAAGTTCAATGCTTCCGAGCATGCGTCAAATTGTTTCCGAACACGCGTCGGAATTTTGCACGTCGGAATTGCTACAGATGATCAGAAATTCCAATCTGAACTTTTTCCGTCTGAAAATTTGAGTACCAGCTCTCAAATTTTTGTTGGCGGAAATTCCGACAGGAAAAGTCCGATGGAGCCTACACACGGTCGGAATTTCCGACTAAAAGCTCACATTGGACTTTTCTTGTTGGAAAATCCGATCGTGTTTACGCGGCGTTACTGTGTAAATTTCCCCTTACCTTTCCACCACTTGAGGTTATTCACTGCACTTAAACTGCTTAGATTTCAGTTAACACTGGAACATGTTTTTTTTTTTACAAGAAAAACATTAGAACATGTTTTACAATGTTTGACTGATAGCATATAGAGTATTGTAAGATTAATATCAAAAAGCAAGAGAAAAGGCCAGAAATCTCCGCTATCAGTCCAAGTAAAAGGATATTAGTTAGTTTCTTACTCACGTTTTATGCTTTTCCATTAAGGATTTACCCAATTCACCTTGGTTAAGCTACTTCAAGTAGGAAGGCTGCTGTCAGGGATATTAGGGCTAGAAATTCTTTTATGTCATCTGGTAATACATCATCTTGCTTCATTTCTAGAGGTCGCCATAAACATTGGAGGGCAGCTGGACATTACAATCTGACTGCAAAATAATCTTCCTTAGCTTGATACACCTGAATACTTGTATACTATGAGCTTATCAGTAGATGCTGACACTCCTTAAATCAAGGTCAAAGGCGACAAAGAAAAATGTTCTTCAGACAGGTCATACAAAGTAGATTGTAATGGGTTTAAGCATCTCTCTGAAAACTAAACTGTTGAAGTTTCAGGCATCAAACAACAAGGGTATCTTATGATAATAGCTGACTTAATAGAAAAATAGAATAGTCTTTTAATAAATTTTTGCTGCTTCTATGCCCTTTTTTGTAAAATGTGGATTTTATACAATATACTGGTAGTTACTTCCATGCTTTAGTGTGTGCACTAATAAGAAAGAGTCCTTCAACTTCAGATCCCACTGTCAGGTCTGTATTCTCAGCACAGCAGTAAATCAAACTGAGGCGTACAAGTTTCTCTAAAAACCTGCTGGCTTAAAAATAGTAAATATGACATTTTGTACTGTATATAAAATACGTGTCCCCAAATTTAACCCTGCTATACCTAAATTTAGGGGTGACCAGAGCAATAGTTTGGCTCGGGTCTCTTAATTATTTGGACTCTGCCTTACTGCTGTGTCACCTGGCGTGCAGTTCCCCTTTGGGCGTATAGGTGGTGTTGTCACCTGTACCCGGGGTTGAACCACAGGTGATGGAGTAGGTATTGGATGTCCTCTCTCGGCTGCCGTTGGTGGGCAGTTCTGGCCTGCTGTGCATGCCAGGGGAGGATATATAAGGGGCAGATGCCATTACACAGGGAGCCAATTGACGGAGGCCCATGCCTGGATGAGATGCCAATTCCGGGGCCCACTGCCCGGAGGGAGCTACCCCTCAGAGGGGGGTGCACCCCATCTTGATCGAGGAGTCTCGGGCACCTTCAGCCCGAGCCTACAGAGTTCCAGGTGGGCCCAGTACCTTTGACTGGGTCTACAACCGAAGAGAAGTCCCAGGGAGCCCGCGTGAGGGTAACCGCTCTGACACAGAGGAAGCCAGGGGAGGATCGATCCCATAACAAGAGGGCGAGTAATAGAGTATTGCTGACTCGGGAAAGGCCTGGTGACCTGTCGGAGGGAAGGATTCCTCACTTCGCAGACTGCCTCTGAGGAGTGTTGAAGGTTCAGGAGGGATCCTCTTTGATTTGGTCCTTGGAAGGGACTGAGTCATTGTTCCAGCATCACGCCGACTGCTAGTGCTATTGAGTGACTATCTGGGTGAGCTGTACCCACTCGGGACCGAGTGGCGACGAAGCGAAGCCAAGAGTGTGCCTGAATCCACTTCTATCTGCTAACCTTTTTCTCACTTCAATTATCTGGTTCCTGAAAGCAAGATAAAATAAACTTGTTGATATGTTGTGTGGACATTGACCTCATTTGGGAAAGATAAAGACTCGCCTCTATAAACATAGAGGGGAGTAGGGATGAGCTTCGAGTTCGAGTCGAACTCATGTTCGACTCGAACATTGCCTGTTCGCCCGTTCGCCGAACAGCGAACAAATTGGGGTGTTTGCGGCAAATTCGAAAAATCTATGGGAGAAATCTAAAGTGCTAATTATAAAGGCTTATATGCAAGTTATTGTCCTAAAAAGTGTTTGGGGACCGGGGTCCTGCCCCAGGGGACATGTATCAATGCAAAAAGAAGTTTTAAAAACGGCCGTTTTTTCGGGAGCAGTGATTTTAATAATGCTTAAAATGAAAAAATAAAAGTGAAATATTCCTTTAAATTTCGTACCTGGGGGGTGTGTATGATATGCATGTAAAGTGGCGCATGTTTCCCGTGCTTAGAACTGTCCCTGCAAAAAATGTCATTTTTGAAAGAAAAAAAGTCATTTAAAACTGATTTGCGGCTATTAATGAATTGTCGGCTCCCGACAATACATACAAAAGTCATTGATAAAAATAAAAAAAAAGTGTGGGGGTTCCCCAGAATTCAATTACCAGGCCCTTCAGGTCTGGAATGGATATTAAGGGGAACCCCGCCGCAAATTTAAAAAAAAATTGACGTGGGGTTCCCCCAAATATCCATTCCAGGCCCTTCAGATCTGGCATGGATTTTAAGGGGAACTCCACCACAAATTTAAAAAAAAAATGGCGTGGAGTCCCCCTAAAGATCCATACCAGACCCCTTATCCGAGCACGCAACCTGGCCGGCCGCAGGGGAAAAGGGGGGGACGAGAGAGCGGCCCCCCCCTCCCTCCTGAACCGTACCAAGCCACATGCCCTCAACATGGGGAGGATGTCCCCATGTTGATGGGGACAAGGGCCTCATCCCCACAACCCTTGCCCGGTGGTTGTGGGGGTCTGCGGGCGGGGGGCTTATCGGAATCTGGAAGACCCCTTTAACAAAGGGGACCCCCAGATCCCGGCCCCCCCTATGTGAATTGGTAAGGGGTACATTGTACCCCTACCATTTCATGAAGAAAGCGTAAAAAAATGTTGAAAAAAACACACAAACACCTTGAAAAAGTCCTTTATTTAAAAAAAAAAAAAAACATTCCAGCGGTGAAATCCAGTGTCCCGCGGCGATCCCAATGTCCAGCGCTGTCCTTCATTGGTTGTGCCTGAGCGGACCTGATGGGGAACTCCCTCTCAGTATTTTAAATGTATAGACCCGCCCCTTCTAAAGTTCCCCATCAGGTCCGCTAAGCGGACCAGATGCGGAACATGTATTACCAAAGTGAGATCAGTTCCCCATCAGGTCCGCTCCCTCGGTATGTCGGACCCGCCTACGTCATTGTCTTGAGCGGGGAACTTCCTTCACTGTGTAATTTAAATTTACATAGTGAAGGAAGTTCCCCGCTCAAGCCAATGACGTAGGCGGGTCCGACATACCGAGGGGGCGGACCTGATGGGGAACTGCTCTCACTTTGGTAATACATGTATAGACCCGCCCCTTCTCATGTTCCGCATCTGGTCTGCTGAGCGGACCTGATGGGGAACTTTAGAAGGGGCGGGTCTATACATTTAAAATACTGAGAGGGAGTTCCCCATCAGGTCCGCTCAGGCACAACCAATGAAGGACAGCGCTGGACATCGGAATCGCCGCGGGACACTGGATTTCACCGCTGGAATGTTTTTTTTTTTTTTTTAAATAAAGGACTTTTTCAAGGTGTTTGTGTGTTTTTTTTAAACATTTTTTTACGCTTTCTTCGTGAAATGGTAGGGGTACAATGTACCCCTTACCAATTCACATAGGGGGGCGGGATCTGGGGGTCCCCTTTGTTAAAGGGGTCTTCCAGATTCCGATAAGCCCCCCGCCCGCAGACCCCCACAACCACCGGGCAAGGGTTGTGGGGATGAGGCCCTTGTCCCCATCAACATGGGGACATCCTCCCCATGTTGAGGGCATGTGGCCTGGTACGGTTCAGGAGGGAGGGGGGGCCGCTCTCTCGTCCCCCCCTTTTCCCCTGCGGCCGGCCAGGTTGCGTGCTCGGATAAGGGGTCTGGTATGGATTTTTAGGGGGACTCCACACCATTTTTTTTAAATTTGGGGTGGAGTTCCCCTTAAAATCCATGCCAGATCTGAAGGGCCTGGAATGGATATTTGGGGGAACCCCACGTCAATTTTTTTTTAAATTTGCGGCAGGGTTCCCCTTAATATCCATTCCAGACCTGAAGGGCCTGGTAATTGAATTCTGGGGAACCCCCACGCTTTTTTTTTTTATCAATGACTTTTGTATGTATTGCCGGGAGCCGACAATTCATTAATAGCCGCGAGTCAGTTTTAAATGCATTTTTTTCTTTCAAAAATGACATTTTTTGCAGGGACAGTTCTAAGCACGGGAAACATGCGCCACTTCACATGCATATCATACACACCCCCCAGGTACGAAATTTAAAGGAATATTTCACTTTTATTTTTTCATTTTAAGCATTATTTAAATCACCGCTCCCGAAAAAACGGCCGTTTTTAAAACTTCTTTTTGCATTGATACATGTCCCCTGGGGCAGGACCCAGGTCCCCAAACACTTTTTAGGACAATAACTTGCATATAAGCCTTTATAATTAACACTTTAGATTTCGAATGTTCGAGTCCATTGTATTTAATAGGGTTCTAAAGTTTACATGAACATTTTGTCTGTTCGCAGGTTCTGGTGCGGACCGAACAGGGGGGTGTTCGGCTCATCCCTGGAGGGGAGAACCAGAAGAAGGAAGCTACTAACTGCAGGACCCAAGTATGTAACACCGCCTGACCTTTATAATCTAGAGGACACGGGCATGTGGCATGGTGTGTCTTATCCCCCTGCTTGAGAAGGTAATAGGGGGAAAAAGATCCGTGTGCTACACATGAATATTACCTAACTAAAAAGAAATATTAAACAAAACAAAAATAATAAATTTGTTCTAACATACACTCTTGTTAATCTCTTGTTGAATCTATTGGGGTTCATGTGATATTATCAGGCCTCATGCCCACGGGCGTTTTTTCAGCCGCGTTTTTGAGCGTTTTTACAGCTTAAAAACGCCTGTCCATGTTAGTCTATAGCTTCATGCCCACCTAGGCGTTTTTGAGCTGTAAAGAGCATAGGCGTTTGTAAGCTGTAAAAAAAAAACAGGACCAGTGCGTTCCTCAGCGTCAGAATTAGGCAGAAAAAAACACGAGCGTCAAAAAACGCGCACTAACGCGCGGTCGCGTTTTTAGCTCCGACGTTTTTTTTTTGTTTTTTTTTCAAAAAATAAAAATAATATTTACAATAACATGGACAGGCGTTTTAAGGCCTCATGCCCACTGGCGTTTTTACAGCTGCGTTTTTTGCAGCTTAAAAACGCCTGTCCATGTTATTGTAAATATTTTATTTATTTTTTATTTAAAAAAAAAAAAAAAACGTCGGAGCTAAAAACGCGACCGCGCGTTAGTGCGCGGTTTTTGCGCGTTAGTGCGCGTTTTTGCGCGTTTTTTGACGCTCGCGTTTTTTTCTGCCTAATTCTGACGCTGAGGAACGCACTGGTCCTGGGTTTTTTTTAGAGCTTAAAAACGTCTATGCTATTTGCAGCTCAAAAACGTCTAGGTGGGCATGAAGCTATAGACTAACATGGACAGGCGTTTTTAAGCTGTAAAAAACGCTCAAAAACGCGGCTGTAAAAACGTCCGTGGGCATGAGGCCTTAAGCTGCAAAAAACGCAGCTGTAAAAACGCCAGTGGGCATGAGGCCTCAAAGTATTCAGCCTGCAGGTTTGTATTTTTGCTGTAGATATTTGTTTTTTTTTTTGATCATTGGCATGTATGTAGCGCTACCCCCAGTTAAGAGAGCCGCTTGGTTTGATTTCGGGCCCACAGTTAGTCTAGGGTTATATTTGTATCACATTCAAAAGTATTGCAAGGGGTAATCTCTTAGCAGTAAGACAACACACTGAGGCGAGAGATTAAATATAACAGTTTACCCTTATATTAAAGGTAGCATAGGCAGAACACAACACATGCAATTGGCTTGCAGAGCCCTGCAGAAATCAATACAGCACACAATAATGGCGCTGCGCGGTACTTCACCACGCGTAGCTATTATGGTATGCGCGCCCTATGGCGCACTAAACAATATCTTAACTCCCCACCCCGGTCAGGCCTGATATGGAGTAAATCTCAGTCACCTCCTATAGGGATTTCTTTGCATGCCAGCTTTCGGTGGTGCACTTGATGAATAGTACTTTGTAATCCACAACCAGGCAATAACTTGGAACACTATACTGGGGAGGGGACACTTCAACTCTGTCCTGCTACGGGTCCCACCCCCGGGGAACAGCAGATAAACAAAACTGTGGGCCTATGCAGTCTATAGGCCTGAACACGGCACAGTCTATTGGTTTGGGCAGGTGCCCGTTCACCACTCCGGATGCGATCCCAGTCCGGAACGTCCACCCTGCTGTGTATCCGCACACAGCGTCTGCAACGATCGGGTCCCCGATCCAACTGATGTCCTCACTCGACAAGTCAGATGCCACCCAGGCTCCGCAGTGGGGTGGAAGGCTCTTTGGAAGTTGCGCAAGGCCCAGCCTTCAGGCCTTGCACTGCAGCAGATCCGCACAGGAAGAAACTCTTGCTTGCAGCGCGGTGTCCAAAGAGGCCGAGCTCCGCCTCGCCTCCTCCTTAAATAACCCCTCCCGTGAGTCTCTGCGGTGGCTAACTGCACTCTGGGTGCCGAACGGGGTTCTGGGTAATGTAGTCCCGGGGCCTTAAAGGAGACCCCGCTAAATGTATAATTATGATTACTCTTTCTTCCTGTTAGGAAAAAAAGAGGTCCACACAACTGAAGTGTCTGCGCAGACCCCATTATGACTCTCCATTATCTTTCCCAATACTAGAGCTGAATGTTATAGATGTCAAATGGGGCCTGGATCCATTATTCATATGGTGTTTAACTTGTCCTCACCGCCAAACTTTTTTCTGAGGGGTAATGGATACCATCAATGAGGTAGGAGGTCTGAGGTCAAGAATGGGCCCTTTTAGTCATGCATTTTAGCAATTGTGGTTAACTAATGAATCTAACCATCAGAGATTCTTTATCTTTTATTTTTATTTTTTATCGTTAAATAATTTTTATTGAAATTTCCATACAAATAACAGAAAAATGAAAGGCAGCTGGTTCTGGTATATAACAATCAGGTATAGCAGTAAAACATTTACATACTAATATCAATCAAAGTAATGGACGATAGTCATAAAAATGATCAAATAAAGCATACATAAACAGTATAGTAAGACCCGGTTCACACAGGGGCGACTCCGGACGCGACTTCTGGTCGCCCCGAGTTGCCCCAAGTCGTGCTATTTTTAAAACTAATTGAAGTGAATGGAGATGTTTTAATCCACACGACTGCAGTCGCTCCGACTTCAAAAAAGGTTCCTGTACTACTTCAATCAGACTTCTAGGCGACCTGTAGGCAACTTGTACCATTGATTTCAATGGAAGTCACTTAGAAGTCTGATCAGTGTTCATTTTGAAGGCAACTTTACAGGAAGATAACATACATTTCTTTCTCGTACATCACGGGACACAGAGCGGCATAGTCATTACTATGTGGGTTATATAGATACCTTCAGGTGCTGGCACTGGCAACTTCCAAAACCGGAAGTACCCTCCCCTATATAAGCCCCTCCCATCCGGGAGCACCTCAGTTTTTTGCCAGTGTCTAAGGTGTTGGCCAAGAAGTAACATGTGTTTTTCACTGAGCTTGCGTACAGGTTCTTTTGGGCCTCAGTAAGCTATTCCGGATCCGACCAAAAAAGCTTCATAGCTAAACGGTCGGTACCCGGGCCTTGCAGAGAAGAGCAAGGTTTTGCCTGTAATGCTTCTCTTAGGAGAGCTGGACCCTGGGATCCAGAGCTCTGGTCATACCCACGACCAAGATGTTTTCTGTGCAGGGTGCTATACAGGTCCAGGGGAGTGGAATCCTTGGGAACCCGGTCCCTGAAGGTTTAATTACAATGCCTGCCGTGATAGGTGAAGTTTGGGCTTCTGTGGACCAAACAGAGTCCTGCGGCGGGGAAAAGGTAAGTGGGGGCCCCTCAGGAACTTGGTTCTATTGAGGGGACCCCCAAGCCTAATATGTCTTTCTGCCTGTTACCTAACGATATTCCCGCTAAATATTTATGCATGCCTGTAACTACTAAAAAATGTAATAATTTTAATAGTGGTCAAGAAAAAAAATATATATATATAGACTGCGGTACCTGTGTTAATCCACTAGAGGCCGCTGTGGAACGTTTCTTGTCATGTGGACTAGTTTCTTTTCATCAGAGCAAGTCCAGGCAGATGGTGAGTTCTCTTGTGGGAAACTGCTTCCTCTGCCATATTGCAATGCTGGTCCATCCCCTGGCCTGCGGCAAAAGGGGCCCTAGCTTTTGTCCCTAGTTTCCCTTTTCAAAAAAGAGCGCCGAAGGCGCACGTGGCCGCGCGCGTGCGCGTGCACGCGCCTCTATATATAGAGGTGAGCTGGGAAAGGGGGCGGAGCTTGGGGGATGACGCTCTGTGCGCGCCGCAGCGCTTCTGCGCATGTGCGGGCATCCCAGCATGTTAAAAAACACAATTATGTGTTGTGAGCTGGCTATGGAGTGCAGAGACAGAGCTGGCAACATTTAAAAAAGGCATACAGCAAGCGGTTGATGCAGGCATCCCCATAGAAAGGCACATTAGTAGACACCAACTGTTTTTATAGCAGCATTTGTGCTAGACTATTGTCAGTAAGTGGTGTATTTCGGCTGGAATACCTCAGCTTTGGGCTTAGGAATATGCCGTCTAAAAACTCCGGGACTAAAAATCCCAGGAAGCATAGGGGGTCTCCATCGAGCTCTGAGGATCTTGGGCATGCTTCGGCTGCACCAATCTCCCCTGAAGAATCAGAGGTTAGTGACCGTAGAGCACCCTCAGGAGTACCTGGTACTGTGGCTGTCCTCAGTTCACCTGCTCCTGTGTATGTAACAGAGGAGGTTTTTTCCTCAGCTCTGGGAGGGCTGGAAGAGAGATTGTCAGCATTGATCGCTGCTTCCCTGTCACAGGGAAAAAGCGCTCGATCTCCGTCTCCTCCCTCAGAGTGCCTGTTAGCGGAGCAACAGTCCCATACAGGGATCGACCTACCTGAGGGGGATCAGGATGAGGTCGATTCTGTTGTAGAGGAATCAACAGTGGAAGAGCCATTCTCAGCATCACATGCTGAAAGATTATGGGTTCAGTCCCTGACTAACATGGTCCGATCAGCATTTAAAATGCCCCTTGCGGAGCCATCATCCACTTCTGTCTCCTCGTTGGGGTCGCTAAAAGCTCCCCAGACTGTTTGTTCCTTTCCGATCCATCCTTTACTGGAAGGGCTCATTTACCAGGATTGGGAGCATCCTGATAAAATATTTACTCCTCCCAAGAGATTTCAGGTGGTCTATCCCATGGAGGATAAGTTCGTCAAAAAATGGAGAGTCCCTACAGTGGACGCAGCCATCTCTTGTGTGAATAAATCACTGACATGTCCAGTGGATAATGTTCAAGGACCCAATAGATAAAAAATTAGAGTCCTTATTAAAATCTGCTTTTGCTACAGCAGGCTTGGTGACACAACCAGCAGTGGCAGCTATTGGGGTCTGCCAAGCAGTGAAGGATCAGTTGAAACAGGTCTTAAGGGACTTGCCAGATCAGCAGGCTCTTGCCCTAGCTGATCTACCTAGAGCCTTATGCTTTGCGGTGGACGCTATAAAGGATTCAATCCATCAGGCCTCCCGCCTTACGCTGTCTGTAGTACATATGCGCAGGCTTCTATGGCTCAAAAACTGGTCTGCTGAAGCTCCCTGTAAAAAATTGCTGGTCAGCTTCCCATTTCATGGTGAACGCTTATTCGGGGAAGACCTGGACAAATATATCCAGAAAATTTCCAGCGGTAAAAGTACACTTTTGCCGGTTAAAAACAGAGTTAGAGGTCCCTCTTTTAAGAGGCCTGCTTCTCCAGTCCCTAGGACATCGGCTGTGAAACAGTTCCGACGGCCTCCTCGGTCAAATCCCGGAGGTAAAAATCAGGGACAATTGCAGGGTAACAAGAAGCCCTGGAGCAGGAGAGGTACAAAACCTCCCCCAAAGTCAAATGCATGAAGGGTTGCCCCCACTCAATCGGGTGGGGGGAAGACTTCAGTTGTTCACAGAGACCTGGCGGGACACGATCAGAGACAGATGGGTGCTCTCCGCAGTAAGTCTGGGATACAAATTGGAGTTAAAAGACTCCCCTCCTTCCCACTTTATAAGGTCAAACGTGCCAAGGGATCCCCAGAAGAGAGGATCCCTCCTGTAGGCACTAGAACAATTATTGCTCCAAGCAGTAATTATAGAGGTTCCCCTGGAAGAATGGGGGTTCGGGTTTTACTCAAACCTCTTTACAGTCCCGAAGCCAAACGGGGACGTGAGGCCCATATTAAATCTAAAAGGGCTAAACAAATTCCTACATATCAGGACTTTCCGGATGGAGTCGATCCGATCGGTGGCCACTGCCCTACAAGGGGAGGAATGGTTAGCCTCGATCGACATCAAAGATGCTTATTTGCACATTCCCATCTTTCCAGCACACCAAAAATTTCTACGCTTTGCGGTAGAAGGGCGCCATTTTCAGTTCAGAGCCTTACCCTTCGGTCTGGCCACAGCACCACGAGTGTTCACAAAAATTCTGGCCCCATTATTGGCCAATCTAAGAACACGAGGTGTAACGATAATGGCATATCTAGACGACTTGTTGCTGATAGACCACTCAGTGGAAAAACTAGAAGTGGTTGTTCACGAGACAATCGAGTATCTGGAATATCACGGTTGGATTATCAACCGAGACAAGTCAGCCCTAAAACCAGTCAAAAGTCTGGAATACTTGGGGCTAAGGCTGGATTCAGACCAGAGAAAAATTTTCTTGCCTCAAGAAAAGGGGTCGTCTTTGAGAGATTTGATCCACCTAGTGGGTACAAAAAGACAGCCATCCATACGCCTGTGCATGAGGCTGCTGGGAAAAATGGTGGCATCATTCGAAGCAGTACCCTACGGTCAATTCCATTCAAGGAATTTGCAAAGGGCCATACTGTCAGCCTGGAACAAAAAAGTTCAGGCCCTAGACTTACCAATGTCCTTGTCCCCTTCCGTTCGCAAGAGCCTCCGTTGGTGGTTGGTTCCCCAGAATCTGGAAAGAGGGAAATCCTTCAGTCCGATTTCTTGGAAGGTGGTCACTACAGATGCCAGCCTTATAGGCTGGGGAGCAGTACTGGAGCAATGGTCTCTCCAGGCAGATGGTCGGATGCAGAAAAGGCCCTGCCCATCAATCTCTTAGAGATACGAGCAGCCCGGTATGCTCTAGTAGCATGGACATCCAAACTCCAAGGGTCCCCTGTCAGAATTCAATCGGACAATGCCACGGCAGTGGCATATATCAATCATCAGGGTGGCACCAGGAGTCGTGCAGCCCAGAGGGAAGTAAATTGCATCCTGAAATGGGCAGAAAGATATGTCCCAGCCATATCTGCGGTATTCATTCCAGGAGTGGAGAATTGGAAGGCGGACTTTCTAAGTCGCCAACAATTATGCCCAGGGGAATGGTCCCTTCATCCCGAGGTTTTCCGGACAATATGTCAGCGGTGGGGAACACCGGATGTAGATCTGCTAGCATCCAGATTCAACGCAAAAGTGGACAGGTTTGTCTCTTGGACAAGGGATCCCCTAGCTTGCGGCTCGGATGCCCTAGTGTTCCCTTGGGATCAGTTCAAGCTGATATATGCATTCCCACCGCCACAATTGTTACCTCGATTACTCCGCAGAATCAGGGTAGAAAAGAAACCAGTGATTCTGGTGGCTCCAGCGTGGCCCCGAAGAGCATGGTACGCGGAGATTGTAAAGATGTCTGTGGGGAGTCCTTGGACCCTCCCACATCGTCCGGACCTGCTTTCGCAAGGACCGATATACCACCCTTCCTTACCAGCCCTAGGTTTGACGGCCTGGCTATTGAAGCCCACATTCTAAAAAAGAGAGGGCTCTCTAATTCTGTGGTATCTACCATGATCAATGCCAAGAAGCCGGTATCCAGGCAGATCTACTATAGAATCTGGAAGGCGTACATCGCCTGGTGTGAGGCCAAGAAATGGCATCCACGTAAATACGTAATAGGTAGGATTCTGGACTTCCTACAATGGGCTGTAGATAGGAAGCTTGCCTTGAGTACTATCAAGGGTCAGATTTCGGCCTTGTCAATATTTTTTCAAAGGCCCTTGGCTTCGCATTCACTAGTCAAAGCCTTTATACAAGGAGTGATGCGTATTAGCCCTCCGGTTAATATTCCCATATGTCCATGGGACTTAAACCTGGTTCTGTCGGTTCTACAGAAACAACCATTTGAACCATTACAGCATATTTCCCTGGTTCTTCTCACCAGGAAATTGATTTTTCTAGTAGCCATTTGTTCGGCTAAAAGAGTGTCGGAATTAGCCGCTATGTCCTGTAGGGAGCCATATCTGGTTATCCATAAGGACAGAGTAGTGTTACGTCCTCATCCAGCCTTTCTTCCTAAGGTGGTATCGAGGTTTCATTTGAACCAAGATGTGGTTCTTCCTTCCTTTTTCCCCAAGCCTAGTTCGGTAGAGGAAAAGTTATTGCATTCTTTGGATGTAGTAAGAGCAGTTAAAGCTTATCTAAAAGCCACTGCTCAGATTCGCAGAACGGATACTTTGTTTATTCTGCCGGAAGGCCCCAGAAGGGGTCAGGCAGCGTCAAAATCTACTTTAGCCAAGTGGATTCGACAGGTCATAATGCAAGCCTATGGCTTGAGAAGGAGACCGCCTCCGTTCAAAGTTAGGGCGCACTCCACGAGAGCAGTTGGAACTTCATGGGCAGTGCATCACCAGGCCTCCCTGGCTCAGATCTGTAAGGCCGCAACATGGTCTTCAGTACACACATTTACTAGGTTCTACCAGGTGGACGTTAGAAGTCAGGAGTATGTCGCCTTTGGGCGCAGTGTGTTGCAGGCCGCAAAAGATCCTCATGTCTGATAGCGCTCAGCTTATGTATGGTGTACCCCCCCTCATTGGGCATTGCTTTAGGACATCCCACATAGTAATGACTATGCCGCTCTGTGTCCCGTGATGTACGAGAAAGAAAATAGGATTTTTATAACAGCTTACCTGTAAAATCCTTTTCTTGGAGTACATCACGGGACACAGAGCTTCCACCCCTCTTTGGGGACACTTATTGCTTTGCTACAAAACTGAGGTGCTCCTGGATGGGAGGGGCTTATATAGGGGAGGGTACTTCCGGTTTTGGAAGTTGCCAGTGCCAGCACCTGAAGGTATCTATATAACCCACATAGTAATGACTATGCCGCTCTGTGTCCCGTGATGTACTCCAAGAAAAGGATTTTACAGGTAAGCTGTTATAAAAATCCTATTTTCTCAGGCAAACCCCTCCCTCCCCCTCCCTCCCACAGAGCTGATTCTTGTTTTATTGGCCACTGGAATGTCTCCTGTCCTGGAGGCAACTTCAGTCGTGTTGTAAATCACCACTTAGTCACTCTGTGATTCATGCTCAAGTCATGTCTGAGTCGTGTTGAAGTCTGAAGTCGTGTTGAAGTCGTGTTGCCCCTGTGTGAACCGGCTCTAACATCCCTGATTACCCCATTGGGTTCTAACTGTAAACAGGCGCTAACTAATATAATGTCAACATTATCATGGACAATTAGAGAAATTTGAAAAAAGAGAGAACTGTGAAACCTTGATGTTACTCCTGGAATAATACTGAAATATGGTTTAAGAACTGCAGCTCATGTTTTTGAGTGAGGTAGAAGCTCTAGGGTGACTAGTTCATATTTGCCATAGTTTCTCAACCTTAACTGTGTTGTAATTTTTATAACATTTACTCATATTGAGCTTGTGTATTCAACCTTCTAACAACATCAGATAAATTCAGTGCTTCGTTGGATTTCCATACTCCATAGTTTTGTTATAGTCAGCCTTGCTGTTATTAATACATTTGCTACTACTGTTCTATACTGTTCTATACTCTACAGAGATTTATTCCTAAAAGGGCCATTGCGGGAGTAAGGGAAAATAAATTACCAGTGAGGTTAGCAATAAATGCTGAAACTGATTTCCAAAAAATACTAAGATTTTTGCAATTCAATAAAATATAAAGGGAACCAGTTTGTTCATTGCATCGCCAGCAAGTTGGGGAGAGTGATGGGTAGATTTTAAAAAGTTATATGGTGTAAGGTACCATCTGTTTAATATCTTTTGGAGAGATTATTTATCTTTAATGCATTGTTTTATTCCAGATGTGACATTTTACTTAGATGTAAACTCTGCACTCACTGTTTAAACATGGCACGTGGCTATCAACAAGGCATTGCCCCTTTAAAACAATCTACACTGGTTTGCCCACACAAATTTGACAAGATCTGGACGGGATGTGTGGAGGCGAAAGGTTTAACTGTGTAAATGTTGGTTTTTCTGATCAGTCCTCTCTCTCTATTCCCAACTCTCCTGTCCCCCTCTCCCTTTATATTGTCAAGTTCTAGAACCACAAACTCCACCGGCACGACCCCTCGTTTTAGTGTACACCAAAGGCGGTCAACCGAGACCTCCTTTATTTATCTCATTTCCCATACAACTGTTACTCTGGTTGGAAACAAAATGTAAACTGCTAACATGGCATTTAACCAATATGTCATATGTAATACAGTACTTGTAATGATGATTGACCCTATGTCACCAACCTCTTACTTGCTTCACTTCTATGAACAAGTTTCAAATTGTACGTTGTTGTTTGCTGTTTGTCTGTACAAAATAATACATTTTTACATGTTAAAATATATATTATTACTTTGGATTGTAAAATGGCAGGTGGTCATCCTCCATGCTATTGATTTTTTTTGGTGTAAATGGTTGAACTGTGGCATGGTAATTGTAAAAGCAATATATGTTGTTTTCATGATAGCTATGAGGATGCACCTACTGGGCAATAATCTTCATAATAGCGGCATTTCTGCTGAAGTGTTTAGTAAACCTTTCTGAAAGACCCATGTAATCACACTCTATTAGTTGGCCCTAGTCAAATACACTTTTTATCTGCATTTTTGAAAATGGAGGAGATATGACTGTGCAGAAGTCCGGGCCTGCATTGTTTATCCTAGTTTGATTAGCTCACTCATACATGCCTAGACATTATGTTGCTCAGTCCTCATGTTCAGCATATGCTTCGAGTCCTGTTCCTCTCATTACCTGCACAACGTATGCTTGAGCTCTGGCACATTCTATGCCATATGGTTAATGGGGTTACACAGTCCCAAATTACAGACTATTCTGGTGAAAACTGCTTCCTTTCTCTTCTGCCAAGACTGTTTATGGCTTTGCATTCACAGAACTGCTATCTCACAGTGCAGCTGCCCTCCTACATTAGCAACTCTTCACTCTATGGCTTTCAGTCCATAGCATTCTCTCGCTATGACAGATGACATATATATCATATAGCTTGGGCTATGACTTTATATCAGCCTATATGACTATTTGGGCCATGGCAGAACAATTTAGCTGAACTCTTTTAACCCTAGTACAAAACAGAATTTGCAGCACGCGAGCAATTTGTACTTTAGCAGAATTACTCATAATCAGCTCTGATTTGTTGTGCCATTAAAATTCATTCCATTTGTCATGGTCCTGTGGATCTATGGATGTCTACAACAGTGTTTCAAAAACCTAAGTGACTTAATTTGTAAATGTGGAAGCTTAAATACACATGGAACAAAAAACAGAAGTTGAGTCATCTTGTATTATAAGCAAGCGTATCTCATCTCTCCAATTAAAAAGCACTTAAGTGATTAAAGGTAAAATGAGCCATATTTAGGAAGGGTTATTGCAACTTTATTTCAAAAAGTGCACGGTAAGACTTGGTGATTTGGGGATGTTTTCTGAAAATAAAACTTTACGGAGAAGCTAAATACAAGAACAAAGAGTGACCTTATTAACACACATGTAAACACACCGAATAAAACCTATAAGGAAACCTCCCATGCCTCTTTTTTTTATTGAGGTATTTAGGGAACATAAAGCTTACACAAACAAAAGGCCTCATTCTGGTATGTCACTTCCTTCAACAAACTTTATTGAATGAAGCAGCACATCTTGCGTACCTCCACCAAAGACCTCCCCTCTAATGTGTCAGGCTTAAGCCCCATACACACGGTCGGACTTCCATCTGACTTTTCCCTGGATTTTTGTCCGAACGGAGTTGGCCGGGCACACCCATAGCATACACACCACAGGACTTTTCTGCAAACTTTCCCAAAACTTTTTGCAACATCACGTGGTTTTTCTGCTCTTTTCTGGTCTTTACCGCCACCCTTTGGTCAACTTCTGCTATTGTTGGTTGATTTTAACATTAGTTGTTTTGTCCATCGGACAAAAGTCCTATGGTTTTCTGTATACACGGTCGGACTTTGCTCCATCGGACTTTTGTTGGCCAAAAGTTTGTCCGTTTGCAGACCCAACTTTTGTCAGATGAAAACAAAAAAAAAAAAAAAAAAGTTTGTCCAATGGAGCGTACACACGATCGGATTGTTGGTCCAACTTGCTCAAAATGAAGTTTGTTGGCCAAAAGTCCGACCGTGTGTACGGGGCTTTAGTCATAGAAATAGAGCGGGCGGACCCAGGGGAGATCACCCTTCCCCCCCCCAGCCCTTCCTTTGTCCTTTCCCTTGTCCCTTCCTCTCTTCCAGCTACACCATTTTTCCTAATTCTTTGCCCCCTTTTTCCCCTCCCTTTTCTTCTTCCACAATCACCTCCTTTCCTTGATATTGGATAGGATATATATTATATAGGATATATATTTATGTATGTATATGCAGCCATTTTCTCATCTGCTGTATTCTATCATTCCATGTTTGGGGACTTTTATGGCTTTGGGGGTTTACAACATGAATAAAGGTATTTTTTATTGATTTTACAAATAACAAAACAAAGAAAAAGCAAACGGTACATACTGACAGGCCAGCAATAATTTCGTACATTGGCACATAAACATTGTTCACTAAGTCCATCATAAGTACAACTCCAACACAAAATGGCTGGTGAATTCACAACTTAAAGCGTTTGTTACCCCAAAACTTAATATTCCTGATATGTGTCTGCTGTACCATGTACTTGTATGAGAAAGTATCCTGTTCTCTTTGTATTGCTTTCTTTGTGTGAAATCCCTGGTGATCCTGCCAGTCCCTCTGCTGTCCTATGAAAAACAGACCACATTAAGCAGGAGAGCACACCCTGGTCAGTTCTCAGCCTGCACTGCTCCAATGATCAGACTTGTCCCGACACACACCTGCTGCACAGCCATTCACAGGGAAGCTCCGTGTGCTGCTGCTTCTCCTCCCCCGAGCTCTTATGCAGCTGAGAACAGAGGGAATGTGATCACTTATAAAAAAGGAAAAAAAATGTATTTATAATGGTTTTTTTTTTTTTATATATCTATACACAAATGTTTCGCCTTTTATTTCTATTTCAGTCTGAATGGGTTGTTTTACAAGGTGATCGTTTACAATTACTTTAAGGTACCAAAGGTAATGTAGCCATTATAGGCAAATAATAGGGCACAAAAGTTACATAACCAATATTAACCATAACCATAATCAGGACCACCAAGGCAACAGCATATAAATCATGCAGCATATAGAAAAAGTCAACAGAAATTAGACTTCTAAATCACTTGAAACTGCAGAAGTCCAACTCAATCAAATTCTGTAGAATTTTTTTGAACAACCCCTCGCAGTGTAAGTAATTTTGTACATAGATAGAGCTTTATTTATTAAATAATAACATATTGGCAAGCTAGGAGGGTCTGGTTTCTTCCACTGTAAACAAATACCTTTTTTTAGCATAAAAGAAGAGGAACCGAAGCAACGTTTTTTGGGATGCCCGAAGGTTCCCCCTTATCAAGGTCTTCTAGGAGACATCTGGGGGGCGGGTACATATATTGGGCAAGGCTAGCTTCTCTTCTATAAATGTAGTAATCCTAGACCAAAACCGTTGCATACCTGGGCAATCCCATATCATGTGGAAAAAGTCTCCAGTGGCAGATGAATAAATGATGAATAAATGATAACAAATAAAATAATAAAAGGTTGGTCTATATACTGTAAATCCTCTGTATAGCTTATTGGGTATGAGTTTTATATACTGTGCCTTTTGTGTATCTCTTTAAGCTGTTGATGGTTTTGTCAGGTGTATTTAGGTTGAATACATTTTTAGTGACAGGTTTTTATAGAGTACAAAGATAAAAAGTGTGACAATATAAGAATAATAGAGTAAGAACAATAAGTAAGTTCAGGTACTCATAAAAATAGTGAACATAACTTGATATATATAGCATCAAAACCGTTGTCAATCAACATCGACATCCATTTAAAGACATATCACATAGTATTGATTGGTAGTATGAAAAAAGGGGATGTCTACGAGTGACCATCCAGATCTAGGATCTAGGGAGAGAGTAATGACTATATCTTCATGACAGTCACAAGTATAAATGAAATATACAAATCCAGTGTTGAGGGGTAATGAATAAATGAAAGTGATCATACACACAAAAAATAAAAATAAACAAAAAGGGAAAATATAGGGAAAATAAAGAGAAGGAAATGAATCAGAAGGGGAGATAAGAGAAATGAGGTGGAAGAAAGAGAAAAGAGTAGACGATGGATGTGGGTTCCTCTCTTGAAGGTCATAGAAAAGACCAGGGTTTATTGTTTGAGTCTGTTCTTCAGATTCTCAGAAGTGGAGTAGTGCAGCCAGATGGACCAGAGAGTGGTACATTTTTCCCGGGTTTCTGTTTTTTTAGCTTACATTTTCTCCATTAACATAGTATCATTAATCGTGTCTACCCAGAGGGATAAAGGTGGGATGGAAATGCTTTTCCAATATTTCGAGATAAGATTTTTCCTTTCTGCGGTCAGACAGCTTAAGAGGCTTGACTTCTGAGATTTATCCGAGCCCGGATGTATAGACAACAAAGCTATAGTGGGAGAAGGAGTGAGAGGCTCATCATAGATATTTGTGTATATCTGAAACACCATTGACCATAATGGGAGGATTCTGTCTCTCTGTGACAGCGCTAGCACATGTCCAAGGGAGTAGGGAAGATCCGTTGAACAGAATCTGGGTCACAGTACCATCTGGGGAGCAATTTATAATTTTGTCAGGTGCATTTAAACAGCTATTCCCTGGGTCACCTGTATCTTTAAAACTAATCCTTATAGGATGAAACACATTAGAAGTGCCGTCTTGAGGTGGAGGTGTGCAAGATGTATTGCTTTGTACAATAAAGTTAGGAGGAAGTGATGTACCGGAGTGTGCCCTTTTGTTCGTGTATGGCACTTAGACTGAGTGGCAATGGACTCCAGTAACCAGCACCCAGTGTGCCCAAAGTGGAGGGAATCTGCTTGAGAGACTGGAAGCAGCGACACCCTAATATAAGAATATTTATAACATAAACAGCAACTAAAAAAGAAATGTGCTTTTAAAATATTCTCCCCCTCAGTGTTCACAGCCTTTGGTTACAGCAGTGGCCCCTATGTTTACCATCTTTTACCATTTGAGGCACTTTGTTCAGGGTTGTCAGGATTTCAGGGCTTCTGGCTTTTCATTAGTCAAGACCATAGAGGACACTGAAGCTGTGGTTTGTAGCAAAATGATGAAAATTCACAACTAAATATGTACATGGACATAACATGGTAAGTATCTCTCAGACCTCTGCAAATAATCAGGAAAACCTTATCACCCTTTTCAGACCAAGTCATCGTAGGCTGCCCAAACTCCAATGTGGCAGCTCAATATAACACACTCCGATTTATAGCTTCTTCATTGTGTCCACCTTTAAATTTGGAGGCATGCTAAAGATCTGCATGAGCATACATGCTACAGCCTCTTGTAGTCACTCCATATTCCATACACCATATTCCTTGTACCTCTAGGCAGATGTTTCAGTGATACGCATTTATAGGTACAGTAACTGGCACAAAGTTGGCTATTTAGCTTACATGTGGTACAGGACTGCCACTTCCTTAATTTTCCTGTAGGCCCCAAATTAGATGGATATAATTAAGCAATTGCTCCTAGAAAAGGCTTGGATTGGATCTATGGATCCTATAAAAGTCTTGGATCGTAACTATAGATCCTAGAAGTTCATATTTTTAAATACTGTAGCTTAATCTGGATTCTTTTTAACCTCACGGTCATTTCTATTCATTATGGTGCTCAGAAAACTGTAAGATCTCTATCTTAGAGTTTTTCATAGTACCAGAGGACTATAGTCTCAGGGATAGATGGGTCAAGAGGATGTACTGCCGCAAACAGCTTTATACATATAGCGAAGGGTTTTTGGGGTTTTTTTTATCGGCTCTATGTGCCTAGCCAGAAACATTTGCACCTGTAGCCTCATGCAAACCTTGGGGTAGATGTACTAAAGGCAAATAGGCTGTTTACAGGGAAGTTGCACTTTGCAAGGGAATTTTCCTCAGAGCTTAGTAAGTGAGATGAAAATTCACTTTGCAAAAAATACCCAAACAAAGCTTTACCTAGTTCAATAAGCTCTGGGGAAAATTCCCTTGAAAAATGCAACTTCACTTGCAAAGTGAACAGTCTATTTGCATTTAGTAAATCAATCTTAATGTTGTGGCACCAGTTGTTTTCAGTAGCCATCTGGTATGGCCCTCCACCTGGGAAACAGCTGTATATGGGGCACATCAGTCACAACTGTTGTGTCATCCACTGTGGCACTAATGCCATTATGTCAGTATCAAAGCTTACTGATTATATTTATTTCAGAACTGAGGCATGGAGCTGGAAATTTCCTTTTTAACAGCATATAAATAGCAAACAATATTACGGATACAACTTGCTAAACCAACTAAATTGCTGCTTGGATACAAAAGCTAGAGCCTCCAGCATGACCTCTCTCACAGCTGCAAACATAACAAAGCAATACAGCACAACACCAATTAGCAGGGACAGTAAATTTCATCTAATTTAGGGAATAACCTTCTTTTCCCCTTTAAGTCGTCTGAATTGCTGCTGAATAAAAAATCCGATCTGAACTGAGAAAAAAATCCACTGGGGAAAGAGACTGTGGCTTTTAATTATTCTTAACAAGCAGGAATTTTAATAACATACTAGAGAAATTGATGGGCCCTGTTGAATTTTTAGCCTGATTAAATGGGCTACTTGGTGCTATTTAGGATACGTGCCCATTAGCGGCATTCACACAAAGCTTTGTCGTTATAAACAGGATGTTATTGGGATTTGTTAGAATACATTTTGTGACCTCATGGTGACATCATTTAACCTGCGAGTTTCCAGATTAGGAGTGATGTGTATGACCTGATTATTGCTAAAGAGGGGTATATTCCAAGTCCCTGGCATCCACTGGAAGTTGTGATACAAGGGTGGCTCTACTGTCATAGATAAATACTAAAACACTGCAATGTTAATTATCCCAGTAGAATCAGTACTGTATTTATTGGCATATAACACTCACTTTTTTACCCTGAAAATAGAGGGTAAACTGTGCCTGTGTGTTATACGCAGAGGGCTGTGGAAAGTTTTTTTCCTGAAACTTTCCTTTTAAAGTTAGGGTGCATGTTATACGCCTGTGCGTGTTTATACGCCGATAAATACAGTATTTATTTACTGAAACTTAAAATGAACTCTGGGGCAACTTGCGCACTGCAAGGATTAAAAGGTATTTCTATTCAGAGGGATGGGAATAAGCACAATATGTATCATTTTCCTTGTTCCATAGTGCTCTCTGACACTCGCCTTCCAATTCCTCATCTACAGTCTAGGACTGCTTGTCCTGCATTGTACACAATGATGTTGTAAAACTACAACGGGTCAGGGGAATGATCCTGTGAAGAGGAGGAAGCCTGTGGGAGTGAGGAATAAAGTATTTCACCTTATTCCTGCCTCCCTAGATCCCCCACACCACACTGGAAGGGGTAACCTTTTATCCAACCTGAAGCTCAGCTTTATATTTACAAAAAAGCATAAAAAAATGATGTGATTTGTACAAGCTCTATTTTTGTAGTTCTAGCTTCTTGGGGGTTACTTGTAAAACTGCTGTGGGATAAATGATACTGCCAGCAGTTTTCAAACAATCCCATTTATGGCCGAATCTTGGCCTCCTACTCTTGCTGCCTGCCCATTTCTGTTGGCTAGTGAGGCTACCCATCATATTAATAGGAACGTGAATTGGGCTAGGGCTTAGATCTCCATGACTGGGTCTCTTTAAAACATAAACCATATCATATTTAGGGTAATTGGTACTTTGCATCTTTCTAAATGTGAAATATGATTTATTTTAAGAGCATTGTTTCTAAAACAGTGACTATTGGTGAATAGAGAGATGTAGTTATAGGGCAAATGAAATAGAAAAGTGAACTGGAACTAGGGCCTATGCACGGGAAATTTTGTGGTATCACATGCTTTTTTCCCCACTGATAAACATCTCCAAACAGTCACTGCCTTGAACTTTTATGAAGATAAAGATTTCTTGCGCTGTTGATCACTTGTTCTGTCCTCTATATTTTTCTTTACTCTCTCTCTCTATATTTCCATTTTCTCTCATTTGCTTCCCATTTAAGCTGGTCATACATGGATCGAAATTTGGCCGGCTAAGCAGGGATCAGATGAATTTCGATCCATGTATCCAGTCTACTTTTAGACTGAATTTGATCTGATAATTAACTTCTGTTGAACAGGCTTGTTGCCAATGGGCCGCAGCATTGCATTCTGCAAGTGGAGGAGTTCCGCTGTTAGAGTGCAAATGGCACAGCGGGGAGGATTTCTCCATCCACCTTGATTGTGTGGATAGAGAAATACATTCCGTTTTTTTTTTTCTTGTTAAAGTATTTTATTGAAAGAGATGTAACAGAAATGTACAGATCATACATTTATAATGGTTGTAGAACATTGACTACATATTTCTATTATAAAGAATAAGTAGTAAATTCATGGTCTACAATGTGCATATTGCTGTATAGTTTCTAAGGGCTAAGCAGAAATCAACGGTGGATACATCCACGCACTAGATGTATGTTACAGTAGATGGTAAGATAACGAACAAACAAATATTATTTGGTTTAGTACAATTGAGAACTAATTACATAGTGCAATATTATAATGCCGCTTAGATAATGCTTTTCAAGTAAAAATAAAGATCTAAGTGAACTTTAAATGGACGTAAAAGATAGCGTAAAAATGACATGAAAATAGAAATGGATAAGTAGGTAACCTAAAAATAAGTAGAATAGGATAGTAGGAAAGTAGAGGGAGGGGGGGGGTATAGGAGTCCACTCGGATGGCTCGAGTTCATTGGTCTTTGACCTGTGTGTTACAACAGGATAATAGAGTTTTCACGATATGATCCACCTGCTACCATGGCATGAGAATCAAGTCTTCGCGGAATGAAGATAGGTGATATTTAATCCATGGGTTCCATAACTTTTCAAAGATTGGAATTTGATCTCTTTCTATGGCTAGCATTTTGGCGTGAGCCATAAATTCATTGACTCTACGTATGGTCTCGGCTATTTCCAGTTTAGGGGTCCTCCATGCTTTTGCAATTGTTTGTTTGGCTGCCGTAAACAATTGAGTGAGAAGTTTAAATTGTTTATATGTGATGTAATCTGGTTTTAGATTGAGCAAGGCCGTGGCTGGGTCAGGATGTATAGTGAAGCCAAATATTCTGGAGGCAGTTTCAAATATCTGTTCCCAGTATAATTGTATCAACGGGCAAGACCACCAAATGTGTAGGTGGGTGCCCGGGTCGGGACAGCCCCGGAAGCATTGGCCTGTTTGGTTTGGCGTAAATTTCGCCAATCTATAGGGAACGAGGTACCAACGGGTTAGAACTTTATAGTTGGTTTCTACCGCCAAAACATTTGGTGAATAAGATTTTGTTATAGACCATATTTTGGACCAATCAGCCACATCGAATTCTCTTTCCAGGTCCTCCTCCCATTTACGTGCATAAGGTGGTTTGTCTAAACCTGGGTAAATTGTAATGTGGGTGTATATTGACGATATTAGTCCTCTTGAATGGGGGTCTTTTAAACATGCAGATTCAAATATTGTAAGTTGGGATAAAGGGGTGTCAGTAATTAACAAAGGTGCGTAAAAGTTTTTAATTTGGAGATATCTGAAAAGTTCAGAGTTCGGCAAGTTATAGGTGTCGCAAAGGGTAGGAAACGTATGAAAAGATGATGTAGAGGTTAGGTTATTAAGCCGAGTAATATTCAATGAATTCCATACCCTAAATGACTTGGGTGAGACCCATGCTGGGTAAAAAGCAGGGTTTTTAAGGAATGATAAGAGAGGGTTGTGAGGTGATTGTAGCTGATGTTTAAATCTAAGGTTATCCCATACGGCTAAAAAGTGTTTTATAATAGGGTTACTTAGGGTTTTCCTTTCTTTAGGGAGGAGCCATAGTACATTGGATATAGATAGAGGGTCACATTCTGCTGCTTCTATTATTACCCATATAGGTATATCCTCATTAGTGTGATCCATTTTTTTTTTTAATCAGCCCGCTGGCTGATAGAAAAAAGACAAGTCATCTATGGCTGGCCTTAGGGCTTGTGCATGTAGACACAAAAAATGCAGCTTTTCGATCTGTGTGAATTTATTTTTTGGGGATCTGAACGCAGCTCTATTATAGCCAATGTGTCCATACACATAGCAGTGTTTAGCTCTGTAATACAGAGCAGTATTCAGCATGTAGGCAGGTGCAGTCTGTACTCCTCACTTCAGGTGGCGCTCGACTAATGCAGAAGGGGAAGTAAAGTGAGGAACTTGGTATGACTTCCTGCGATCACAGGAGACATAACTGTCACATTGAATGCTGGTGCGTCATGTGACTGGAATGACCATATTAGGTCAGGCAGAGCCTATTTAAGACTCCCACTCCCGTGTTTGGTGCGTTTTATGCAAGTTGCTAGCGTAGGGACAGGATCCCGTCTGTCAGGGATGGTAGCTAGAAGTAGGAAAAGGTTCCAGAGACGGAGGGACAATGCAGGGACTACATCTACGTCGCTCTTCAGGAAGCCCCTCTGTTTGGGTGTGGACCAGCCAGGCTGCATTCCACTACTTATTGCAGATGGTGTGGGCATCTTCAAGTCTTCAGACCTCTGTCACTGTAAGTGGCTGCGAATGGGTGTGCCTACCCACCGGGCCTGAATAAGTTGTGTTTGAACCTTTTCTACAATATATCATTGTTGCTTGACTTGGACTCTGTGTGTTTACTGCCCACCACACCATACTGCACCTTGCTCACAAGCAATGTAAGAAATGCCCAAATCCTGAATTGGAAGAGGAGTATTCTGGTGTAGTTCACTTCTTTACGCATGTAAACAAGTAGACACATGAATCAAATTATTCTAAATTATGTTTGCACCTATACACACATAAATGTGAGTACTTTATGTGCCTTTACAGGCATTTTTTTATCCTGGATTTTTCTGCCACCTTCTGACAGCAAGATCCAGCATAAATATGAGTATTTTCAATATACCTGTGTGCAGGAATCCTTAGTTGCTGAGCGCATTTCTGGCAGATCAGCGTTTTTTTTCTCTGTACTTGCAGGGTCTTTAAAGGGATAAAACATGGAGAAATGTGCATGTGTTGAAGAGATGTGATACATTTTTTCCTCTATTTTACCCTGACATAAGCCTTAAGGAAAAAAAAAAATTAATAAGAAAACCTGCATGAATTATTTTCTTGCTGTTTGAAGAGGAGCACAGAACAATTATTTTTTGGTAGTCGTATTTCCTGCAATGGTTCAGGTGCCAAATTCCACCGGGGATGCAATATCATTTAGAAGGAAGCAGAAATGGGATGAATATAGTGATAAATAATAGATGAGGGAAATACCAGAGACTGATAGAGAAGTGAAGACATAGGAGTGATGTAGAGATCGAGCATAAATAGGTTGGGTAGAGGGGACAGAACAGGTTGATCCGATCCTGTTGCGTGTAATAAGTTTTTTTAATTATTTCAGTTGACCTGGAAAAGTAATGATGCAAGTAAAAATTAGTACAGGTTTAAAAAAAACTGTCCCAGCTGCGCCCCATCTCCACTTTGATGTGTTTGGAAATAGCACTTCCTGCCCCCCTCCTATCTCCTCCTAGCAGTGCCACTGCAAAAAACACTATCCACCCATCTCTATCCTGGAAATACACCTTTCCCCATTCTGGCTGAGCTCTCTCCAGGACACTTGGTCATATAATCCTCCACATAGTACCTCTTCCCACTGAAGAGAGGCAATGAAGTAGTGTACAGCATAAATTTCATCTGTAAACTGGTTGCTATGGGTTACTTCCCACTGCACACTCCTGTTGTCACCTAAACTGTTAAGAGAGTAATGCCACGTACACACGATCGGAAATTCCGACAAGAAAACCGTGGATTTTTTTCCCAATGGAATTTTGGCTCAAACTTGTGTTGCATACACACGGTCACACAAATATTGTCGGAAATGCCGAAGGTCAAGAAAACGCGGTGACGTACAAGATGTACGACGAGCCAAGATCAATGAAGTTCATTAGGCAGTTCGGCTTTTCTGCTTGATTCTGAGCATGCGTGTTTTTTTGCGCGTCGGAATTGCATACAGACGATCGGAATTTCCGATAGGAACTTTTTCCGTCGGAAAAATAGAGAACCTGCTCTCAATCTTTTGTTGGCGGAAATTCCGACAGGAAATGTCCAATGGAGCCTACACACGGTTGGAATTTCCGACCAAAAGCTCACATCAGACATTTCTTGTCGGAATTTCCGATCGTGTGTACGCGGCATAAGGCTGAAAAATCAAAGATGAATTCCAGGTATGGCAATTTTTACATGGTAACATCCAGCTTGGTCCAATATACAGTATATTACCAAAAGCATTGGGAAGCCTGCCTTTACACGCACATGAACTTTAATGGCATCCCAGTCTTAGTTCGTAGGGTTCAATGTTGCGTTGGCCCACCTTTTTCAGCTATAACAGCTTCAACTCTTCTGGAAAGGCTGTCCACAAGGTTTAGGAGTGTGTCTATGGGAATGTTTGACCATTCTTCCAGAAGCTCATTTGTGAGGTCAGGCACTGATGTTGGAGGAGAAGGCCTGGCTCGCAGTCTCTGCTCTAATTCATCCCAAAGATGTTCTATCGGGTTGAGGTCAGGACAGTCAAGTTCTTCCACCCCAAACTCGCTCATCCATGTCTTTATAGACCTTGTTCGTGCACTGGTGCAAAGTCATGTTGGAACAGGAAGGGGCCACCCCCCCACAAAGTTGGGATCATGAAATTGGGTAGGTATGCTGATGCCTTAAGAGTTCCCTTCACTGGAACTAAGGGGCCAAACCCAACCCCTGAAAAAAAAAACACACCATAATCCCCCTCCACCAAATGATTTGGACCAGTGCACAAAGCAACTCAATATTAAACTTTACACACTAAGACTGAGAGGTCATTAAAGTTCATGTGCGTGTAAAGGCAAGCGTCCCAAAACTTTTGGTAATATAGTGTAAGTGTGTACTGTATATGTCATACCTGTGTGGTTAAAATGGAAGCTGGCAATCCCTTTTAATAGGCACACTTCCAGGTCCTGTGCCAGCACACGTGTCATTCAGAGAAAACTTTGCATTTTCTCGATGAATGCAAAGCATTCACTAATTGGATGAGGTAGAAAGGTGAGGTGGTGATGTCAGGATTGTCATCTCATCCAATCAGAGAATGCTTTCAATGCATTGAGAAAATAGACACTGTTCTGTGAGTGGCATCTGTGCCAAGTGGGCTACCTCCTGTGTTCAGTAGGGAGCTGTGCAGCCACTCGGCATGGGACCCAGGAGCTATCGGCAATCACTGTGATAGTGGTGCCTCCTACAGTGATTTCCACCTTCCATGGGAATCCCAAAGGTCTGACACATAGGTACATTGATCCAGCTTGGAAGTATTTATGTAAAAATGGCGATACCTGGAATTCAGCTTTACACTAAATTTTGCCAGGAGATACTGCAGCATTCACTGGCTGATCTGTTGGATGCCATGAAAAAGTTACAGACTTGTCCCTAATAAATAAGTGGAAAAAATCTATATGCCTTAACCACTTCAGCCCCGGACCATTTGGCTGGCCAAAGACCAGAGCACTTTTAGCGATTCGGCACTGCGTCGCTTTAACTGACAATTGCGCGGTCGTGCGACATGGCTTCCAAACAAAATTGACGTCCTTTTTTTCCCACAAATAGAGTTTTCTTTTGGTGGTATTTGAGCACCTCTGCGGTTTTTATTTTTTGCGCTATAAACAAAAATAGAGCGACAATTTTGAAGAAAAAGCAATATTTTTTACTTTTTGCTATAATAAATATCCCCAAAAAATATATAAAAAATTTTTGTTTTCCTCAGCTTAGGCCGATTATGGATTCTTCTACATATTTTTGGTAAAAAAATTGCAATAAGCATTTGATTGGTTTGCGCAAAAGTTATAGTGTCTACAAGGAGAGTTACCAAGAAGACTGGGGAAATGCTTGTTTACATGAGCATTTCCCCGTTCTTCCTCTCCGTGAGATGATCGCGAGTATCCCCGCGGACATCGAGTCCGCGAGACCCGCGGTCGGACTCAGGAGCTTGCGGCGGGCACGCGCGCCCACAATGCTGCATCTTAAAGGGAACGTACCTGTATGCCCATTTGCCCAGCCGTTGCATTGTGTCGACGTATAGCGTCGTGCGCTGGTCGGCAAGTGGTTAAAATTACCAACACCAAATGCAACACCAGATTCTACAGTCTGTTACATTTAAAAATATTTGTCTAGAACAGCCTTTTTCAACCAGGGTGCCTTCTGGGTTCTTCAGGGGTGCCTTCTGGGTTCTTCAGGGGTGCCTTGACAAAATGCCTTTACAAAGCCATAGGTTTTCAATGTGCAACATTACAACATCGGGGTCTGTGTGGCCAACACCATATTAGTTGATAAGGAGGACATCTCACACCTGCACAGCATCCCTTGTTTGACCCTCGCCACTCTCTGTCAGCACTGTGGTCATGTTAGCTGCATGGTGGAGAGAAAATGATATAGAATAAATACTGAGATACAAGTGTATTTGCTTTGTAAGAATAACTTATCACTACTGATGTTGAGTGTCCTTTGTGTGTAAATGCTGCTGCAATGTATAAAACTATTAGGGGTGCCTTGAAATTGTGCATTATTTTAAAGGGTGCCTTGACTGCGAAAAGATTAAGAAACACTGTTCTAGAAATATCAACTGTGTGTGCTCACGTAGGAGTGAATGTATTCATAAAGACTGGATACGATTGTTTATAGCACTAATTGGATAAGATGAAATGTTTTAATTAGCTGTACTCTAATAGCATTGCTGGCCATGCGTTTTAATCTTTTTAATCCAATATTCTATTTTTTTCAACTTATTTTTTAATCATTCAGCTTGAAATTAATTAATACATGTTATAAATTGGTTAAACGTGAAAGCTGGCCACGCATGTTACAGCGATACATGTTGGCTATTGAATAATATATTTCAGTGAAAAGTTTTGTGCCCGGAGATCAGGTTTAACCAATCGGGTTGATTTATTGATGTAGTAGAGGCTGATCACATAGCACAGTAAATGAGTTTAACAGCTTGAGGACCTTGGGCATGCCACACACATAAAAAAAATAATAATTCCCCAGCCACTTTTACCAGCAATTCCTGGCTGCCAAAATGACAGCGGGGGTTTGCGCTCAAAGATTGCAGCCGTTGCCTTGTTACCTGGGAGCTTATGAACAGGTTTTGTAAACACTTTATAAGAGCCCAATTGAGAAATACTATTTATTATAGTATTTTTACTCCTTGTTTCTCCTTTGTTTTATTCATATGCAGATCAAAGGGATTACCTTTATGTTGTTAAAGGCTAAGCTCACCTTTGTAAAAAAATAAATATTAAATGCACATATTTTTGCAGGAATTTTTTATTTTTTATTTTTTTACAAGAGCCTGCAGAGCATTCCACCTACAATCAGTGGATCATGGGTTCAATGCCAGGCCCCTGCAGACAAGACCTACAGCTTCTTGCATGTCCCTCTGTACAGGCTGTCAGTTTCAAAGCTGCCTCTTGTGAATGAACTTTGAGGGCGCTCATCAGCACCCTCACAGTTCATTGATAATTATAACCCATCTGGCAGACAGGACTTATAGTTTTCTCATTCACAGATCACTGTGAATTAATGACGCTGCTGTATGGGTGGAGCCAGTGGCGTAGCTAGCACATCTGGCACCTGGGGCTGGTCATTTTTTATCACCCCCCCCCCCCCCAAATGGTAAGTGGCAATATAGCGGCACCATGCCAAAACTTTGGGTGTGGTCAGATTGCATCAACAGTGCGAGGGGCTTAAAGGGCCCATGCTTTAATGACTGTGCCACAAGAAAGTATGTAACAGACAGTACAAATCTCAGTATACTCATTTTAAAATAAAGCTGTTCTATTGCATATTCTTTACTACACACAGCTAACCTTAAACTTTTTTTTCTAAATAATAAACATGTTATACTTACCTGCTGCAGTGGTTTTGCACAGAGCAGCTTGGATCCTCCTCTTCTTGGGTCCCTTGCCGCGATGCATACTAGCCCATTATGCTTTTCCGTTGCAGGCTTTGTAGCAAGCAAAAGAGGAAGTAAAACCCATCAGGGTTTACTTCCTCTTTAAGGACCAGAAATATTTTCCCCCTTAATGACCAGGCCATGACCAGTCCATTTTTTTGAGATATGGCACTGGGTCGCTTTAACTGACAATTGCGTGGTCGTGCGACGCTGTACCCAAATAAAATGGACATCCTTTTTTTCCCACAAATAGAGTTTTCTTTTGGTGGCATTTGATCACCTCTGCAGTTTTTATTTTTTTGCGCTATGAACAAAAAAATACTGTAAATTTTTTTAAAAAACAATATTTTTTACTTTTTGCTATAATACATATCCCCCCAAAAAAATTGTATTCTTCAACATATTTTTGGAAAAAAAAATCGCAATAAGCGTATATTGAGTGATTTGCACAAAAGTTATAGCGTCTACAAAATAGGGGGATAGATTTATGGCATTTTTATTATTATTTTTTTTTTTTACTAATAATGGCGGTGATCAGCAATTTTTAGTGGGACTGCGACATTGCAGCGGACAGATCGGACACTTCTGACACTTTTTTTGGACCAGTGACATTTATACAACGATCAGTGCTATACAAATGCACTGATTACTGTATAAATGACACTAGTGGTGATCAAGGGGTTAATTGTGTTCCCTGGGAGGTGTTTCTAACTGTGGGGGGAGGGGACTGAATGGAGGAGGAGAAAGATCACTATTCCACTAGGAACATCAGATCTCTCTCCACTCCCCTGTCAGAACGGGGATCTGTTTGTTTACATTAACAGATCCCCGTTCTGGCTCTCTGTGAAGTGATTGCGGGTGGCTGGCGGACATCGTCATCCCCCCGCCGCGTAGCGGCGCCTGCTATAGCTCTTAAAGGAGCCGACCTACCGCAGTGTAATGGTGGCTGGTCGGCAAGTGGTTAAAGTAGAGCCATAGGCAAAAATGTTTATTTCATTTTGCATATAGTAAGGGAGAGTTATAACCCCTATCAGATTGTTTTTGCCCATCTTTGTTCCATTGTAGAGATTTCCCTTCACTTCCTGTCCCATAGCTAAACAGGAAGTGAGAGGAAATCCCTGCAAATTAATGGAATTCCCCCATTGAACGATTTCTCCTCTATTACTTTTCCAGGGACTTTCACTTACTTTCACTTTCAATGATAATGGTAAAGAGGACAAATTGAGAAGGTGAATCTCCTTAAAGTGATACTAAACCTTCGGCTTTTTTCTGCTTATCCTGCTCCTTTAAAGTAGTGTAGTGTGTTTTCACTTAGCTTTTCCTTCATTTTCGTTTTCAAATGCTTTTTTTTGGGGTCCGTTTTCCCCACTTCCTGTTGTTCTCCCAGATGGTTGCCCCATCAGAGCCGTTCTGAAGGGGGTTATCATGTGAGTGCGCGCTCCCTCCACAGGGACTACATCCCTGCAGGGAGACACTGTCTGCGCTCACAGGCACAGAGATATTGACAGAACAACGGGAGCCGCAGCCGTGTAAGACGTTGTAGCTCCGCCTCCCATGCTCGTTCTCGTTCAAGCAGTCAGGAAAATCCGGCAATGCGCATGCGCGATGCCGCTAAGAGTAAAGGGAATTGTAGTTCACGTTCACATATTTCGTAGTGGCAGGGAGCGGGCTCCAATACCCGGAAGCTGTGGAAATCTAAAGGGACTGTAAAGGAGGAAGTGCCGAAAATAGGTATGTAGAAAACAATGGGACATTTTTTTTTTTGGTGGAAATAATATATAGATCCCCGATGTATGCAGCATATATATCAGATATATGCAAAAAAATATGTACCTTTACAACCCCTTTAATGGGGGCACAGACAGAAATAAAAACTGACAGATGCACTCTAGCCAAAATTTAAAAAAAAGTTTTGCCTTTAGTTATACTGTAGCCTCCCTGGCGGTATGATTATGTTCAGATTTTTGAATCTCAAAGCAGTACATGTTTTTTGCATAGAAATTTGGAGTTTTATATTGTAGGCCTTGTAATTCTTAGTAATACCACACTTCAAATCTGTCCAAACAAGAGTCTATTAGACATCCCGGGTATGATAAAGTTTAAAACACGAAATCATAAATTATAATATAATAAATAACTATAAATAATTATAAAAAATAATAATAATGAAATGAATTTCCCCACGAATCACTATCGCTCATCTCTGCAAGTGTTCTAATTTACTATCGCTGTTTTCTTGCTGGTCTAAAACCACTTTTGACGTAAAGGGACACTTTTTGGTTGCCATAGACAATCTCAAGTTTCCAGACAGAAAGAACGGTATATATAATATAAAAGTGCATGCAGGGCACTGGACAAAGCAATAGGGATAAAAGGGAGGCTGAATGATTTGATACAGTAATGTAATCTGTAAGATTACAGTGTACTGTATGTGTTGTGTTTTTTTTTTTTACTTTTTGTATTTGCCGCCGGGCTTTGCCTCCATGCGTTGCGACGCTCGCAGGAAAAGAAGCCCGGAACACAGAGCATCGGGCGGATGATCCGGCGGAGGACACATGGGGGGGAACTGGCAGGATCCTGGTGACAAGGTAAATACGCTGTACCAGGATTCTGCAATGCAATCCAGAGTCTGGCTCGGGGTTACCGCTAATGTTACTGAAATGTAACCCCGAGCCACACTCGGGAATACTGCTAGGAGGGTTAAGTTATACATTTCAGATGATTTCACAGAGATCAGTTTCCCCTTACCTCTTTCTAGGCTCATTGCTATCCCTGGTTAGCTGCGCAGAGGAGATCTCTGATCTCTGTGGGCATTGCTTGGTATCTTGATCAAAGGCATGGCACGCAAATTGCTTCCGTGCGTGGTTCCTATCACTGTCATTCTTTCATGAAGCTCATATACCTATTTTAGGAACTGACCCTCACACCTTCCTGGTTGCTATGTTGGCCAATTTCACAGTGCTCCACCCCAAATACCAGTTTCTAGCAAGGCGCATAAGATGGTGTTCAGGAGATAGTTTTTTTTCTTTTTTTTAAAGAGATTAAGCTGGTGCACACAGAACACACAAACATCTTCCACATCTGAGCTCAGCCTTCCTAAAGGGTGGTTCCCATTTTGTTTAGCAACGCACATGACACGCTTTGTGCAAGGATAAGGGAAGAAAGGAAAGTGCAATTTTCTTTTTAAAATTCGATAGACACATTGAATTGTAGAGGGATAATAAACCTCCTCCTTCAGTTGTTTGTAAATTTCATACAACCCCTGGAAAAAGTATGGAATCACCACTCTTGGAAAATGTTCATTTAATTGTTTTATTGTGTAGAAAAAAAAATAATTACAGTTAACTTAAAACTATTTTCATTTAATATTCCAACCTTCTGGCTATAAAAAAAAAAGACTTAAAAAAACAAAAAAGGGAAGAAAACTGTAGTCAATTGCAACTGTTTTTGCAGATCAAGCAGAGGAAAAAAAAATGGAGTCACTCAATTCTGAGGAAAATATTATGGAATCACCATGTACTTTGCAGTTCTAAAACAAACCTCTGCATCAGATTACATCTACTAATTAGTCTGCAGATAAAAAAAAAAATAGTGCTTGCACACCTTGGTGAGTTGTTGCACTAACCTGATTGATATGAATCATGGCTCCAACACGAGAGATGTCAGTTAAAACAAAGGAGAGGATTATAAAACTTTTTCAAGAAGGTACATCATCACGGAATGTTGCAAAAGATGTTGGTGGTTCCCAGTCAGCTGTGTCTAAAATCTGGACGGAAAACTTAAAGCAATATGCCTTGAAAAAAGAAAATGCACAACAAAACAATGAGAAACAAATGGTCAGAAACTGAAGTCAATGTCTGTGACCGAACTGTAAGAGTAAGACATTACCTAAAGCAGTGGTTCTCAACTCCTGTCCTCAGGACCCACTAACAGGCCAGATTTTAAGTATTACCTTGGTGAGATGCAGACTAGAATACTGCAATCCCTGAGCAGCAAATTATATCACCTGTGATGCATTTCAGTTATCTTGCAAACCTGGCCTGTTGGTGGGCCCTGAGGACTGGAGTTGAGAACCACTGACCTAAAGGAAATGGGATTTACATACAGAAAAGCCAAACGAAAACCATCATTAACACCTAAACAGAAAAAAACAAGGTTACAGTGGGCTAAAGAAAAGCAATCATAGACTGTGGATGACTGGATGAAAGTGATATTCAGGGATGAATCCTGAATCTGCATTGGGCAGGGTGATGATGCTGGAACTTTTGTTTGGTGCCATTCCGATTAATTTTATGAAGACGACTGCTTGAAGAAAACACAATCATTGATGATATGGGGTTGCATGCCAGGTAAAGGCACAGGGGAGATGACAGTCATTAAATGTTTAATAAATGCCTAAGTGTATATTGAGATTTTGGGCACTTATTCCATCAATTGAAAGGATGTTTGGTGATGATGGCATAATTTTTCAGGATGATAATGCATCTTGCTATACGGCAAAAGCCGTGAAAACTTTCCTACAAGAAAGACATATAATGTTAATGGCATGGCCTGCCAATAGTCCGGACCTCAATCCAATTAAAAATCTATGGTAGAAATTAAAGAAAATGGTCCATGACAAGGCTCCAACCTGCAAAGCTGATCGGGCAACTGCAAAAAAAAAAAAGAAAGTTGGAGCCGGATATATGAAGAATACTGTTTTTTGATAGTTAAATCCATGCCTCAGAGAATTCAAGCTGCTATAAAAGAAAGAGGTGGTGCAACAAAGTACTAGTGGTGTACTGTAGTGTTTTTTTTTTCATGATTCCATAATATTTTCCTCAGAATTGAGTGATCCCATATTTTTTTCCTCTGCTTGATCGGCAAAAACAGTTGCAATTGACTATAGTCTTCTTTCTTTTTTTTTTTGTATAATCTTTCTTTTCATTTTCAATTTATATGAACAATTTGACATTTCAACATAGCCAAAACAACAAGGGGGGGGAAGAGGATAGGGAGTGAGGTAGGGGACATAAGGCTAGGGGGAGGGAGAAAAAAAAGGGGGGGGTGAGGAACACCAAGGAATTTGGGTAGCATGGTCCGAACACGGACAGCCATATTAACAGGGAGAAACATCTGTCGGTGAAACGTGAACAAAAAGGCCCCCTGCCTGCCCCGGACATTCGATCCATGAGGACAGGCCTCCCCTCCAATCTGGTGGGGGGAAGGGTGGCCACATGCTCTAGTTCTATGGTAGTTGCAATTTAGCTCCCTTGCTGATAAGTGTCCTGAGTGAGTTTGAGGTGCCCAGGACAGTCAGAAACCTGAAGACCATCCTGGTAGCCCAAAAAGATCACCCAGGTGCCCCAAGGGAACATCACCTAAAAAAAGAAAAAAAAAACTGAACAAAACAAATACACCACAAATATAGGAGAGAAGGAGGGAAAAAAAGAAAGTTGAAAGTGAGGTGGAAAACAAAAAAGGTAAAGGGGAAAAGAAGGAATAGTGAAGAGCATGAAGGCATGTGGACCAGCTCTCACCGGGTTAGCTGAAGAGATGAGTCCACTATCAAGTGGAGTCCGTGGAGGTTGACTGACGGTGCGCCTGGACGAGTCTCCCGAAGGAGGGATCTGCTAAGGTAAGTAATGCAACGTCTAAACTTGAAGAGATCGTGGCTGTGTCATGTACGTGGGCTTTCCAAGCTGCCCAAGTAAGGTCAAATCTTTTGCGAGTGTCTCTGCAGTCCGCGAGCCAGCTCTCTGCCTCCATGATCTCCCCCTCCTTCCCCAACCAGTCCTGCTCACTTGGAATATGCAAGCTTTTCCAGTGAATTGGTATGAGGCGTTTTGCTGCGTTGAGGAGGTGGGGGGGACTTTCTTTTTTTTTTAAGTGTTTCTTAAAGCCAGAAGGTTGGAATGTTAAATGAAAATAATTTTGAAAATAGTTTTAAGGCATGTCTGTGATATCTTATTTTTTTTTTTGTACACAATTAAACAATTGAAAGAACAGTTTCCAATAGTGGTGATTCCATGCTTTTTGCCAGGGGTTGTTGTAGGCTATTTTTTTTCAGCAGGGAAGCTAAGAATAGTCAGGTGAACATGTGAAAAGTATCCAGGAGCTCCACTTGTAGCACATGGAAATATGAACTATTCATATCTCATATTTGCCATGGTTAAAATTTATTATGACCATAAAAAGCAGGCATCAGTGCTGCCATACTTATCCTTGCTTTACCATTCAGTAGACAAGTGACTTGGTCTGAGCATGGGTATAACAAGTTTTAGAAAACATGATATACTGTATGCACATGCCTGTTCCAGCCCATTGACCCTCAAAGTATTGAAGTAAGGATCAGGATGACAGAACTGAAGCTCACACCTTTAAAAACAAGTCAAAAATTACAGCCCCTATATTTCTGTCCGTACATGTTCCTTTATGCAAATTGTAGTATCTGACTGAACCTATAAATTATTACTGAACAAGGAGACATTCCTTGGACATCAAAGGGAAAAATAGTACTTTGCCAAGCCAATGAGTTAAAATAAAAGGAGAAAACATTTTCACTTGCCTACTAAAGAAGAAATTCTAAAAAAGATGGTAAATGCAGAATTGTTTGCAATCTTAGATGCCTCATATGGTTTTTGTCAGATTCCAAACAGCAAATAAAAAGTGAAAACTCTGTTCATAATATATATGCCTTTCAGAAGCTACCGATTCAGACATCTTCCCTTTGAATTAACTTCAGCTCCTGCGTTCATTCAGAGGATTGTGTAGCAGATTCTGTAAGGGATTGAAGGAGCTGAGGTCTAGACAGATTATATTTTGATTGGGGGTGTCACAAAAGCTCAGAATGATAAAAAAAAAATCTAGGAATAATGAAATAAATGAATAGAATGAAGACATAATACCTACTAAGTTAAAGGGAAACTGTAATGGCATTTTGTAATTTTTTGCTTTTTGTAAGTTTATACAATTAAACTGATATACCATTACATAAAATCTTAATTTTAGAAATAAACATTTATTACGGGTTACATTCAACAAGTAAAAGCTGTGTGCTTTCGGACTGTTTCTCTTTGTACATATCAATAAAACGTAGAGGGTTGAAATGCAAGGGGAAATAAGTCACTCCACTGACGCATTCATGTGTCAAAATGGCAGCTTAAGCTTTTGAGCTCTGTTAACAGGCTTTTTTCGCAAAGCAGATAAGGATAGAATGGAAAACATGTCAAAACTAGCCTAGCGCTCCACCTTCTGACTATATAAAATATATAAATATAAAATATTTAGTTGTAATTTCCACATTTACCTAGTACAGGATTTTAGAACATTAAATTTTTTTACTCATGAATAGGGATGAGCTCGGTGTTCGAGTCGAACATACGTTCGACTCGAACATCGGCTGTTCGATCGTTCAACGAAGATCGAACGATTTGGGCCGTTCGCGCCTAATTCGAGTGACGCGAACGGCCCACAATGCACTACGCCATCGCAGTGTCATCCAGGCGCTGTGATTGGCCAAGCATGCACTGTGACCCCGCATGCTTGGCCAATCACAGCGCCGGCAGCGAGGAGAGCAATGATTGGCCACAGGCAGGATGCCTGTGGCCAATTATTGCTGAGGGTGTTTAGTACACGCCCCACATTATAAAAGGCCGCCAGCACGGCGGCCTAGTGTAGTGTGTTCCGGAGCAGGGAAAGAGAAGCATAGGCAGGGACAGTGACATTTTTTTTTCTTGCTTCACCTGGATTCCTTTAGTTTAGGGAAAGAGAAGGATAGGTAGGGAGAGTGTCAGTGTGTTTTACTGTGCTAATCCTTGTTTCTAGGGACAGGGAAGGACAGTGAGGGAAATTCTCCTTGTGCTATACTGTGCTAAAGCATTGATCATCAACCATCTTTAAAAAAACATTTTTTCTAGGGACAGAAAACTATAGGTAGGGAGAGTGTCAGTGTGTTTTACTGTGCTAATCCTTGTTTCTAGGGACAGGGAAGGACAGTGAGGGAAATTCTCCTTGTGCTATAGTGTGCTAAAGCATTGATCATCAACCATCTTTAAAAAAAACATTTTTTCTAGGGACAGAAAACTATAGGTAGGGAGAGTGTCAGTGTGTTTTACTGTGGTAATCCTTGTTTCTAGGGACAGGGAAGGACAGTGAGGGAAATTCTCCTTGTGCTATAGTGTGCTAAAGCATTGATCATCAACCATCTTTAAAAAAAAAAAATTTTCTAGGGACAGAAAACTATAGGTAGGGAGAGTGTCAGTGTGTTTCACTGTGCTAATCCTTGTTTCTAGGGACAGGGAAGGACAGTGAGGGAAATTCTCCTTGTGCTATACTGTGCTAAAGCATTGATCATCAACCATCTTTAAAAAAACATTTTTTCTAGGGACAGAAAACTATAGGTAGGGAGAGTGTCAGTTTCTTTCACTGTGCTAATCCTTGTTTCTAGGGACAGGGAAGGACAGTGAGGGAAATTCTCCTTGTGCTATACTGTGCTAAAGCATTGATCATCAACCATCTTTAAAAAAACATTTTTTCTAGGGACAGAAAACTATAGGTAGGGAGAGTGTCAGTGTGTTTTACTGTGCTAATCCTTGTTTCTAGGGACAGGGAAGGACAGTGAGGGAAATTCTCCTTGTGCTATAGTGTGCTAAAGCATTGATCATCAACCATCTTTAAAAAAACATTTTTTCTAGGGACAGAAAACTATAGGTAGGGAGAGTGTCAGTTTCTTTCACTGTGCTAATCCTTGTTTCTAGGGACAGGGAAGGACAGTGAGGGAAATTCTCCTTGTGCTATACTGTGCTAAAGCATTGATCATCAACCATCCTTAAAAAAACATTTTTTCTAGGGACAGAAAACTATAGGTAGGGAGAGTGTCAGTGTGTTTCACTGTGCTAATCCTTGTTTCTAGGGACAGGGAAGGACAGTGAGGGAAATTCTCCTTGTGCTATAGTGTGCTAAAGCATTGATCATCAACCATCTTTAAAAAAACATTTTTTCTAGGGACAGAAAACTCTAGATAGGGAGAGTGTCAGTGTGTTTTACTGTGCTAATCCTTGTTTCTAGGGACAGGGAAGGACAGTGAGGGAAATTCTCCTTGTGCTATACTGTGCTAAAGCATTGATCATCAACCATCTTTAAAAAAACATTTTTTCTAGGGACAGAAAACTATAGGTAGGGAGAGTGTCAGTGTGTTTTACTGTGCTAATCCTTGTTTCTAGGGACAGGGAAGGACAGTGAGGGAAATTCTCCTTGTGCTATAGTGTGGTAAAGCATTGATCATCAACCATCTTTAAAAAAACATTTTTTCTAGGGACAGAAAACTTATAGGTAGGGAGAGTGTCAGTGTGTTTTACTGTGCTAATCCTTGTTTCTAGGGACAGGGAAGGACAATGAGGGAAATTCTCCTTGTGCTATAGTGTGCTAAAGCATTGATCATCAATCATCTTTAAAAAAACATTTTTTCTAGGGACAGAAAACTATAGGTAGGGAGAGTGCCAGTTTCTTTCACTGTGCTAATCCTTGTTTCTAGGGACAGGGAAGGACAGTGAGGGAAATTCTCCTTGTGCTATACTGTGCTAAAGCATTGATCATCAACCATCTTTAAAAAAACATTTTTTCTAGGGACAGAAAACTATAGGTAGGGAGAGTGTCAGTGTGTTTCACTGTGCTAATCCTTGTTTCTAGGGACAGTGAAGGACAGTGAGGGAAATTCTCCTTGTGCTATACTGTGCTAAAGCATTGATCATCAACCATCTTTAAAAAAACATTTTTTTCTAGGGACAGAAAACTATAGGTAGGGAGAGTGTCAGTTTCTTTCACTGTGCTAATCCTTGTTTCTAGGGACAGGGAAGGACAGTGAGGGAAATTCTCCTTGTGCTATACTGTGCTAAAGCATTGATCATCAACCATCTTTAAAAAAACATTTTTTCTAGGGACAGAAAACTATAGGTAGGGAGAGTGTCAGTGTGTTTCACTGTGCTAATCCTTGTTTCTAGGGACAGGGAAGGACAGTGAGGGAAATTCTCCTTGTGCTATACTGTGCTAAAGCATTGATCATCAACCATCTTTAAAAAAACATTTTTTCTAGGGACAGAAAACTATAGGTAGGGAGAGTGTCAGTGTGTTTCACTGTGCTAATCCTTGTTTCTAGGGACAGGGAAGGACAGTGAGGGAAATTCTCCTTGTGCTATACTGTGCTAAAGCATTCCTCATCAACCATCTTTGAAATCCTTGTTTTTTGGACAGTCAGGGAAATTGTCGTGCTATTCTGTGCGAAAGCAATCATCCTCAACCATATTTAGAAATCCTTAAGTAAAGGGACAGAGAAGGACACCTGAAGGTAGCCCTTATTGCTTTCTTCCCATCTCCCTGCAGGCCATCTATTAGAATGTCTGGAAGGCAAACAAGGAGAGGCAGACAGTCAGGAGGCAATAAAAGAGGGCAAGCAGGCTCTGTGTCTGGGGGCAACAGTGCTGGTCGTGGACGCGGTGCATTGTCATCAGCACATTGCCATGGGACACGCTTGTCCTTCTTTTCGGCAGCTGGACATGTTGAGCCACATCATGCCGAAGACTTGGTAGAGTGGATGACCAAGCCCTCCTCCTCCTCCTCATCCTCTCTCACCCAGGCTCAGGGTACTGTCAAAGCAGCTGCCAAAGCGTCCTCTTCCCTGGTATCAATGTCAGACTCATCATCAGTCACTCCTTCCCTAGACCCACCATGTCCTCCTCCTGAGGATTCCCCCGAACTGTTTGAGCACAGTGTTGGGTACATGCTCCAGGAGGATGCCCAGCGTTTCGAAGGGTCTGATGATGAAACCCAGCTACAGGAAGGCAGTAGCGTGAGAGCAGACAGAGGGGATGCTCAAGAAGGACACCAATCTGGCAGTCATGTTCCAGCAGCTGCAGCATACTGCCAGATTGGCTCCAGTGATGAGGAGGGAGGGGATGAAGAGGTCACTGACTCCACGTGGGTGCCTAATAGGAGAGAGGAGGAGGATGAGGAGGAGGCACATCTCCAACGAGGCAGGATGCCCTTTGGTGGCCAGCGTAAGGGCAGTACACCGACGGAATCACACCGCAGAGCTCCGCCTGTGCAGGGCGCTGCCTCTGCCCGTCATTCAAAAAGTTCTTTGGTGTGGGCCTTTTTTGAGGCTAGTGCATCAGATCGCACAGCTGCTGTTTGCAACATATGTCTCAAGCGTATATCGCGTGGCCAAAACATCAGCCGCTTGGGTACCACATGCCTGACCAGACATATGTTGACCTGCCATGCAGCTCGTTGGCAAGCCTACCTCAAAGACCCACACCAAAGAACAAAGCGGACCTCTCCTTGCACCGCATCAGCTGGGATCTCCAACCCCACTATAACTTCAGTCCTCTCTGAAACATGCACTGAGAGGAATGAAGGTGTAGAATTAGGTGTGGCACAGCCAAGTACTTGCGGCCACTCTGCTAGCAGTACACCGACGTCCGATTCTAGCAAGCAAATTTCCCTGCCCCAGCTGCTGGACCGTCGAAAGAAGTTCACTCCCAGCCATCCATATGCCCAGCGGTTGAATGCTAGCTTGGCTAAATTGCTAGCGCTTCAACTGCTGCCTTTTCAGTTGGTAGACTCGGCCCCCTTCCGTGAGTTTGTGCAATGTGCGGTTCCTCAGTGGCAGGTTCCCAAACGCCACTTTTTCTCACGGAAGGCTATTCCGGCTCTCTACCGGCATGTGGAAGGCAATGTCTTGGCCTCGCTGGACAGGGCGGTCAGCGGTAAGGTGCATATTACCGCTGACTCATGGTCCAGCAGGCATGGACAGGGACGTTACCTTTCTTTCACGGCCCATTGGGTCACTCTTTTGGCAGCTGGGAAGGATGCAGGACAAGGTGCAGTAGTTTTGGAGGTTGTTCCACCGCCACGCCTCCAAAATGCTACTACTGGTTGTGACACACCTCTCTCCTCCACCCCCTCCTCTTCTTCTTCCTCCATGGCCTCTTCCTGTGCTTTGTCCTCTGAACCAGCGGTGCTCCGTAGCCGTTCAAGGGGCTACGCAAGTACGCAGGCAAAAAGATGCCATGCCGTGCTTGCGCTGGTGTGTTTGGGGGACAGAAGCCACACTGGGGCAGAGGTCCTGTCTGCTCTGCAGGGCCAGGCCGAGAGGTGGTTGACGCCACGCCAGCTTAAGCCAGGAATGGTGGTTTGCGACAATGGCACCAACCTCCTCTCCGCCCTCCGACAGGGACAACTGACCCATGTGCCCTGTGTTGCTCACGTCCTTAACCTGGTGGTGCAGCGGTTCTTGGGCAGGTACCCGGGCTTACAGGATGTCCTGAGGCAGGCCAGGAAAGTCTGTGTGCATTTCCGCAGATCTTATAATGCCAGTGCTCGCCTGGCTGAGCTGCAAAAGGAGTTGAACCTGCCCAAGAACCGCCTTATATGTGACATGCCCACCAGGTGGAACTCAACGTTGGCCATGCTGCAGCGGCTGCACATGCAGCAGAGGGCCATCAATGAGTACCTGTGCGACTACGGCACCAGGACAGGGTCAGGGGAGCTTGGTTTTTTTTCTCCACGCCAGTGGGGCATGATCAGGGATGCATGCACTGTCCTGGCACCATTTGAGGAGGCCACGAGGATGGTGAGCAGTGACAGTGCATGCATCAGTGACACTGTACCTCTTGTCCACCTGTTGGAGCACACGCTGCGTGGAATAATGGACAGGGCACTTGAGGCAGAACAGAGGCAGGAAGAGGAGGACTCCCTTGCCTCTCAAGGCCCCCTTTACCCAGACAGTGTTCCTTCTGTCCCACCCATCGCACAGGAAGAGGAGGAGGAGGATTGTGTCAGCATGGAGGTGGAGGCTGGCACTCAGCATCATCAGCAGCAGTCTTTTAGGGATGATTTACAGTCCCAAGAAACCAGTGGACTTGTACGTGGCTGGGAGGAGGTGGCTGCGGATCATGTCGTCCTTAGTGACCCAGAGGACTCCGGACCGAATGCCTCAGCAAACCTACGCTGCATGGCCTCCCTGATCCTGCAAAGTCTGCGGAAGGATCCTCGTATTCTTCGGATCAAAGAGAGGGACCATTACTGGCTGGCCACTCTCCTTGATCCACGGTACAAGGGTAAGGTTGCGGACCTTATGTTACCGTCGCAGAGGGAGCAGAGGATGAGACAACTCCGGGAGGCCTTGCAGAAAGGTCTGTGCAACGCGTTCCCAGAGACTGGGAGGTTACAAACTCCTGGTCCTGGACAACGAGTTGCTGAGGCTTCGGCCAGTCAAAGAAGGAGCGGTGGGGAAGGTGGCCGTCTGACCGATGCGTTCAGACAATTCTTTAGTCCGCAGCCCCAAAGTATGATCGGTTCCAGCAACCATCGCCAGCGTCTGATAAACATGGTGCAGGAATATCTAGGGGCAAGGTCAGACTTGGACACCTTCCCCACCGAAAATCCTCTGGCTTACTGGGTCTTGAGGATGGATCACTGGCCAGAATTTGCACAGTATGCAATTGAGCTACTGGCCTGTCCTGCATCCAGCGTTCTTTCGAAACGCACATTCAGTGCTGCTGGAGGATTTGTCACGGATCACAGGGTGCGCCTGTCCACCGACTCGGTTGATCGACTGACTTTCATCAAGATGAACCAGTCTTGGATCACCACCAGCTACCACACACCTGATGCTGATATAACAGACTAATTGATTTTAACATGTCACATCCCTTCAAGACTAATGCTGTTGCTGAGTGCCTGTGCTGTTATGTTGACTGGCTATCCTCCTCCTCCGAGTCCTCAATGATACGATTGATGATGATAGCTTGGAAGATCATTTTTGTTTATGGGTGCCACCACCAGTGGCTAAGGCCCAATTTTTCAGCCCCTGTTTAACAGGGGCGTGTAATTACAATTTTTGAAGCAATACTTTGCAACAGGGCTCATTGCTGTGCTCCAAGTACAGTATCTGTGAGGGGTTGGAGTGTTGTGCCACCAGTGCCTAAGGCCCAATTTTTCAGCCCCTGTTTAACAGGGGCGTGTCATTACAATTTTTGAAGCAATACTTTGCAACAGGGCTCATTGCTGTGCTCCAAGTACAGTATCTGTGAGGGGTTGTAGTGTTGTGCCACCAGTGCCTAAGGCCCAATTTGTCAGCCCCTGTTCAACAGGGGCATGTAATTACAATTCTTGATCTAATAATTCACAGCAGGGCCCATTGCTGCACCCGCCAAGAGTAACTCTGAGGGCTTACAGTGTTGTGGCAACGCCACCACCACCACCACCACGAAAGGCCCAATTTTTCAGCCCCTGTTCAAAAGGGGCATGTAATTACAATTCTTGATCTAATAATTCACAGCAGGGCCCATTCCTGCACCCACCAAGAGTAACTCTGAGGGCTTACATTGTTGTGGCAACACCACCACCACCACCACCACGAAAGGCCCAATTTTTCAGCCCCTGTTCAACAGGGGCATGCAATTACAATTCTTGATCTAATAATTCACAGCAGGGCCCATTGCTGCACCCACCAAGAGTAACTGTCAGGGCTTACAGTGTTGTGGCACCAGCACCACCATCAAAGGCCCAATTTTTACTACCACTGTTCAACAATTATATGTAATTACAATTCCTGATATAATAGTTGACAGCAGGGCGTTCCAGCACCAACCAAGAGTAACTGTGAGTGCTTACAGTGTTGTGCCAACACCAACAACTAAGGGGCCTATTTCTGCAGAGTATATACGGCAGGTCCCTACTTTCAAACATCCAACTTACAAACGACTCCTACTTGCAAACGCAAGAAGACAACAGGAAGTGAGAGGAAATCTACCCCTAGGAAGGAAAATTCTCTCCTGTAAGAATTAATATGGGAGAAAGGTGTCTCCTCTGTACTGATGCTTTATCACCAATCCTTGTTTCAAGAAAAACACCACATTTCAAAAACAGTTGTCATTGGGACGGAAAGTGAGGTGAAATGTTCTGAACAGGGGCACAGACAGCAAAACAAATGTTACAGGGGTGATAACCCTTACCTATGTTTTCCAAAAAGTTTAAAAATAGATTTTTGGGCTGGAGCTACACTTCAACAATGTACCTGTTCAAAATTACAAACAGATTCTACATAAGAACAAACCTACAGTCCCTGTCTTGTATGCACCGCCTGTATACGGCTGTTCAGAGTATATAGGGCCTTTTTTATTTTATGTGCGGGGTTCCCCTTAATATCCATACAAGACCCAAAGGGGCTGGTAATGGGCTGGGGTAGGGGGGGGGTCATGGGGTAGCTATGCCATTTTTCTTAAAGATTTTCATCCATATTACCGGGACCAGACATTGCATTAAAGCCGCAAGCAGTTTTAAATGGCTTTTTTTTCCTTTAGAAGTGTCATTTTGTGCAGGGACAGTTCTAAACACGGGAAACACGTGGCACTTCACAGGCATACTTTAGACACCCCCCAGGTACGATATTTAAAGGAATATTTGACTTTTTTTTTTTCACTTTATGCATCATTAAAATGACTGCTCCCGAAAAACGACCGTTTTTTAAAACTTCTTTTTGCATTGATACATGTCCCCTGGTGCAGAACCCGGGTTCCCAAACCCTTTTTAGGACAATAACATGCATAATAGTCGTTATAATTAGCACTTTAGAATTCGAACGTTCGCATCCATTGTATTTAATAGGGTTCTAATGTTCGTACGAACTTTCGGTCCGTTCGCGGGTTCTGGTGCGAACCGAACCCGGGGGTGTTCGGCTCATCACTACTCATGAACATAAAGAAAGAAAAAAAAAATATATATATATATATATATATATATATATATATATATATATATATATATATGTAGCGACCCTCTCTCCCCCTTCTTGCTTTATCGGTTATGCGGCTGTTGTCTAGGGGTCTCTGGGAGGGAGAGATGAGATACACCACGGCCCATGTCCTCTATAACTAAGAGGTGAAGGCCAGAAAATTGGGCCCTGTGCAGGTGTCCTAGAGTCAAGTCCAGTACTTCGTTCCTGACTCCTTTGCTCCTAGTAACCAGAGTTCCACACAGTGAATAGGTCCAACTCAGTTTTATTCTTCTTGCCAAACAATAAACTGTTTCTTCTACTGAGTTATAATGGGGAATAGATCGAGGCACAATCCTTTCCCTTCTGATGCCAACCACTGTGATATCACCAGTGGCGGATAGTCACTGCCACTGACCATGTGAGGTAGAATGTGAATTACCTTCGCTAGCACGGCCCCTGTCAGGGAAAGGAGATCCGTCCAAGGGAGAAACAGGAGGCCTCTCTGTCACCAGCGATGCTGCACCGGACTCTCCAGAGAAGTTCCGCACACCAGTCCTCACAAACTCAGACACGGGCACCCAAGAAATTAGGGCCCCCCTCGGATTCCTCCACCTTCGCGGAATTCAGTTGAAGGTACTGAGCCCCAGGCCTCCGCCATAGTACCTCACCCCAGGCTAAAGGTGCCTGGGATGGACTCCATCCTCGCTCCGGCCAGGTCAAGGGCACCTAGGCCAGGAACGCCAGCGCCCAGGCCGAAGGTGCCTGGGTGCGGCCGCGTCCTCCAACCCTTGACTCCGAACTCTGAACCCCGTGGTAAGGGCGTCCGCCCCTTTTATCCCCTCGCCCTTTGCGTCACAGCAGGTTCCCCGCCCCGCTGTACCAGCTCCAGGGGAGGACAAAAAGGTACAGTCTTGCGGTGTGAGTTCAGCCCCGGCCCAGGGCAACAGTGCCACCTGTGGGCCGCAAGGAACCTCACACCACCAGAGTCCTCCAAGAACCAGAAAAGGGTCTCGGATACCCTAGCAATCTGTGCATCTGGGTTACACTACCACCCAGAGGCCTCCCCTAAATTCAAGTACCCGCTACTATATATATATATATATATATATATATATATATATATACACACATACACTACTTTTTCTTTCTAATGACTGTAACTAAGTAATATGTAGGAGATTAATCTTTTCAAAGAAATGCATTAGCTTATTTCTATTGTTTAACCCTAATGAGCCAGTGGCTCCTGCTTACATTAATCAGGCTTCTTCTTGCAGTAAACTCTTACCTCTGTCTCATCTGCATTTCATCACATTCATTTTCTTTAATATCTTCACGTTTATATCACTACTATGACAGCTCTGAACATGGTTGATAAATCACGAGGCCCCACACCAGTCTCAATTGATCTGAAATGTTTCTGAATCTGATCTTTCAATTTTCGTAGTCTTACTGATATAGTCATATAGTAATAGCCGCATGAACATGTTATGCAATGGACCATATACTGGGATCTATATGTCATCAACTGATTTATACAGTGTGTGTGTATATGTGTGTGTGTGTGTGTGTATATATATATATATATATATATATATATATATATATATATATATATATTGAAGGCAGAAAAGTCTTAACCCAAAACACCTAAATGAGATAAGACAATAGCAGCGCTACAAAATGGTGCTAAAAATATAATAAACAGTAAAATATAAACTCAATAATACCATGGGATAAGTGAAATAAAGTCCATAATGTGAAGAAACTGATAGAGAAAATATTGATGAAAAATATCTTAGCATTCCTAACACATTACCCAGTCCATATCAGTATAGATATCCAGCTGGAGAGTCAGGTGGACTCTCCCATCCCTCTGAAGTGGAGTCGGAGGCTATCTATGCTGCATGGGTGCAGCCAGAGTATGCATATCCGCAGGAGGCAGACATCGTTGGTGTTTCAGCAACCAGGTGCTGACCGGGAGTAAGCGAGGAGTGAGCTTATCTCTTGGAAACTGTTTGTTCTGAGGAGCAGACCTAAGGCCTAGGCTAAAGGCCTGAATAGCCAGGTCGCAAGAGGGGAAGCCAGGAGGTAAACCGTTGAGTATGCAAGACACAGTAATGGTGGAACCCCCCTGCGAGGGCAACTGATGTATTTATGAACTTTTTGTGCTTTTAAATAAAAGTGGGCTACCATGCCCTTAAATAGAGTTCCTGACTGTCTGGAATCACTGAAAAAAACGCATCTAATACGAGAGCTAACAACCCCCAATCTTACAATATATATATATATATATATATATATATATACATACAGTATATATACACTGCTCAAAAAAATGAAAGGAACACTTTGAAAACACATCAGATCACAACGGGGCAAAATCTCATGCTGGATATCTATACTGATATGGACTGGGTAATGTGTTAGGGATGAAAGGATGGCACATCATTTAATAGAAATGAAAATTATCCACCTACAGAGGGCTGAATTCAAAGACACCCCGAAAATCAAAGTGAAAAAATTATGCAGCAAGCTAGTCCATTTTGCTGAAATTTCATTGCAACAACTCAAAATGGTCCTCAGTAGTTTTTATGGCCCCCAAGTGCTTGTATGCATGCCTGACAACATCAGGACATGCTCCTAATGAGACGACGGATGGTGTCCTGGGGTATTTCCTCCCAGATCTGGACCAGTGCATCACTGAGCTCCTGAACAGACCGAGGTGCAACCTGGCGGCACCGGATGGACCGAAACATAATGTCCCAGAGGTGTTCTTTTGGATTTAGGTCAGGTGAGCGTGGGGGCCATTCAGTGGTATAAATTTCTTCATCCTCCAGGAACTGGCTGCATGCTCTCGCTACATGAGGCCGGGCATTGTTGTGCACCAGGAGGAACCCAGGACCCACTGCACCAGCGTAGGGTCTGACAATGGGTCCAAGGATTTCATCCCGATACCTAATGGCAGTCAGGGTGCCATTGTGTAGCCTGCAGAGGTCTGTGCGTCCCTCCATGGATATGCCTCCCCAGACCATCACTGACCCACCACCAAACTGGTCATGCTGAACGATGTTACAGGCAGCATAACGTTCTCCACGGCTTCTCCAGACCCTTTCATGTCTGTCACATGTGCTCAGGGTGAACCTGCTCTCATCTGTGAAAAGTATGGGGCACCAGTGGCAGACCTGCCAATTCTGGTGTTCAATGGAAAATGCCAATCGAGCTTCACAGTGTCCGGCAGTGAGCACAGAGCACACTAGAGGACGTCGGGCCCTCAGGCCACCCCCATGAAGTCTGTTTCTGATTGTTTGGTACTTGACGTAATTGTAGCCGTATTAGTGCAATTGTGACAGAGAAAATTAAGTACTGTCCGTGATACTTTTTTTATTTGCACTAACATAGAATTTTTCAGGACAAGCTTTCGGGGTATGTCCCCTTCTTCAGGACAAGCTTTCGGGGTATGTCCCCTTCCACTAACCCTGCAATAAAAAACGCTGCAAACTGTGCAACCAGATCAATCCATCCAAAAGTGTCACACACACAAATGGGACCTTCACCATCATGGGATCTTACAACTGTACCTCCAGTAATGTTGTGTACCTCATCCAATGCAACAGGTGTGGCAAAGGATCTTATGTTGGTGAAACAGGACAGAAGTTGCAAGCGAGGATGAATTTTCACAGACATACCATCAAGGAACATAAAGAAGAGAGTTTCTGCACACCTGTGGGACATCACTTCTCACAACCAGACCACACTATAGAAGACCTCAATGTTTTAGTTCTTAAAGGGAATTTCAGAACTATCCAGGAAAGGAAAACATTTGAACTAAGAATGATAATTCTTTTTAACACAAAAACGAATGGCCTAAATTTAGATATTGGTTTCCTTACCCATTATACTAAGGTTTTATGACCCCCTCTGTGACTAGCATCTCCCCCCTCAAGTCTATAGCTCTCCCTCTGTCTTATCTCACTAACTCTGTCTTATCTCACTAACTCTGCTGCTATCTTTATTACCATTGATTTGTATGTGTTTTTTTTCCTTTCCCTCTGAGATTTTTTTCTTGTTTTGTTTCAACATTCTGCTAAAAAAATTGTGAATCAGTACTGCTTGGACCTTGAAGAAGGGGACATACCCCGAAAGCTTGTCCTGAAAAATTCTATGTTAGTGCAAATAAAAAAAGTATCACGGACAGTACTTAATTTTCTCTGATTGTTTGGTCAGAGACATTCACACCAGTGGCCTGCTGGAGTTCATTTTGTAGGGCTCTGGCAGTGCTCATCCTGTTCCTCCTTGCACAAAGGAGCAGATACCAGTCCTGCTGATAGGTTAAGGACCTTCTACGGCTCTGTCCAGTTCTCCTAGAGTAACTGCCTGTCTCCTGGAATCTCCTCCATGCTCTTGAGACTGTGCTGGGAGACACGGCAAACCTTCTGGCATTGACACGTATTGATGTACCATCCTGGAGGAGTTGGACTGCCTGTGCAACCTTTATAGGGTCCAAGTATCGCCTCGTGCTACCAGTAGTGACACTGACCCTAGCCAAATGCAAAACTAGTGAAAAACAGTCAGAAAAGATGAGTAGGGAAAAAAAATGTCAGACACCTGAAAAATCATTCCTGTTTTGGAGGTCATCTCATTGTTGCCCATCTAGTGCACCTGTTGTTAATTTCAATTAACAGCGAAGCAGCTGAAACTGATTAACAACCCCCTCTGTATACACCCCTCCCCCTCTGCTACTTAACTGACCAGATCAATATCCCAGGAGGTCTGATTCAAAAGTGTTCCTTTAATTTTTTGGAGCAGTGTATTTCCTCCAAGTCGGATATTTTTATATTTCATCATATGTGGACATATACTACATATCTATATGTATGTACATACACACATATATATATATATATATATATATATATTACCACATCTATAATTGCCTACTGGGCGCATATCCCTTAACCAGGAGCTTTTCTTCTCCTGTCTAAACCCACTACCCAGTAACCACTCTTGATAAATCAATCTTTAATTGTTTTACAGTACATTTTATAAAAGTTACAATTATATACTTTTCAGCTTTGTCTTTTAATCTTAAATTTTGTTGCATTGCTTTCCAGTTCTTCCTTGTTTAATTTGATCTGCTATTGGCAAGAAGTTAAAAGAAAAATAAAGTCGCTCACTTCTTTGTCACCTTTCCTATTCCTAGGTATAATTGTTTTTTTTTTAAATAAATGTATTTCCGTCTAAGAATGCCTTTTCAGTCTCATATACTCTTTTTTTTTTTTCTAACCTCACCCTTAAGTCACTAGCTAGCTGTACAATATCTTCCTCTTGTATTGTTTTGCCATAAACGTACAAACTGCCCATAAGGAATAGCTCATTTTGCATGTAAGGGATCTCTATTATAATGTAGAAGCTAAAGTGTATTCATTTAATTTTTGTCAATTGTGATCTTCAAATCTAGAAAGGGTACCTCTCTTCCACCAAACTCAGCTGTAAAAATAATTTTTGTGGTATTAGCATTTTAATATTGCATGCATTCTTCAATTTTTTTGTGACTACCAAACCAGATGACCAAAACATTGTAAATATAGCAGATTCACACCATGATACATTTTTATACATGGGTTCTGTCCATTCAGAACCCTTACCTTCTCCCAGACAGCAAATAAAAAGTTGGTGTACATGGGTGCCACTGGGGTTCCCATTGCAGTTCCACTAACCTGTTGGAGCAAGTAACTTCAAACGAGAAAGTAGTTGCTCTTCACCACAAATCCAAAACATTCACAAATAAATTATACACATGCACCTTTCATTTGCTTTTCACAGTCAACAATGTTTCTATATTTATAGCCAAAAATGGTGTAGCGCTATACATAATATATTGCACCGTAACTTGCAACATACATAGCTTATGCCAACAAATATACCGTATAAATAAATGTGTGCAAGAATAAAAGCCCCACATGCATTAGTCTCTGTGTCACTTACTATATATTACTTTTTGTGCCAATTATACTTCCACGGTAACCGTGGTCACACTTCCACTCCTCCACCTTGACTACTTTGCCCACACCACATGTGCTCTCACCTGGTTTGTATGACCCACATAAAAAACAAGGTAAGGATAGGCACATGTCCCTTTTAAATTGGATCTTTTATGCTCTGTAAATGCTGAGACCAGTCTTCCTAAGTTGGAATCTCTCACATAAAGTGGTTAACCACATCAACAGACCCCCAGTAAATCACAGCACCAGTTCTCTTTAAATCAACTACTGTGTGCTCAGTACTTCTGCTCATCTCCACATAGCAGCAAAAAAAAAGAAAACACCCCAGTAGTGCTTTACCATTATTCACACACGCCAAAATATTACTGAGGAAGTCACATGTCCTGGAGACTTAATGCGCAAGGACGAGGCTATTCGGATGATGCCATCATGCATGTAGGAAGTGTGATATTTATCATAGCTGGCTGGAGCGGAATACCGGAAATATGTTTACCTATCGATGTCTGTATATGGACAGGCAAACGTGAGTATTATTTTGGTGTGTGTGAATAAAGTTTTTATAAATTTAAAGCACTTTTTGGGGTGTTTTCTTTTTTATGCTGCTATGTGGAGGAGATTAGCGGGATAACCAAGCACACAGGAGTCCAGTTAAAAGGAACTGGTGCTGTGATTTACCAAGGGCTTGTTGGTGTGGTCAACCACTTGATGTGAAAGATTACAACTTAGGCGATTGTGGATTTATAATATGCACAAACAGTAATATACAGCAAGTGATACAGAGACTGCTGGCCACGGGACTTTATTTCTTGCACAGATTTATTTATTTGTTGCCACTTATTATGAATGTTGCAAGTTACAGTGCAATATTTTATGTATAGTGCTACACAATTTTTGTTTAGAATTATAGTAGGTTAACATATATGGCAGTGGAATTAGTTGGAAACTGCAAAAGTTCACAAAAATTGTCATTAGGTTAAACTATAGCAGTGTATATGTATATATATATATATATATATATATATATATATATATATATATATATATATATATACTGTGAGGGGGTTAGCTCGGCAGCGGGTGTGTGTGACCCCCGGGATGGGCTCCCCACACAAAACAGGCCCAGCAAACGGAGGTTGTGGTTTTCAAAATCAAAAAGGTGCGGTTTATTTTCTATTTACAGTGACAAAACACAGCAAAGCAAAAGAAACATAACCAAAATAAATCCTGGTCAAGTTGACCTCTGACTAAACATACAGGTTTCCTAACTAACAACTGGGATCAGCCTAGTGCTGTCCTAGTCCCTAAGTCCCTGGTTTTAAATGTCCAAGCAAATAGCCACACAGGCTTTTTCTCACCGCACAGGGGTTCACTCTCCCTAGACAGTCCACACAGGTCTGGTTCCAGGCATGAGCTAACATCTAATGAAGCTGGGAGTTCTTATAGAGGCCTAAATGAGCTGACAAGCTTCAGCTGGTCTCATCAACTCCCTGTCTGCACGACGCCCAGCCCTCTCCCTAGAGGTATGAGTCATCCATGAGCCCACTAGCCTTATACAACTCTCCACCTAGTTGTATAAGTCGGCGTAAAGCCTGAATCTGGGCGAAATATATCTACCCCCCTGGATGCAACCAGGTGACTTTACCTTCCTGCTGTCACATACCCCCCCCTCTTGTTTTAACCTCGGGGTTGGAACACCAGCAATCAGGCATTCATGTACTCGAGACAAAGCATCCACATTCCCCATTTGAACGCCAGGGCGATGCTTTACTGTGAAGTTGAATTCCTGGAGGGCCAGGAACCACCTATTCACTCTTCTATTTGTTTCCTTGTTTTGAGCCATCCACTTTAACGGAGCGTGATCCGTAACCATGTCAAAGTGCCTACCTAGCAGGTAGTACCGAAGGGAATCTAGAGCCCACTTCACCGCTAAACACTCCTTTTCAACGGTGGCGTAATTTACCTCATGGGACTTCAACTTCCTGCTGAGGTAAATGACTGGGTGCTCTTCCCCGTTCCAGACCTGGGACAATACTGCTCCTAACCCCACATCTGACGCATCACTTTGTACGACAAAGTCTTTAGAGAAGTCGGGTGAGTACAACACTGGCTGGCTACATAAGGCTTGTTTCAAGAATTGGAATGCTGCCTCAGCCTCGGGGGTCCATTTAATCATGACCGACCCTTTCCCCTTCGTCAGGTTGGTTAGGGGCACAGCCTTAGAAGCAAAGTGGGGAATGAATCGCCGATAATACCCAGCGATTCCCAGAAAGGCTCGTACCTGCTTCTTGCTGTTGGGACGTGGCCAACTCTGGATGGCCTCGACTTTGTTGAGTTGGGGTTTTATTACTCCCCTCCCAATGGTGTACCCAAGATATTTGGCCTCCTCCTGCCCAATGGTACACTTCTTGGGGTTAGCCGTAAACCCCGCTTCCCGAACAGAGTCCAGGACTGCTTGCACTTTTGGCAGATGTGAGGCCCAATCTGTGCTATGGACAATTACGTCATCCAGGTAAGCCGCAGCATACTTCCGATGGGGCCTCAGCATCTGGTCCATTTTCCGCTGGAATGTGGCCGGCGCATTCTGTAACCCGAACGGCATTCTTTTATATTGGAACGCCCCGTCTGGGGTTACAAATGCGGTTTTCTCTTTGGCCGACTTGGCCAGGGGGATTTGCCAATACCCTTTTGTGAGGTCAAGAGTCGTCATGTATCGGGCTGTTCCCAGCCGGTCGATCAACTCATCTATACGTGGCATGGGGTAGGTGTCAAATTTTGTAACTTTGTTCAACTGACGAAAATCGTTACAAAATCGCCAGCTCCCATCCGGTTTAGGCACCAACACGATGGGACTAGACCAATCACTTTGGGACTCCTCTATCACCCCTAAGTTCAGCATTTTCTGTACTTCCTCCCGTATTGCCTCCCGTCGAGCCTCTGGGATCCGATAGGGTTTTAACTTCACCCTTTCACCGGGCGGGGTAATGATGTCATGCTCTACCCCAGATGTTTGTCCCGGCAGCTCAGAGAATACCTCCTTGTTGCGAAGCACAAACTCCTTAACCTCCTGTTGTTGGGGTTGTGACAAGGTGGCTGCTATTCCAACCTCAGGAATCACGCAGCCAGTTTGAGCTGGTGACCAAGTGTCTGCGACTAGGGACTCTCTATCCCTCCAGGCTTTCAACAGATTAACGTGATAGATCTGTTCGGGCTTTCGCCTTCCTGGTTGTCTGACCTTGTAATTCACTTCGCTTACTTTTTCCATTATCTCGTAGGGGCCTTGCCATTTGGCAAGGAATTTACTTTCAACCGTAGGGACAAGTACCAATATCCTATCCCCCGGGGAAAAGGTACGGGTCTTGGCTCCACGGTTGTACACTCTCTGCTGTGCCAACTGCGCTTGGGCCAAATGTTCCTTCACGATGGGCATTACCTGTGCAATTCGATCTTGCATCAGGGCGACATGCTCAATCACACTCCTGTGGGGAGAACTCTCACTTTCCCAAGTTTCCTTGGCAATATCCAACAGCCCTCTTGGGTGTCTCCCATACAGTAACTCAAAGGGGGAGAATCCCGTAGAGGATTGGGGCACCTCCCTAATAGCAAACATCAAATAAGGAAGTAAACAGTCCCAATCCTTTCCATCTCTATCCACCACTTTCTTCAACATTTGTTTTAGGGTTTTGTTGAATCTTTCAACCAGCCCATCGGTTTGGGGGTGATACACAGACGTACGCAATTGCGTCACTTTGAACAATTTACACAGCTCTTTCATAACCCGGGACATAAAGGGTGTACCTTGGTCCGTAAGCAGTTCTTTACAAATACCCACCCGGCTAAAAACAAGAGATAGCTCTTTGGCTATGGTTTTGGCCGAGGTATTTCGGAGAGGGATCGCTTCTGGATAACGGGTGGCATAGTCCATTATAACTAATATGTACTGGTGCCCCCTAGCGGACTTGATTATAGGACCTACCAAATCCATGGCGATCCTCTCAAACGGGACCTCAATGATGGGTAGAGGGACCAGCGGGCTACGGAAATGTGGCATCGGGGCCAACCTCTGACACACAGGGCAGGAGGAACAATAATTTTCTACGTCCTTCATCACCCCCGGCCAATAGAATCTCTGTAATACCCTCTCTCGGGTTTTCTCTGTCCCCAGATGACCTCTGTTTTAACTAACTCAGCCTTTATCAGGGTCACAAGGCTACCTGAATCCAGCAATACCACAACATTTCTACCATTAACACACATTTTGCATAAATGTTTCTCAGTTCCTCGAATGGCAGTGCATGCGACTGTCGCACACAGCGACTGACGTCTGCCCGTCAGAAAGTCACACTGCATGGGTTCCTCCACAACCGGGCAATTGGCTGCAATATGTCCCGCTTGCCGGCAGCGGTAGCAAACGATCCTTCTTGCCGCCTCTTGAGCCGCTGACTTCCCAGGCTGTTCTCGCCAAACTTTGGGTAGAGCTCCCACCCTCTCACTCTCTCCACCCTCACCCCTTGGAATCCTCTTATCCGCCCCTGGGGATGGTCTGGTCTTAGGGTGGAAAGTCCGAGAGTCTCTGGAAGAGGCCGTCAGGTTCTCTGTAGCCAAGTATTTCTCTACACGATCCACAAGACCACCGGCCGTCTCTGGGTCTCCATGGCTTACCCACTTTTGGATGGCAGTAGGAAGAGCTCTCAAAAACCGATCCATTACAACACGTTCCACAATCTCTGGTGCGGACAAAGTCTCTGGCTGTAGCCACTTCCTGCTCAGGTGAATGAGATCATACATTTGAGACCTGGGGGGTTTTCCAAGCTGGAAAGTCCAGTTATGCACACGCTGAGCCCGGACAGCCAGGGTGACACCCAGCCTTGCCAATATTTCAGCTTTTAGCATCACATAGTCTTTTGCTTGGTCAGGCTCTAGGTCATAGTAAGCCTTCTGCGATTCACCAGTTAACAGAGGAGCCACCAGTCCAGCCCACTGCTCCTCAGGCCACTTTTCTCTTTCAGCAGTCCTTTCAAATGTGGTCAAAAATACCTCTGGATCATCCTCTCCAGTCATTTTTGTCAATAAACGACTCACCCCAAAGGACGCGGTATTAGTGGGACGGCTTTCCTCACTGGTCTGCGGACGTTGCTGCATTACTGCTTCCATTTGTTGTAGTCTCTGCTCTTGCTTCTGTAACAGGTCTATGAAGCGGGCCTCAGATTGCTGCTGGGCTTGTTGATGAGCTTGCTGCTGGGCTGCAAGGCTCCTTTGCAAACCTGCATTTGTCTGCTGTTGATTGGCATTTGCTAGAGCCAGCTGTTTCAGTATCTCCTCCATGCTGGCTTAAAAAAAACTGCCCGCATTCTCTCGCCAACTGTGAGGGGGTTAGCTCGGCAGCGGGTGTGTGTGACCCCCGGGATGGGCTCCCCACACAAAACAGGCCCAGCAAACGGAGGTTGTGGTTTTCAAAATCAAAAAGGTGCGGTTTATTTTCTATTTACAGTGACAAAACACAGCAAAGCAAAAGAAACATAACCAAAATAAATCCTGGTCAAGTTGACCTCTGACTAAACATACAGGTTTCCTAACTAACAACTGGGATCAGCCTAGTGCTGTCCTAGTCCCTAAGTCCCTGGTTTTAAATGTCCAAGCAAATAGCCACACAGGCTTTTTCTCACCGCACAGGGGTTCACTCTCCCTAGACAGTCCACACAGGTCTGGTTCCAGGCATGAGCTAACATCTAATGAAGCTGGGAGTTCTTATAGAGGCCTAAATGAGCTGACAAGCTTCAGCTGGTCTCATCAACTCCCTGTCTGCACGACGCCCAGCCCTCTCCCTAGAGGTATGAGTCATCCATGAGCCCACTAGCCTTATACAACTCTCCACCTAGTTGTATAAGTCGGCGTAAAGCCTGAATCTGGGCGAAATATATCTACCCCCCTGGATGCAACCAGGTGACTTTACCTTCCTGCTGTCACAATACACACACACAGCATCTCACAAAAGTGAGTATACCCCTCACATTTTTGTAAATATTTTATTATATCTTTTTTTTTAATGTGAGAATACTGAAAAAATGACACTTTGTTACAATATAAAGTAGTGAGTGTACAGCTTGTATAACAGTGCACATTTTCTGTCCCCTCAAAATAACTCAACACGCAGCCATTAATGTCTAAACCGCTAACAACAAAAGTGAGTACACCCCTAAGTGAAAAATGTCCAAATTGGGCCCAATTAGCCATTTTCCCTCCCTGGTGTCATGTGACTCATTAGTGTTACAAGGTCTCAGGTGTGAATAGGGAACATGTGTGTTGAATTTGGTGTTATCGCTCTCACTCTCTCATACTGGTCACTGGAAGTTCAACATGGCACCTCATGGCAAAGAACTCTCTGAGGATCTGAAAAAAATTATTGTTGCTCTACATTAAGATGGCCTAGGCTATAAGAAGATTGCCAAGACCCTGAAAATGAGCTGCAGCACGGTGGTCGAGACCATACAGCAGTTTAAGAGGACATGTTCCACTCAGAACTGGCCTCACCATGGTTGACCAAAGAAGTTGAGTGCACGTGTTTAGCGTCATATCCAGAGGTTGTCTTTGGGAAATAGACATATGAGTGCTGCCAGCATTGCTGCAGAGGTTGAAGGGGTGGGGGGCCAGCCTGTCAGTGTTCAGACCATACGCCGCACACTGCATCAAATTGGTCTGCATGGCTGTCGTCCCAGAAGGAAGCCTCTTCTAAAGATGATGTGCAAGAAAGCCCCCAAACAGTTTGCTGAAGACAAGCAGACTAAGAACATGGATTACTGGAACCATGTCCTGTGGTCTGATGAGACCAAGATAAACTTATCTAGTTCAGATGGTGTCAAGCGAGGTGTGGCGGCAACCAGGTGAGGAGTACAAAGACAAGTGTGCCTGCAGTCAAGCATTGTGGTGGGAGTGTCATGCGGTGATCAGCAATTTTTATTGTGACTGCGACATTATGGCAGACACATCGGACACTTTTGACACCATTTTGGGACCATTGTCATTTTTACAGCGATCAGTGCTGTAAAAATGCACTGATTACTGTAAAAATGACACTGGCAGTGAAGGGGTTAACCTGTAGGGGGCGCTGAAGGGGTTAAGTGTGACCTAGGGAGTGATTCTAACTGTTAGGGGGTGTGGCTTGCAGTCACAGAGCTTGCGACAGGGTCGCAAAAGCGCAGACGGCGGCACGTGCGTGACCACACAGCCGGCAATTTAAAGGGGACGTATATATACGCCCTTTTGCCTGTCTGTGCCATTCTGTCGACGTAAATGTTCGTGCGGCGGTCGGCAACCCCAAATGTTTATTTTTTTAAAAAAAATTTTTGGCTTACCTGTAGGTAAAATGCCAGTTTAGGAGGTATTCACACTAGATGCAGCCAGTGACATCACCGGTGCATGCGCGCTGAAGGTCCAGCATACCGTGCCAAACCTTCAGAGCTCCGTGCTGTGACCGAGGGCTCCTGAGGGCATGCAAGGGAGTCATGTAAGTGCGACTCCGCAAACCCAGAAGGAAGACTAGGGGAAGATGGAAGCCCTCTCTCTCAGCAGTGACAGCATGCCACCGGAGGGCTTACTTCTAAGGTTTATAACGAAAAGCCCTCAAAGTGGGACTTTAAAGGTACTGGGTCATTTCTAAGTGAATAGAAAGTATTTCTAGATGATTTAAAAAGTTAACAAAGTCTTTATTAATACAAGATATAAAAATTACAATACATATTAAAAATGGTTGAATAGAATTCTTTACAATGTACTCAAGTTGGAATCACCAGAACAGAAAGTGAAGATGATAAATGCCCAACGCGTTTCAAACTCATTTTTCTTCTTCAGGGGCAGATAAACATTAAAGAAAGGAGATTACTTTGTATAACAGAAAAATCACATTAGGACACCATACATAATGCATGACGGAAATCTACGTTTTGTGCTAATGGTTTGGTGTCATATATACCTTTAAAAACTGTGAGTACATCTTGCAAGAAGAACCAGGGTTAAAAGATTGGCTGCATTTTGTCCTCTAAATATCACTGAGGGGCGTCACAACCGGTGCCCAACCATTGAATCACTGGGGTCAGGTAATTCACTGCGAGCAAAGTGTTGGTATGTATACTATAAAAAGAAAAGGAATTCACGATATCTGACCTAATGAATATTGAAACTATTTCAAAACACATTGGGTGTTTATCATCTTCACTTTCTGTTCTGGCAATTCCAACAAGTCCCACTATGAGGTTTTTTCTTTATATACGTAATTCAGGGATGTTAGTACTCAATTAGCTACTATCTCCATTTTGATTTTACTTCTAAGGTAAGTATTTCATAATGTGCTAGTATGCAATGCATACTAGCACATTATGCTATTATTTTGCAGGGGAAAGTTGTTTATTTTTCATTGCAGCGGTTTACTACAGCTTTAATTTCATTATAAGTGTATAGTTGAAGAACAGGGGAATTTTGCATAGAGTTCCGAAAACCAAAGAGATAATCAACACCTATCACTAGCCTAAGGAAAGATCTGGACTATGTATCAGTTAATCTGGAAGAACATTTGCTTGTTGATGCTTACTAGTCTAGCTAACACTTAACTTCCCCCCCAACACTTAATCTAACCCAAGCTTAAAGATATATGGAGGCTGCGATTGCTAACATCCATCTTAAGCCTCGTACACACGATCGGATATCCTATGGATTCTAATCCGATGGTTTTGTCCATCGGAAATCCGATGAAGCTGACTTCCATCAGTCTTGGCTACACACCATCAGTCAAAAAACCGACCGTTCCAAACGCGGTGACGTAAAACACTCCAATGAGCCGAGAAAAATGAAGTTCAATGCTTCTGAGCATGCGTCGACTTGAATCTGAGCATGCGTGGTTTTTTTATCCGATGGACTTGCCCACAGACGATCGGAATTTTCTATCGGTTTTTGATCTATCGGAAAAATTTAAAACGTTCTATTTTTTAAAACCGATGGAAAAAAGACCGATGGGTCCCATACACGATCGGTTTGTCCGATGACAAAAGTCCGTCGGACTGTTTTCATCGGTAAAACTGATCGTGTGTACAGGGCTTCAATGTTAGTTGCCATGCAGTTTCTGGCTCCAATACTTTATGGCATCTCAGAGCTAATCAGAACTCTTGATCTGCATGAAGAATGTACTTGCTATGGCTCACTTACTCATAAATAAGCCAATAGGCTAGCCGGACAACTGCCATTTTCAGAAGGCATGATTAGCCACGACTGCCCCCATATTTTCCTCAATACAAGTCCTTTAAATCCCTTATCTGTTAACTTTAACACCAACCTAATTTTTAACGCTAAAACTAAAGCTGGCAAAAGAGTTCTTATCCTATGTACCAAACAATGGCACTGGATCTAACAGTTTACTAAGGTCATTACAGTAGGAAGATAACACAGAATCTGACTCCAAAGTTTCTGCCCCCAGCCCCATACCTGCTGTAGGGCCAACAAAAAAGGACATTTTGTCAGTATAGTGATCAGCTTTGAACCTTTGACATCTGCTAACCCTTACCTGCCCTCATTAGGGGGTTGGCCACAGCTTTAAGGCTCCATGTACACAGAAGCTCAAAAACGGTCGTTTTGAACGCCAGATTTCTGGCAGAAAAAGCTGCTTTAAAATATAGCTTTTATCAGCGTTTTTTACTAGCGTTTATTAGCGTTTTTCAGTGTAGCGTTTTTTAGCTTTTTTTTTTTCAATGGATCAAAAAAAACGCTAAAAAACGCTGGCGACCAGCGTTTTTGTGCGTTTTTGAGCGTTTATTTGCATTTTTCCCGCCGAAAAACTGCACTTTGAACGCAAATTTCTTGCGTTCAGAAAAAAGCCCATTAACTCCACTGCTCATTAACGCTAAAAAACGCTATGTGTACATGAACACAGGCTAACATAGAGTGCAGGTAATGGGCTTTTTAAAAAAACTCCAAAACGCCAATAAACTGCAGTTTATCAGCTTCAGTGTACATGGAGCCTAAGCCTTGCACCTGATTTACAGGTTTGTCTGATTGCTCAGATATCTCTGTTTCTAATTACTGTGTAAATGTTTATGTCTCAGGTTATTAATGTGTATTGTTTGGATTCTGTTTTATGATATTTTCCTAATCATTATCCCGCTACCTCTGTCATTACTCCAATTACCTGTCTGTAACCTTGACTCTGTGTCTGACCTGGCCACCAATCTGTTGACTCTGCTCTGCTAGCTATGAGAGTTGACTCTGCTCTGCTAGCTATGAGAGTTGACTCTGCTCTGCTAGCTATGAGAGTTGACTCTGCTCTGCTAGCTATGAGAGTTGACTCTGCTCTGCTAGCTATGAGAGTTGACTCTGCTCTGCTGAGAACTCACCATTCTCTAGCAACTGAAGATCTCCGTAGAAGATCTCCTGAACTCCAGTCGCAACAGGAGGATCAGGACTCTATGGTGGATGGGGAAAAGAGCTCCTAACTGCAGCTGAGAGATCTCAATTCTGGAATCCCTACCAGAGGCCAATGTCTGATTCATCCTACCAGCAACAGCACATAACTGAAGAGTCAGTTTTGAGGGATCCGACCCAGGTCGTAGACCTTCAAAGTACTGTTGACTGATTCTCTAATCTCACAATGTATACAATACGATTTAATATACAGCCAGACTTTAATCAAAAATTCTAAATTATCAATAGTTTAAAAAGGAAAGGTGCTGCGGGATATACAACGGCATGCTTAAACATTCTGAGTCGTTTAAACTTCCTCTGTTCCCGCAGACAGCTTCTTACAGGAATTCTTAACTGGTTTTTCTACCGTTATGCATTCTAAATATAGAAGCTGATTTATTTTGGCTATGTGATTTTCTCCAGATAAATATGCAGGACGAATAGAATATTTGTAGTTAAAGCTGACCCTGGAGTTCAGTACCTCCTTCCTTGAGCATCACACAGCTCAGTCGGCTGCTCTATTCACACACATATTAATAAAGCATAATGTGCATCCTGTGTTAATGATAATGTGCTAGTTGGGTGTTATCATGTAAAAACACACCCGCAGGCACTAGAGTCAGGTAATTACACTGTGCTTTTACTTCACATTTCCATTCTCATCTGAAAAAAAATCAGAGCTCAAAGGACAGATATTCATTTTATATTTACATGAAATTGACATCCAAATCCACATGTACATTAATCTACACATAAAAAGAATGTATAGTAGACTGTAATTAGTTTTTACAATATAGAATAGCATACTGTTTATCTAGAGTTTGTCATTTGCACACCCCTTATAATTGGTGTGTATGATGCCCGGTGCTGCACATAATGTTATCACTTTTAAAAATTAAGCAATTAAAAAAAAAATCAAATCAAGTAAATGTCTTAAAATGCTGGGATATATAAAAAAAAAAGGTTTAAATGGCTAAGATTTTTTAATGCTAAAGTTTTTTTTTTCCTGACTGATCAGCATGCTAATGACATAAAAATTGTTAAAGTGGATGTAAACCCTCCATACACCCAGTGAAGTAAACAGCCTCAGATGATACACAGAGATGAACCAAATCTCCCTACATAGGTTTTACATTCATATCTGCTGTCTTTACATTTATTTACTGTCTAGAAAGTTCAGATTTTATTAGGAATTTTTCTCTTTCTGTTTAACACAGAGTGTGATGTCTGGGCATACAGCCAAAATAGCTAAAATTGCTGATTGGAGGAAAGGCACACACCCCTCTCCACATAAGCAGAGACTCTCAGAGGTGTTTTGTAACAGGAACAGCTCCCTGCTAATCTATCTTAGCAACCTCCACAGACAGAAATGTCAGGCTGCTTTTATTTGATGTGTCAGAGAAGTTATAAGGCTTACAGGAGAGAGCTATGGGACTTGGCTCTTTGAAGAAAGATAACAAAATACTGCAGATATATGTGCCCAGCTCAATTGGGTTTACATCCACTTTAATGCTTTTATTTCACACCTCATTTTAGATAGAGTGACATCATCACTGACTCTCTGTGCTTCAATGCAAACAAATTATGGCAGGAGGGAGGAGCCAGCTAGGGAAGGGAAGAAAACGCCAAACCGGCAAAGTGTAGCACAATTTATTAAGTAAAATACCATATAAAACAAATGGAACTCACAAGCGGGTGAGGGGGAGAGAGAGGATGACAGTCCGCAGTGGATTGCAATGAGCTGGGAGCTGTGTGGTAGTCCTTGGTGGAGAAGAAATCCGGCTGTGGTGGGGAGCAAGATGAGCCTGGAGTCCGTGCAGGGGGAACAGTGTCAGGCTGCACTGTGTGGCCGTGATGGTATAGCCAGAAATCGGATGTCCACCCAAAGACGATGTGTCAAGCTGGAGCAGTGAGAGGAGCTGTCAGTCCAACCGCTGTGTGAGCCAATAGGGAAATGTTTGGGAAGTTTAGCCACGCCTCCTTCATCAGCCATCAGGAGCCAGCTGCCTGCATACACTGCTTCCTGAAAATATCACAGCACCCTTCCTCAGTACTCCTCTCCAGTGCCCTCAGCCCTGATGCAAGGGCACTCTCTCTCTGGAGAAGTAATGCAAATATCAAAAGGCCTTGATAGGAGTGAGAATTCCTAGGTGCTGGATATGGATCCTTGATACATACATAATGAGAGAAGTAAAAAAACAAATTGCTTGTGTTCAGCAGAGGTCACCCGATTTATGGAGTCCATATGCATTTCAACCAATGGGGACCCCAAACAAATGTTCCTAGAGTCCAAAGTGGTATTAATTTTTTCAAATGGCAAGAAAAAAACACCAGGAAACCATTGCATTTCATGGGCTAAGCACTTCCTCTTCATCAGGACTCCAAACTAGATATCAGTTAGACACAGAGCAAGGTTCCTAGAAAAACTAAAGCCAAACCAGACGGATCATCTTTGAAAAGGTGGTAGGGTATATTGCTCTGCCACTGGTAGGGCAACTGACAAGATCTGCATGCAGTATCAACTCACCAAGAGCACTCAAATGTAGAATCCAATGTCATTTACTGTATTTAACTTTAAGAGGGAAGTTTCAGGAAAAAAGCTTTCCACAGCCCCCTGCGTATAACACGCAGGCACAGTTTAACCTCTATTTTCAGGGTAAAAAAGTGAGTGTTATACGCCAATAAATACAGTATTTCAGCTTGGCCCATTACAGACAACAGACTTGATTTACTAAAACTGAACCTGGTGCGGCTCTACATGGTAGCCAATCAGCTTCTAACTTCAGCGTGTTCAATTAAAGTGGATGTAAACCCGATTCAATCTGAGCTGGGCAAATATATCTTCAGTGTTTTCCTATCTCTCTTCAAACTGAGTCCCGTAGCTTTCTCTAGCTCCATTCTTCTGTTATCAGCATGATAACTTCTAACAAGTTCTGATACATGTGATAAAACCAGCCAGAAATTTGTGTCGGGGTGGGTGCTATAAATAGATTAGCAGAAAGCTGCTTTACTCACAGGACAGCTCTGAGGGTCTCTGCCTATCTGGAGGGGGTGTGCCTTTCCTCCAATCAGCTGTCTCCCAGTGTAATCCAAGACTTCTTTCACAGTGCAGAATGAGGAAGTGAAAATTCTAACATGATGTGCACTTTCTTAACAGTATATAAAGCTGAAGACAGCAGATATACAAGTAAAACGTATGTAGGAGTATTTGTTTAATTCCTGTGTATCATCTGGGTATATGTGAGGGTTTACATCCACTTTAAGCTTTGACAAAAAACCTGGAAGCTGAATAGTTTCTATGCAGAGCTGCACCAGATTTACGCTCTCCAGTCTTAGTAAATCAACCCCAAGAGCACACAAAATAAAGGATATTAAATAGGTTGCTGCAGAAGAACAGCTCTGATCTTCTGCACTTTCACTGGGACAAGCACTTCACTATGCACTAGAGTTAATTTGAATTATATCACACATTTACAGAAGGAGCATGTAAGCAAGTTGGAGTGGTCAATAGGTGCTGTCCCGGCTGGGAGGGTTGGGGTTAATGTTTTGCCCGCTCTCCTGATCTCTTTTGGCGGGTTTCCTGTGTGGGTCCAGCCCACTCGCACTGTGAGATATAAATTGGGACAGACGTCCGGTTCAGGGAGAGTCCCCCCAAAGGAATCTAGGGAGCCGTCAGTGGTCCCATAGGAGACACCATGTAGGCACAGTACAGCCTTGGGTTGTGAGACCCGTACGAGATGGAGACAGAAGAAGAGACCCATAGGGATAGGAGAGAGTTGCCTGTCATGACCCGCAATAGAGACTTTTAGCTTGGGATTTGCCCTGAAGACCAGCACTAGAATTCACCTTAGAAGGACTTGTACTTGCGTGAAAGAGCCTATAAAGGTCTATGCTGAACTGCACTTTTCAGGTATGCCAGGGCAGCACACAGTGGCGGCTGGTGAAGTTTTAGGATGGGGAGCCAGACCCTGCTCTTCCTATTTTACCCCTACCATTTCCCATAAGCCCCACCTCTTGTAGAATCCACCCACTCTGTCCCTTGTATTCCACTTGCTTCCACCCATAGTGTCAGGAATATTCAGCTCAGCATCACAGGACAGAGTATACAGCTCCAGAATAACAGGACAGAGTATACAGCTTAGCCTCACAGATCAGGGTATATAGCTCAGCAATACAGATCAGGGTATATAGCTCAGCCTCGCAGATCAGGGTATATAGCTCAGCCTCACAGATCAGGGTATATAGCTCAGCCTTACAGATCAGGGTATATAGCTCAGCCTCGCAGATCAGGGTATACAGCTCAGCATTACAGATCAGGGTAAACAGCTCAGCCTCACAGATCAGGGTATATAGCTCAGCAGCACAGATCAGGGTATACAGCTCAGCGTTACAGATCAGGGTATATATCCACAGTCAGCCCTGGGCATGCACAAATCTGGGCATCTATCTATAGTCAGCTCTGGCCATCCAGGGGGGGCAACAGGGCAATTGCCCCCCCCCCCGAGACCATCTGTCACACTCACTTGCTTGCCCTGTTTTTTTTCTTTTTGCGCCTAAATCTCCTGAAATTTGGGGACCCGGTACCGGCCGGCCATAAGTCCCCTGGACCCCAAACGTGGCACACATGTAGCCCCATGTCTCATCTACAAGTGTGCAAAGTTTGGTGTCTGGGGGACCTACGGCCGGGGAGAACCGATTTTTCAAACCCGGGCACTCCTTCCATAGACTCCCATGTTAAACATCAGTCTAGTCATGGGCACAGTGAAGCATGGGCACAGTGAGGCAAAGTAAGGCACAGTGAGGCATGCAGATGGACACCCTAGGCTTATACTCATGTCAATACGTTTTCCCAGTTTTTTGGGGTAAAATTAGGTGCCTCGGCTTATATTCGGGTCGGCTTATACTCGAGTATATACAGTACTTGTTCTGCGGCTGCCGCTGCCTCTCTGAGTCTCTCTCTCAGTTTCTCACATCAGCCGAATAGCGGCGTCGAGAGAGAGACTCGTCTAATGTAGTTACGAGGCGCACTGACACGATACCAGGAGCGGAGGAGGAGGTGGGTGGAGCCTCTTCCCTGCACTCGTTGCTAACGCCTGGGCCGCTTGGCGTCTAGCAACAAGTGACGTCAGTGAGTCACGTCGGGTCGCTCTGCGGGCAGGTGCGATAGCGTGCGGCTCCACAGATGGGTAAGAAAGCGGTTCGTGGGCAGACCGTGCTGCTCAGTGTGTTGGCAGCGCAGGTGAGAGTGAGAGAGCAGGCTCAGTGTGGCAGCTGGCCAATCAGCTAGCCAGGAGCGGGGGAGCAGAGAGATGAGATCATCTCTCACCGCCCGTGTCTGCCCTGCATTCCTGCAGTGACTTCCGCCCTCACTGTGCAGGCAGCAGATAGATTACATTATCTCTCTGCTGCCTGACTCTGGGAGTCTGGGACACAGCAAGAGACAACCAAAACTACACCTTAGCAGGCAAGTTAGTGACAATCCGCAAGGTGTGGCAGGCGACGTGGCAAGTGACAATTCGCAAATTGTGTCAGGTGACGTGGCAAATGACAATCTGCATCTGGTGGCAGGCAAGTGACAATCAGCAAGGTGTGGCAGGTGACGTGGTAAGTGACAATCCGCAAGGTGTGGCAGGTGATGTGACAAGTGACAATCCACAAGGTGTGGCAAGTGACAATCCACAAGATGTGGCAGGTGACGTGGCAAGTGACAATCCACAACGTGTGGCAAGTAACACGCTCAGGGCTCCCACTAATTGCAGGCGACGGTGGCAAGTGACACACTCGGGGCTCCCACTGATTCTGCATTGAACTATTTAATTTTATATTACAATATAATAATAGAAATAATGCGCTTCAATCATTCTGACACCATAACAACCATGGTGCCGGGATGATTGAAGCGCCGACACCAGCCATTTCGCCGATAAATTTCCCACAAAAAAAACATATTTTTTGGCAGTGCCCCTCCCGAGAAAAGACTCTGGATCCGCCCCTGTGGCCATCTACAGTCAGCACAAGGCATCTACAGTCAGCTGGCATGCTCCTTGGTGGGGGATGAAATGTACTCCAACTTGGCACTTGCCTGTTGCCAGGGTCCCCTTGATAGCCTGGTTGGTGAATCCAAGTAGCTTCTTTCTGCTAATCTTCTGGTGTGGATTATCTTTTTTTTTTTATCTCAAAACAATGTTTTATTGAAAAACAAAGTACATTACATCCATTATTGGCATCAGAGCACCACAATACATTAAATGTTTAGTTTAAAAAAATACTGCACAGTTCGCACAAACATGTACATTATATGCATCTTCACACTCAAAACAATGAACAATAACCTGAGACAGTAGTGCAGCTAATTAACTGAGTCCCTGCTACAGATGCAATGACACAAGGAGATTCACAACAATCTATCCAATACCAGCTCCACTGGAGCCAACCCAGGCACACTTAACCATGGATCCCAGAGTTTGGAAAATTTTGCTGTACTGCCTCTATGTTGGTAGATACGTTTTTCCAATTTCAAAGTGTTACCCATTTGTTTTATCCACTCCTTTACAGTAGGGGGTTCCGTTGACTCCCAGTGCAGTAAAATCAGCATCCGGGCCTGAAAGAGGGCCCTAGCTATCGCCTGTCTGGGCACCTCCTCAAGTGTGTCACCCTAACAAGCAGGGTTTGGGCTCTTTAGCAATTTGAACCTGAAAGTTTCAGTTAATGACCTCTATCACCTCCGTCCAGTAAGCATGAAGTTTGGGGCAATGCCACAGCAAGTGTATCAAGTTGCCGTGATCCCGCATGCAATGTGTGCAGGAGGGATCATCACGCACCCCCATTCTAGCCAGTCTGGCGGGCGTATAGTGAACTCGGAGAAGTATGTACAGCTGCGACAGGCGCTGGGCAACATTCAGCGGACACTGAGAGACTGCCAAAAGTGCCTCCTCCCATTGTTCCTCTTCAAAAGGCCCATGTCTCCCTCCCATTGGGCTATCACCTTACAGGTCAGATCAGGCAGAAACAAATTAAGGAGCATAGCATAACTACAAGATATGAAGCCTTTATATGAGGACACCCCCGCCATATAGTTAAAAATTGGAGCGTTAGTCTGAACCCAGGCATCTACATCATTTTCGGCCCTTACCGCGTGCTGGAGTTGGATGTAGTAGAATTGCTTGGAACTGGGAAGCTGAAATTCCTTCTGGAGAGCGGTAAAAGTACGCAGCTCTCCATTTTGGAAAATTTGATACAGGTAGTTAATACCATACTGCTGCCACCTTTTACTGTATTGTAGTTTCCCCATCTCCATGTATCTATCATTGTGCCATATAGGGCTGAATTTAGTAAACCCCTTTGACCAGCTGTAGTGTTCTGACTTTATTCCAGATTTTTTGCATTAGGCTATACATGGGGTACTGTTTATTCGATTTACCCCTTCCGCAAAGCTTCCAACCCCTCAGCTACCCCCTGTCCAATCATGAATTTGATGAGTGTGGTGGTAGAGTCTACCAGGTTCAACTCCGGGTCGGGGGCTGGGTTGAGTGATCTTGCTATGTGTTGTAGCTGGGAGGCCAAGTAGTACAGCCAAGGATTTGGCAGTGCTAGTCCTCATGCCTCCTTAGGCCGTTGAAGCTGTTCCAATCTCACCCTAGCCGGAGAAGAATGCCAGATAAGGGAGCGGAACATAGAGTTAATGATTCGGAACTGTTTTAATGGGATTACAAGAGGCGAGTTGTGTAACACGTAAAGAATTTGTGGCATAAGAATCATTTTTATTAGGTTGATCTTACCCACTGGCGACATTTTTAGCCTGGACCAAACCTTGATTCTATCACGGCTGCGATTAACAAAGGGGTGAGATTTAGCCTAAGATACTTCAAAGGGTCAGGGGTGACATGTATTCCTAGGTATTTAATCTGCTTGGACACTGGGATATCAAGAAGCGTTGGCAGCTGCTGGTCCGGGTTCACGTCAAGAAACATGAGTGAGGATTTAGTCCAATTCACTACCAACCCTGAATAAAAACAAAAGATTTTCACCACCCTCATAGCTTCATTCAGTGACCCCTTGGTATCCCCTAGAAGCAGCATAGTATCATCCGCATACAACATTAACTTTTCCTGTAGGTCCCCGTATTGAAAGCCTCAGATATCATTGTTAGAGCGGATGAGAGCCGCGAGGGCTCAATGGCCAGGGCAAATAGAAGTGGAGACAGGGGGCATCCTATACAGACGAAAGTCTGGGGACACTCTGCCTGCCTCCCTGATGGCAGCCTTTGGGGTGTGGTATAACAGCTGAACCCAGGAGATAAATTCCTCCCCAAACCCAAATTTTCTCAAAGTGGCCCACAAGAACGTCCATTCAATACTGTCAAACGCCTTGTGAGCGTCCACAGATAGTAGCGCCCTGTCCCTCCCATTATCCGCTTCTGACTGCATATTAAGAAAAAGCCTACGTAAATTTATTTCCGTCGATTTCTGGGGCATAAACCCTGCCTGATCAGAGTGTATAACAGTGGATATCACCCCATTTAAGCGCACCGCCAGGACTTTTGCGGTGCGTGACTGATAACTCCCCCCCCCCCCCACCTGGCTCGCGGCTCGGGACCGAAAAAGCCCCCCCCCCCACCCATCAGGCAGCCAGCAGTAAGGCACCTTTGCGACCTAGGGCTGGGGCTGTGGTCTCCTCTCCTCCTTGCCTTTAGAATATATTTTGTTTAACATGGATTTTATATAAATAGTGAAAAAGGTTTAAAGCTCACTTTAAATGTATAAACGTAAATGTAAATAAAGTTGAACCTAAAGTAATACAGGTTTTCTTTAGGTTGAGCTGTAATAGCTGTATGTGACTTTAAGTTAACCTTTGTCTCTCTTATTAATATCTACTTCAATGAATACTGATTGTCTGTTTTACAGTTCAACCCTATAAAATTCCGTACATCCAAGGGGATGGGTGGTGTGCCAAATTATACATGTGCTGTGCTGTCTGAAGGAGGTACAACATGCACAGTCAACTGCTGCTATTGCATAAATTATCATACACTTTATGAAGGAACTGGCAGTATGATTGACAGGAAGGGTGGGGCATTAATAAAGAAGAAAAACATTAGAAATAAAGGGGAAAACAATGGTATCACAGCACATCTGTATTTAACTGCTTGTGCCTCTCTGATGCCCAACCTGTTAAAGGAAAGAAACACGAAGGCTGCCATTGTCAAACTCTCCTTATGAACATGCTACTTACTGTATATGGTTCTTATAATGACCTCTGACTTAGAAACTTTGAGTGCCTGACTTGGAACAGGTATGCAGATAAAATCATTTCCCTGACTCGTCCTGATTTGCATATTCGTCACAAAGTTTACATATGCTAAACTGCATGTTGCAAAATCAAGTAAATAAACATTATTAACCACTTGTCAACCGCCCACCGTCAAATGACGGCGGGCGGAAGACCCTGTTGTTCTGGGCGGACGTCATATGACGTGATCGCCTTCAGAAGCCAAAAACTGGTGACCCGATGCGTGTGCCCGGCGGGCACCCGCGATTGCCCAGTAACTGAGCAGGACCGTGGATCTGTGTAAACACACAGATCCACGTCCTGTCAGGGAGAGGAGACCAATGGTGTGTCCCTTGTGCATAGGGACAACCATCGGTCACCTCCCCCAGTCAGTCCCCACCCCCCTCAGTAAGAATAACAATCTAGGGAACACATTTAACCCTTTGATCGCCCCCTAGTGTTAACCCCTTCCCTGCCAGTCATATTTATACAGTAATCAATGCATTTTTATAGCCGGGATCGCTGTATAAATGTGAATGGTCCCAAAAATGAGTCAAAAGTGTCCGATGTGTCCGCCGCAATATCGCAGTCATGATAAAAATCGCTGATCTCCGCCATTACTAGTAAAAAATAAATAAAAAATTCTATAAATCTATCCCCTTTTTTGTAGCTGCTATAACTTTTGCGCAATCAATATATGCTTATTGCGATTTTTTTTACCAAAAATATGTAGAAGAATACGTATTGGCCTAAACTGTGAAAAAAAAAAAAAATTATAGCTTTTTTGGGGAGATTTATTATAGAAAAAGTAAAAAATATAGCATTTTTTTCAAAATTGTCGCTCTATTTTTGTTTATAGCGCAAAAAAAAAAACCCCAGAGTTGATCAAATACCACCAAAAGAAAGCTCTATTTGTGGGGAAAAAATTATAAAAATTTCATTTGGGTACAGTGTTGCATGACTGCGCAATTGTCATTCAAATTGTGACAGCGCTGGAATCTGAAAAATGGTTTGGGCAGGAAGGGGGTGAAAGTGCCCTGTAGGCAAGTGTTTAAAGTGGTTGTAAACCCTTACATATACCCAGTGAAGTGACTGGCATCAGGTGATACACAGAGATGAAACAAATCCTCCTACATAAGTTGCACCTGTTTATCTGTGGTCTTCTCTTCTATACATCCATTCAAAGTCTAGAATGTATAAAGCTTGTTTGAGTTGTCAGAAAAAAAGTGTCAGAGAGCTGAAAGTGGTTGTAAAGGCTCAAGATTTTTTACCTTCATGCATTCTATGGATAAGAGATAAATAAAAAGGAATTGGGACTTTGAATGAGGCATGGGACGAATTAATAAATGGACAGTCTGAGCAGCAAATTGTATTACATACATACACAAATATTAGCTACTTAAATGTACATAGTATCAAAGTTACACAATATTGTTAATACATATACATAATGAACATCGAAGAACATAATAAATGATGGGAGACAATATGTACTCCATATGGTAAAATACATGAAGACTGGGTATTTAATGGTAATAGTAAAAACAACAGAACATCTTTATATGTATGGCTGCATCTGGTAAGCTCTACGCGTTTCGTTGACTTTCCACTTCCTCAGGAGCAAATGCATACCATATCTGAAAAGAATGTATATGTAAAAAATATGTACCAATTAAATCGGAATATTCTAAACCCAAAAGATCAAAAAAAGATAAAGAAAATCCCTGGACTACTTACATATTGGCTAGAATGAAAATGCAGTGCTATGAATAAAGAGGGGTCGTCAGAGAATGTTTGTCTATGCACAAAGCAAGGTCCATAAAGACATGGATGAGTGAATTTGGGGCGGAGGAACTTGACTGGCCTGCACAGAGTCCTGACCTCAACCCTATAGAGAACCCTTGAGATGAATTAGAGCAGAGACGGCAAGCCAGGCCTTCTCAACCACATCAGTGCCTGACCTCACAAATGTGCTTCTGGAAGAATGGTCAAACATTTCCTTAGACACACTCCTAAACCTTGTGGACAGCCTTTCCAGAAGAGTTCAAACTGTTACAGCTGCAAAGGGTGGGCCAACTCAATATGGAACCCTACGGACTAAGACTGGGATGCCATTAAAGTTCATGTGCGTGTAAAGCCAGGTGTCCCAATACTTTTGGTAATATAGGGTACTTGTTGATCCTTCCAATGAAGTCCACCTAATACAGATTTCTGTGATGGTGTGGCAATAATGCAGAATTGCTCCTGAGTTTAGAGCTGCCACTGTCATATAGGCTGTACTTGTAATACAGTGGGATCAAAAAATGCAGCAGGGGGCGAGGCTGTCAAAATTGTCACTGCCATGTCACAAGTCTGTAGCCTGTCAATCAGCATCTGCCCACACATAGGTGTGCGCAGCCTACCGAATTAGGGTGTGCACCCTAAATCTCAAACACACGTATTTGGGTGGGTCTACATATATATATGACCCCGGCACATTGATCTCCCTGCCAGCACAGTGAAAGAGAAGTGCATAAACACCTCTCTCAGGCCCCTTTCACACTGAGGCGTTGCGATTTTACCGCGATTTTCTACCGCGTTTTTACCGTGATTTTATCACGATTTTACCGCGATAGCGTTAAAAATAGCGCTAACGCCTATGCGTTTCTACCGCGATTTTACCACGATTGCGATATTTTAACGCTATCCCCATTGAAATAAATGAGTACCGTGGTAAAAACGTATAGGCGTTAGCTATTTTTGAAAATAGCGCCAACGCCTATGCGTTTTTACCGCGGTACTCATTCATTTCAATGGGGATAGGCGTTTTTACAGCGCTATTTTATTCGCCCCAAAGATGCTCCAAAAAAGCTGTTTGCAGGATTTTTTCCAATGCACAGCCAGTACAACGCCTCAGTGTGAAAGCCCTCAGGGCTTTCACATTGAGAATGCTGGGGCAGGATTGTTTCAGGGGTTTTTACAGCGCTATTTATAGCGCTAAAACGCCTGAAAAACGCTTCAGTGTGAAAGGGGCCTTAGCGCTAAAACACCTGAAAAACGCCTCAGACTGAAAGGGGCCTTATGGCAGAGCCAGTAAGAGGGAGATCTTTCCAATCTTCCTGCTGGCACACAGATTGATGATAGTAATGTGCATGGGGTGATTACGGTGTGCCCAGGCACACCTTGCACACCCTGTGCGCACGACTATGTGCCCACAAATAGTATTTTATCCTGCTGGTGGATTGACAGTACTGCCTCTGTTGCTGAAGCCATCCCACTGTGAGCTGCAGTGTCATGGAGGGGAGTGTGTGAGATAAAAAAAATGAAGTATTTGTCAGGAGTCAGGAAACGTAAGGAAGTTTTTGTTAGCTTTATAAGGCTTGTACGCCACATGGTAACTGTTGGTTGAACTGGATGGACAACTGCCATTAAGGAGCCCTTTGTTGTACTTTAATATGTCACTCCTATTCTGGCTGTGGAAAATTTTCATAACCATTAAAAGTCTTTCTTTTTATTATACAGATGTATCAGTAATTATAAACATTTTAATATGTTAATAGAATCTGGTAGAAGTAATTATCTACCAGATCTGCCTTTGTTTCATCCATGGAGCTGGTGGTAATTAGGCTTCATTTTCTCATCTCATTAATAAGCTTACACTTCATTTACATACATACAAAGATCATTTTCATATTCTCTATGAGTTGTTCTTACAAAACACAGAGAGAGGGTGTCTGATGTAGCTTTTCCATGAATGTTGAATTACACTCGAGTGATTTCAATAAAAGGAGATAATACATTCACAGTGGCAGGGTTCTGACGTCACGCGCATTATAATAGCTGTTACTTTCACTATACACTTCATAGGATCACTATTTTGCATCCAGCCTGCAAATGGTTAAGGCCTCTTGCATTTCTGTCAGACGTGGAGCCATTTGTTTGTCAGTGTTAAACAGATAAAACAGCTGCCCTCATCTAAAAGCCACTCTCTGCTGCCAAGCGATAAATTGCTGCTATTATATGCAAATACCCGACAATCTGCACCCACAGAAGCAACAGCCTTCTGAATGCATAATTGTACTCAGGCACACCAAGAAGAGAGAAGAAGGTAGAGTAGTGAATGGCGGTAGGAGCTAATGTGTCAGATCGAATGATGACTTGAGTACAGTATCTGAAAAGAGAGCAGTTCAGAGATTAACAGATAAAACAAGAAATGTATCGAGAGCTGGCGGTGAGGGAGGAGATGCAGTTTGAAAGCTGAAGAGGACTTAAACTGTCTCCAGACATTAGATGGCGGCTGACCACCAAACAATTTTTTTTAAATGAAAGATCGCTCTAAAAGCATGAATGTTCTTATCAGGTGAGTTTGTGCTTTTGAAGGAGGAAGGGGGGGAGTAGTGCGGCTACTGACTGTTTTATGTAAAACCATAATAAAATCCATCCTGGCTAGTCAACTTTACCCAAAACTGGCTCCGTCTGGGATCAACGGCCAAGGTCATAGAGGGATATATGAATTTTCCCTGATTCAGGTTTTCTTTAATGTCTTCAGGCTCCTTTAAGGTGCCAATTTACAAGCCAATAATCATCCATAGCCAACTTTAAACCTATTCCACCTCTGCTGATAATGAGCCCATGAATGTCCCTTCTCCCGCATCCAAGGCTGACAGATGGATACATTGATTGATGGGTGCATTTCCTGTGTGACTGGTTCTGCTGTGCCTCTACTGTCCTTTGCACAGTATAGCAGAGAAAACACTCATATCATTATCACATTTTTCATTTACCTTGGATGTCAATCTGTTTCAGATTTGCTCACCTGAAGCCAAGAAAAAGAAATGACAGAAGACCCGGTCTGCCCTTGCATGACCACAGCTGGCACATACAAGAAAACAGTTCTTACTACATTTACCTACCACCTGGATTAACCATAGTTTTTTCTCTTGATCTGGTCAAAAAATAGATGTAGGGTGAAGAAATTACCGGTATCTTTTTTCTATAGAGAACTATGGCCGAACAACTTCTCCAGAAATTCTGGAAAATCTGAAGGTAATTTCTGATGCTCAAAAATGCTCATTATTGCTCAGGAATTAATTCCTCCATGACTCCATTGTTACCAACGATCCTTGAATGACCACAGCACTTTCAAATATCAGGCCTCGTACACACGACCGAGTTTCTCGGCAAGAACCAGCAAGAAACTTGCTGGCAGAGATGTCTTGCCGAGAAATTCGTTTGTGTGTATGGTTTCTCGTCAAGAAAACCGACAAGTAATCTCGACGAGAAAATAGAGAACCTGCTCTCTATTTTCTCGTCGAGATTCTCGTCAGCCTGTTTCTCGACGAGAAAAGTGAGTGTGTGTACACTTACCTGTCCTCCGGGAAGCCCGCGCATGTTCGAAATGAATTTGACGCATGCGCGGTAGCTTCCTAGGCATAGGTAGGGTATACCAAGATGGCGGCGACGGCATCGAATGTGACGAGCGCATGCTCGTCGTAGTCGATGACGTCACCGCGTACGCTCCATTCAAAGAACCGCGGGTTCTTTGAATCGAGCGTATGTACACTCGGCCAGGACAAGTTTCTTGTCCAAGTATCTCGTCGAAAAAAACGACGTGTTTTTTTCGACGAGAAACTCGGCCGTGTGTACGAGGCTTCAGTCATTGTTATGGTTGGCCTGAAACTGGCCATAATCATTAGATTGTCAAATGTGCTTTCAGAATCCAACAAGATAGCATATCTGGGTGCCGAGTACACACTTGGTGGTTCTACTAATAACTTGGGGAGTTGCTAGTTATGGGTCAAAAATATAACCTGCTCGTTTTTTATCCGAAACCCTTCAGACTGGGCTTTGAATGTTATCTGAAGGAAACTGGAGATTTGTAATGCCGCATACACACAATCGTTTTTAATGTCATTTTCCAAAACGACGTTTTTCTCGACGTGATTTTTCTTGTTTCCTCTCAAGCCTGTCTTGCATACACACATTCATTAAAAAAAATGCTCGAGCAAAGTGCAGTGATGTAGAACACGTACGACGGCACTATAAAGGGGAAGTTCCGTTTGAATGGCGCAACCCTTCATGTTAGTAAAGTTTGTTGAGCGACGATTCGTGCTTTTCAGCCTCATGCTTTTCAGTCTGTTACAGCGTGACGAATGTGCTATCTCCATTACGAACGCTAGTTTTACCAGAACGAGCGCTCCCGTCTCATACTTGATTCTGAGCATGCACGTTTTTTTTCCCCTCGTAAAAGCATACACACTACCGTTTTTCACGATGGGAAAAAAAACCACATGAAAAACGACGTGAAAAAATAGAGCAGGTTCTAAAAAAATTTAGGCCGTTTTTCACGTCTTTAAAAATGCTCTAGAGCCTACACACGATCGTTTTTAATGCCAAAGTTAAAAAATGGCATTTTTAACGACGTGAAAAACGATCGTGTGTACGCGGCATAAGTATTAATGAAACAACAAGGCTCAAATTATTATTATACAGGATTTATATAGCAACAACAGTTTACGCATCGCTTTACAACATAAGGGTAGACAGTACAATTACAATACAATTTAATATAGTAGGAATCAGAGGACCCTGCTAGTTCAAGCTTGCAATCTAAGATGGAAGGTCAGAAGATACAAAAGGCAACAACCCATAGTTGATGAGCTGATGGAGAAAATAAAAGTACAGTTGTTAGGTGGAGGTAGGATAGGCTTCTCTGTAGAGAATGGTTTTTAGGGATCATCTAAATGTGGACAGAGTAGGAGATATATGGACAGATTGGGGTAGGGAGTTCCAGAGGATGGGAGAGGCTCGGGAGGGATCCTGGAGGTGAACATGGTTGGAGGTGGCAAGAGAGCTAGAGAGTAGGAAGTCTTGGGAGGAATGAAAAGAATGATTTGGTTGGTGTTTTGAGACTAGGTTAGTGACGTAGCTCGGGGCAGAGTTGTAGATGGCTTCCTAAGTTGTTGTTAGTATTTTAAATGTAATTTGTTGGATGAGCATAAGCCAGTGGTTGGTAAGGTGGATGAGTTTGGCAAGTATTCAGAGGCTAGTGGTAGTTCAGAGAAGGTGGTCATACATGGTAATATTGTATGATTCTGAACAATGACATTATAAATGATTGCATTATGATTGGTATCTGAAATGAGATGTAATGGGTTGAACAGCCTGGTTCCCTACTCACATCTACTAAGAAGTAGAAATAAATAAAATGAGGCCTGAGCTCTGCTCATTACTACTGGATAGGCCATAATTGGTGATCCGTGGACCTAGACTGAGGCATTACTGATCACCGACCTAGAACATATATACAGATCTGTATACAGGAGTTCTGAGCTCACTTAGATCTACTTCATGTATATTTATTCTGTCAGTCATTTAGATAGTATTGATGCCAGATACAGCCAGGCAGTAAACAGATTTAGTTTTCATGTCAGGCTTTCTTTAAAAGAAAAGGCACTGCAGCCTGGAATACCATAAAACAATCTTGCCTTCACATTTTTCACATTTATAAAGTCTAATTTTTATCTGTCTGCTATCTTCTGGCTTCAAGTAGCATCATATGGGTTCTGTATGATTTTTACTCATAACGCATAGACAGGATTGAATTTGGATGTGGCAGATCTGACCATGACTTGGTTTGTATTATCTTGACACAATATGACATTTTTAGAACATGTATAGTTGGCCGTTTAGGATGCTGTCTGAAGCAACGTCAGTGGTGGAGCTTCTACAGTAGTTGCCTTACTATATTAAACTGTTCTAATGAAGTCAAACTAACAATTTTTTGGTATAGGCCAATAATAAAGGAAGGATCAGTTTTTTTTACATTCCAATCATATTTCTGTTTGTAGTTTCCATCTTACATACTATAGACTTTTCCTATGTCGTAGACGTGGTAAAGAGAGCGAATAGTTCCTTACATCATTTTGTATTGTATGTTCAAAACTGAACAATAAAAAGCTTACGTTTATTTTGTAGTCAGGTAAACATGAAAAATTATATACAAAGTATTACTATTAACATTTCCAGATAGGAACTGGAGCTCTAGGTCCCTTTTAATATGGTTACCAGGCTATGCCTAACTATTTTATTGAGAAAAAGCCCATTGACCATGGAGCTCACACTGATATATATATATATATATATATATATATATATATAGATAGATAGATAGATAGATAGATAGATAGATAGATAGATAGATATACACAGTATATACAGTCAGGTCCATAAATATTGGGACATCGACACAATTCTAATCTTTTTGGCTCTATACACCACCACAATGGATTTGAAATGAAACGAACAAGATGTGCTTTAAAGCGGTAGTAAACCCAACGATTTAATAGTTTCAAAAAACAGTTACATTCCCGGCATGCCGGAAATGCTAACTGTCACATTGGTTGTGCTCTCAACCAAACTATCACACCATCCAATGGCTGGTGTCATAACTGATCACATGTGCAGCATCATGGCAGTTGAAGATTAAAGAGAGGCCAAGATGGCAGCTTCCTTGGCTGAAAATGATAGGAGGGTTAACTTCCACTTTAACTGCAGACTTTCAGCTTTAATTTGAGGGTATTTACATCCAAATCAGGTGAACGGTGTAGGAATTACAACAGTTTGTATATGTGCCTCCCACTTTTTAAGGGACCAAAAGTAATGGGACAATTGGCTGCTCAGCTTTTCCATGGCCAGGTGTGTGTTATTCCCTCATTATCCCATTTACAAGGAGCAGATAAAAGGTCCAGAGTTCATTTCAAGTGTGCTATTTGCATTTGGAATCTGTTTCTGTCAACTGTCAATACGAGACCCAAAGAGCTTTCACTATCAGTGAAGCAAGTCATCATTAGGCTGAAAAAAACAAAACAAACCCATCAAAGAGATAGCAAAAACATTAGGTGTGGCCAAATCAACTGTTTGGAACATCCTTAAAAAGAAAGAACGCACCGGTGAGCTCAGCAACCCCAAAAGACCCGGAAGACCACGGAAAACAACTGTGGTGGATGACCGAAGAATTCTTTCCCTGGTGAAGAAAACACCCTTCACAACAGTTCCAGATCAAGAACACTCTCCAGGAGGTAGGTGTATGTGTGTCAAAGTCAACAATCAAGACAAGAGTTCACCAGAGTGAATTACAGAGGGTTCACCACAAGATGTAAACCATTGGTGAGCCTCAAAAACAGGAAGGCCAAATTAGAGTTTACAAAACAACATCTAAAAAAGCCTTCACAGTTCTGGAACAACATCCTATGGTCAGATGAGACCAAGATCAACTTGTACCAGAGTGATGGGAAGAGAAGAGTATGGAGAAGGAAAGGAACTGCTCATGATCCAAAGCATACCACCTCATCAGTGAAGCATGGTGGTGGTAGTGTCATGGCGTGGGCATGTATGGCTGCCAATGGAATTGGTTCTCTTGTATTTATTGATGATGTGACTGCTGACAAAAGCAGTAGGATGAATTCTGAAGTGTTTCGGGCAATATTATTATCTGCTCATATTCAGCCAAATGCTTCAGAACTCATTGGACGGCGCTTCACAGTGCAGATGGACAATGACCCGAAGCATACTGCGAAAGCAACCAAAGAGTTTTTTAAGGGAAAGAAGTGGAATGTTATGCAATGGCCAAGTCAATCACCTGACCTGAATCCGATTGAGCATGCATTTCACTTGCTGAAGACAAAACTGAAGGGAAAATGCCCCAAGAACAAGCAGGAACTGAAGACAGTTGCAGTAGAGGCCTGGCAGAGCATCACCAGGGAAGAAACCCAGCGTCTGGTGATGTCTATGCGTTCCAGACTTCAGGCTGTAAATGACTGCAAAGGATTTGCAACCAAGTATTAAAAAGTGAAAGTTTGATTTATGATTGTTAATCTGTCCCATTACTTTTGGTCCCTTAAAAAGTAGGAGGCACATATACAAACTTGTAATTCCTACACCGTTCACCTGATTTGGATGTAAACACCCTCAAATTAAAGCTGAAAGTCTGCAGTTAAAGAACATCTTGTTCGTTCCATTTCAAATCCATTGTGGTGGTGTATAGAGCCCAAAAAAATAGAATTGTGTCGATGTCCTAATATTTATGGACCTGACTGTATATACACAGTGCTTTTTTTCTCAGACAATAGGTACAGGAACTCCCCCTTTCAGAGTCACCCCTTTTCTCTGCCCCTACCCACCTTCGAGCACCGTCCATTGGTTCCATCCCCTACCCACCTCCCAGTACCGCCCCTTTAAGACAATACAGAACCAAGTATCATTTTGTGGTGCTAAGTAATTTGTATAGAATTTGGTAATGATATCAAGAAAAGCAGTAAAATAGATACCCTTCAGCCTGCAACAATAGATCCCCCTAATAATAATGTACCACCCACAATAAAATTCCCCCCCCAGCAACAATAGACTCCGGGCAGCATCAACAGATCTCCGCACAGACAGCATTATTAGACTCTCTGGCAGCCATCAACAATAGACCCCTCCCCCAACAGTAGATCTCCTTTAGCAACAACTGACCCCCCAGCAACATAAGACCCACCCCCAGCAACAATAGGTCCCCCACCAGCAACAATAGACCTCCTCAGCAGCAATAGACCCCCTGAAAAAATTGATCCCCTCCAGCTAGAATAGATCCCCCAGCAGTGAGCATCAATACCCTGCAGCACACCCCAGCACCCCTTGCGATTTACATACAGTCAGTCCAGGAGGTGCCGGAACTGCATTCCCCCACGTTCCTGATGAAAAAAAGCCCTGTGTATATACACACACACACACACATATATATATATATATATATATATATATATATATATACACATACATACATATATATATATATACATATATACATACACACACACACAGTATATATATATATATATATATATATATATATATATATATATGGGACAGGCTGAGAGCCTGCCACTGTGAAAATGGAGGAAAATATGACAGATGATTTGCAATAAATTCTGGATCTGAACTTTCCATTCTGTGTCAGGATTTTACTAGGGGCCTGCAGTCTGTCTAAGTACACGTGTGCAGGGTCGTTATATATGCAAGCCTGAGGATAGCTCTGTAAGCCGCATGCAGCAATAGTGTGAACCCAGCCTCACTCTGATACCCCTAACTAAAATTTAGTGGAACCAATTGCCTTCAGAAGTCACCAAATTAGTAAACAGAGTCCACTTGTGTGTAATTTAATCTCAGTATAAATACAGCTGTTTTGTGAAGCCTTCAGAGGTTTCTTAGAGAACCTTAGTGAACAAATGGCATCATGAAGGCCAAGGAACACACCAGACAGGTCAGGGATACAGGTGTGGAGAAGTTTAAAGCAGGGTTAGGTTATAAAAAAAAAAAAACCAAGCTTTGAACATCTCACAGAGCACTGTTCAATCCATCATCCGAAAATGGAAAGAGTTTGGCACAACTGCAAACCTACCAAGCCATGGGCGTCCACCCAAAATGACAGGCCAGGCAAGGAGAGCATTAATCAGAGTAGCAGCCAAGAGGCCCATGGTAACTCTGAAGGAGCTGCAGAGGTCCACAGCTCAAGTGGGAGAATTTGCCCACAGGACAACTATTAGTCGTGCACTCCACAAATCCGGTCTTTATGGAAGAGTGGCAAGAAGAAAGCTATTGTTGAAAGAAAGCCATAAGAAGTCCCATTTGCTATTTGCGAGAAGCCATGTGAGGGACACAGCAAACATATGGAAGAAGGTGCTCTGGTCAGATGAGTCCAAAATTGAACTTTTTGGCCTAAAAGAAAAAAGCTATATGTGGTGGAAAACTAACACTGCACATCACCCTGAACACACCATCCCCACTGTGAAACATGGTGGTGGCAGCATCATGTTGTGGGGATGCTTTTCTTCAGCAGGGACAGAGAAGCTAGTCAGAGTCGATGGGAAGATAGATGGAGCCAAATACAGGGCAATCTTAGAAGAAAACCTGTTGGAGTCTGCAAAAGACTTGCGACTGGGGCGGAGGTTCACCTTCCAGCAGGACAATGACCCTAAACATATAGCCAGAGCTACAATGGAATGATTTAGATCAGGTGTCTGTAAACTATGACCCTCCAGTTGTTCAGAAACTACAATTCCCTTCATGCCTTGTCATGTCTGTGAATGTCAGAGTTTTACAATGCCTCATGTGATGTGTAGTTCTGCAACAGCTGGAGGGCCATAGTTTGAAGACCCCTGGTTTATATCAAAGCACATTCATGTGTTAGAATGGCCCAGTCAAAGTCCAGACCTAAATCCAATTGAAAATCTGTGGCAAGACTTGAAAGTTGCTGTTCACAGACGCTCTCAATCCAATCTGACAGAGCTTGAGCTATTTTGCAAAGAAGAATGTGCAAAAATGTCACTCTAGATATGCAAAGCTAGTAGAGACATCCCCAAAAAGACTTGCAGTGAAAGGCAGTTCTAGTTAGAGCGGTTTCACACTGGGGCGCTGGGTGCGGTGGTGGTATAGCGCTGCTATTTTTAGCGGCGCTATACCGTCATAATTGCTGAGGTATTCGGCCACTAGCGGTGCGGTTTTAACCCCCGCTAGCGGCCGAAAAAGGGTTAATACCACCCGCATACCGCGGCTACAGCCGTGGTTTGCGGGCGGTATTACCGCAGTGTCCCATTCATTTCAATGGGAAGGAGCGGTGGAGGAGCGGTAAACACACCGCTCCTCTCACCGCTCCAAAGATGCGGCTAGCAGGACTTTTTTTCACGTCCTGTTAGCGCACCGCTCCAGTGTGAAAGCCCTCAGGCTTTCACATTGGAGAGACAGCAGCCGCTGTTTAAGCTCGGTTTGCAGTCGCTATTTTTAGCAAAATAGCGCCTGAAAACCACCCCAGTGTGAAAGGGGCCTAAAAGAATTGACTCAGGGGGCTGAATACAAATACACACCACACTTTTTACATATTTATTTAAAAAAAAAATTGAAAATCATTAATCATTTTCCTTCCACTTCACAATTATGTGCCACTTTGTGTTGGTCTATCACATAAAATCCCAATGTAATACATTTACTTTTTGGTTGTGTAGCGCTACCCCCAGTTAAGAGAGCCGCTGGTTTGATTTCGGGCCCTGAGTACAGCTCCACCAACCCCCCGGCAATCTTGTCTAGTCTTCTATGGCACAGTTAGTCTAGGGATTCTACTTGAATCACAAGCAAACAGTATTGCAAGGGTAACCTCTTTGGTCTGAAACAACACACTGATGCGAGAGATCAAATATAACGGTTTTACTTTTGTCTTAGAAGGCATAAACAGAACATAACACATACAACTTGCTTACAGAGCCCTGCAGCATTTGGTATAACACACAATAATGGCGCAGCGCGGTAATCCACCACGTGCAGCTATTATGGTGTACGCGCCCTGTGGCGCACTAAACAATAGTCTATCTCCCCTCCCTGGTCAGGCCTGACACAGAATAAATCTCAGTCTTTTCTAAAGGGATTTCTTTGCATGCAAACTTTCAGTGGTGCACTTGATGAACAGTATTTTTGTAATCCACAAAGTAGGCAGTCACAAGGAACACTATACTGGAGACCCCTTTAACCCTGTCCTGCTACTGGTCTCCAGTGGAACAGCAAACAAACGATCGGTGGGCCAAGGCAGTCTATAGGCCTAAACACGGTACAGTCTATTGGACTGAGCAAGTGCTCGCTCACCACTCCGGACGCGATCCCAGTCTGGGACTTCCACCTGCTGTGTCTCGGCACACAGCATCTGCCACGATCGGGTCCCCGATCCAACTGATGTCCTCACTCGACAAATCAGATGCCACCCAGGCTCCGCACTGGGGTCGAAGGCTCTTCAGAAGTTGCGCAAGGCCCCAGGCTTCAGGCCTTGCACTGCAGAAGATCCGCACAGGAAGGAACTGTTGCTTGCAGCGCGGTGTCCAAAGAGGCCGAGCTCTCCCTCGGCTCGTTCTTAAATAGCCCCTCCCATGAGTCTCTGCGGTGGCCAATTGCACTCTGGGTACCGAACGGGGTTCTGGGTAACGTAGTCCCAGGGCCTTAAAGGAGACCCCGCTACACACTCCCCCCACTTAAACTCTTTGGTCCCCAAAGATAACTTTTAACATACACTATGTACAATTCTAGACAATGTTGTGTACAATGTCGGCAAAGGGAACTCCCACCAAAACTGAGGGGTTGAATTCCCTTGCCCACAGGTCACACTATCATGAGTGGCCTGCCTAACTGTGCCAGAGGACGAGTTGGGGTTGCCCTCCACCAAATGAACAGTGGAGGGAACTGGATGCTCTGTACTCCTCCTTGCAGTGACCACTGTTTCTTCTGAACTCTTGCCCATTTGTGAGTTAGTCAGCTTCTTAGGAGGCCTTATAACTCTTCTAGCTCTTTGCTCTCTGGGGACTTCTGGCTGGGACACTGCAGGCTCCTCTTCTGGAGCAGACTTGAGGGATTCTGCTGGCTCTGAAACACTTGGCTCAGGATCCTGGAGGTACAAAGAGTCCCTTGGGTCCTCATCTGAGTATGTGTCACAGGCATCTTCCCAGTAATCTGACAGAGGACTGGATGGAACGAACTCAGTAGCTTCTGCATTCAGTGTTTTGTCTATATTGTCTCTGGTAGGGGGAAGATATATAGCAGAAGTTCCTGGAGTTGGGGAAGGCCATAACCAATCAAGTTCCTGCCTCTCATCTTCACTTTGTTCAGAAGTCTCTACATCTTTATTTTGAGAGGACTGAGACTGAGTGTTTGGCCTAGAGGTATCCAGAATGGAGTCTGGGCTTGGAGAGTCCCTCGCAGGAGGTATCCGAACTGCTTCAGCAAGTGGGAGCAAGTGGTTCCGGTGCCAGGTCTTCAGTGGGCCCACCTTCCCTTCTGGCTTCAACTTATAGACAGGTAGGCCTGGCAGCTTCTTACAAATGACATAGGGTTCAGGTCTCCATCTGTCTGCAAGCTTGTGCTTTCCAGGGACTCCCAGGTTTCGTAGCAGAACTCGGTCTCCAGGTTGCAGGTCCTGGATCCTAACCTTCAGGTCAAAGTTCCTCTTGTTGCGGGCCCCCCTTTGGTCTGAAGCCGCTTGGGCCTGTTCATAAGCCAACTTCAAGTTGTGTCTGAGTCTGTCCACATATCCCTTGTGAGAGGTGGCTGAGGAATGATCTATGAAGGTGCCAAAGGCCAGGTCCACAGGTAACCTTGCTTCTCTTCCGAACATGAGACTGTAGGGGGAGTAGCCTGTAGCATCACTGGTGGTACTATTGTAAGCATGTACTATAGCCGCTATGTACTTGCTCCAATGCTGTTTCTTCTCGCTATTCAGGGTCCCCAACATATTGAGCAGAGTTCGGTTGAACCTCTCCGGTTGAGCATCCCCTTGTGGGTGGTAAGGAGAGGTTCGGGTCTTCTTGATCCCTAAGGAATCCAGGAGCTTCCGGATCAGCCGACTCTCAAAGTCCCTCCCTTGGTCTGAGTGAAGTCGCTGTGGTAGCCCGTAATGGACGAAATACTTCTCCATAAGTACCTTGGCCACCGTGGAGGCCTTCTGATCTTTTGGTGGGGAAAGCCTGGGCATACCGGGTGAAATGATCGGTTATCACCAGAACATTTCCAAGTCCACTCAGGTCGGGTTCGAGGCAGAGAAAATCAATGCATACCAAATCCAGCGGGCCTTGACTTTGCAGATGGCCCATTGGGGCAGCTTGATGGGGTAAAGTCTTCCGCTGGATGCAGCGTGCACATGAATGGCAGTACTCCTCTACTTCAGCCCTCATGCAGGGCCAATAGAAGCAACTCCTAACAAGTTGGAAGGTTCTTTCAGCCCCTAGGTGTCCATGATTGTCATGCAGGGCAACCAAGACGGTCTCTCTGTGTTTCTCGGGAAGAAACAGTTGCCATTTGTCTTCCAGGTCATCAGAGGGGCCCCTTCGGTAGACCACTCCCTGATGCACCTGCAACCTGTCCCACTCTTTCCTCAACAGGCAAGCTTCCTTTGAAGGATGGCGCAGGAGTCTGTTTGGATCCTGATTCTCCAGGGCATCCAGGACCAATCTCCCCATGGGGTCTTCCAATTGGTCACATCTCAACTCCTTCTTTGACAGTTTTGGCAGATTATCTTCTTCCAACTGAGTTACCCCACAGTATTGCTTGGGAACTCCTACCATGGTAACCCCTATCTCTTCGACCCTTGAGCCTCCTCTGGCTTGAAGTTCAGCCCCTTGACAAAGGGCCCGCACCCCGTCCGGTGCCACTTAGGTCCAGTCTTCTATATCACTGGTAGGGGCATGAGATCTTCTAGACAGGGCGTCTGCGTCTCGATTCCCAGCCCCCGGCCTGTACTTTAGGCTGAAATTGAACCCAGACAGTGCAGCCAACCACCTATGTCCTGTGGCATCCAGCTTTGCTGTGGTAAAGAGATAAGTAAGGGGGTTGTTGTCGGTTTTCACAGTGAATTCTGCCCCATGCAGGTAGTCTTTAAGTTTGTCAACTACGGCCCACTTGAGGGCCAGGAACTCCAACTTATGAGTGGGGTAGTTCTTTTCAGAGGGGGTCAGACTTCTGCTCACATAGGCAATGGGTCGCAGTTGTCCTTCATGCTCCTGATAGAGCACTCCTCCCAGACCATCATAACTGGCATCTACGTGGAGTTCATAAGGTCTCTTTGGGTCTGCATAGGCCAAGACAGGGGCGGTGGTTAGGTTTTTTTTTAACATCTGAAAGGCCTCTTCACACTTTAGGTTCCACTAGTCTTGGACTGACTCTCCCGGCTTCCTGGGACCCGAGTCATCCTCTTCCCCTTCCGTCTTGAGTAGCTCATTCAGGGGTCTGGCAATTCGGGCAAACCCCTCCACGAACCTTCTATAATAGGAACAGAACCCCAGGAAGGATCTGAGTTCTGTTACCGTGGTAGGCCGTGGCTAGGAAGTAACTGCCTCCAACTTCTCGGGTCTGTGGCCACTCCTTCTTCAGACACTATGTGCCCCAGATAGTTAACGGAAGATTGGTAGAACCTACACTTCTCTGGCGAAAGCTTGAGTCCCTCCTCACTGAGTCTCCTCAAAACCTTCTCCAGTCTCTCTTCGTGTTCTTCCAAGGTCCTCCCGAAGACAATGACATCGTCTAAGTACACAAGGACCTCGATAAGGTTCATGTCTCCTACAGTCTTTTCCATGAGACGTTGGAAGGTGGCTGGGGCTCCTGACAGTCCCTGGGGCATTTGGTCGAATTCAAAGAACCCCACTGGGGTTATGAAGGCTGTCTTCTCCTTGTCTTCCGGATGCATAGGGATCTGATAGTATCCACTCTTGAGGTCCATCACGCTGAACCACTTGGCTCCAGACAAGCTCTGTAGGGCATCCTCTATCCTCGGAGTGGTGTACTGGTCAGGGATGGCTCTCCTGTTGAGGGTCCTGTAGTCTATACACAACCTCAACGATCCATTCTTCTTTCTGACTACTACTATTGGAGAGGCATAGGGACTTCTAGACTCCCGGATCACACCGGTCCTCTTGAGTCCTCCGAGTTGTTCCCTCAGATCTTCCAGGTCTGCTAGTGGGACTCGCCTGACTCTCTCCCTGAAGGGCTTGTCTTCCTGGAGGCGGATTTGATGGGTGGCACTCCTCGCGCACCCCACATCGAACTCATCTTGAGAGAAGATATTCTTCCACCTGGTCAACTGGGCCTTGGCTCTCTCTTTCCAAGCCCTGGGCAGGTTTGGGTTCTCCATGGAGAGTTTCTCCCAAACATTCCCTCCTTCGCCCATCTTCTCCACATCCGACAGAGCAACTGGGGTAGCAGGGCTCACCTGGCCCAGCAACATCCTGGCTGGGATCTCCATGGGGCCATCCGTGGTATTCCTGACACTCACAGGTACCTTACAGTGAGCCTTCTTCAGGGCCCTCAGTGGGACCACTTCTGGGATTACTTCTAAACCCAAGTGCTCTCCCCTTGGATCGGGTTCCAACATGACAAAAGGTCCCGGTTGCTCCCAAGTAAGCTTCACAGTGGCTCTGAGACAGGTTACTTCGCCAGGCTGCAACACCACTCCCTTCTTTCCAAGTCTCTAGACCTTCCCCACTCCCTCTTCCGGGGCCTGTTGCTCCAAGACCAACCGCTGGTAGGCTGTCTTCAACATGGGGTGGATCTTGGTGGCCGTGGGCATTTTCCTGCATGCAAGAGGGGTAGGGAGCCTCCGGACCAGGTCCGTGTTCGTCCCTATTATTAAGGAACTCTTGTTGGCTCCAGGTGGCCGAGGGCACACAACTGCCAGAGTGTCAAACGCTTCAGCCTTCCCGGCCACAGATGGGTCGAAGGTCAGTTTTATGGGCAGATAGCCATCATAGGGGAAGCTCTGGGTCCCGATACCCCATATTTCTAGTTCCTCTATCTTCTTGATGGGCAGGTGGCCTAAGTGTTTGTCATAAAAGTCCCGGTACAACAGAGTCACCTGCGCCCCAGTATCCAATATGGCTCTTGTGTAGACTCCCTCCACTTGGACAGGTACTATTGGGGAGGGACCCACCAGCTTCTCTGAATATCGCTTCAAAGGGGTCTCCTTCCTTGGATCTTTGCGTTTCCCTTTTGGGCTTTCTCCCTTCCATTTCTCTTTGGACTTAAGTCTCTCTTGGGCCTGGTATGCATAGATTTCCCTCCTTTTAATGGGTGTACAGACCCGTTGAGGGACACTATGCTTTTTTTCTGGGGTGTATTCCCGCTGTGGAATAATGTGCTTCTTCTGAGGAGTTCTGTCCTCTCTTTTCTTGGGCTTCTCAGTCAGTTTGGAGCTCACTGAAGATGATGGGCACCTGGTTGACTCCTTCACCGGGGCCCTCTCGAGTTTCCCGCCGGCTTGCGGTTATCTGCTTTCTTTTTCTTGGGACTGGAACATATAGCTGCAATATGGCCAATCCCTCCACAGTTAAAACAGATCACATCCCCCCAATCTTGTAGGGGAATGGGCACTGAAGTGTCTGAGAACAACTCCTTCTTTGGTCCTTCTCTCTCAGGAACCCTTGAATCTTTTGCAATCAGGGAGGTCAGCATCTCTAACACCTGAGACATCTGTGATTTTAAAGCGTCTACTTCTGGGTCTCTTTCTTTCGTCATCACTAAGTTGACTATCACTGGTGTAGTAGAGGTATGTGTCCTGATCACTTGTTGATTCACCTGTAGCGACTCCGCATCCCTAATAATTTTTATCAGATCAGAGTAAGTTAGTGACATTCCCCCTCCAGAGGTTTTCAGGTGAAGCCAGACTGGATCCGAGCGTAACGCTCCCTTTAACACTTGCTTCATTCTTGCCGCATCTGTGTCTTGGGGCAACATCCCTTTCTTTAACACAATCTTGCAAAGCATCTTGTTTAGTCTTCTCACATACTCTGAAAGCTTCTCATTCGACTGTTGGAAAGTATGTTCGAATTGGTACACTAGCTCTGTCACCTTTTCTAGCTGACCGAACTCCTCTTGTAACATGGCTAAACAGTCCTGAGCTGTGCAATCAGCATTGCCAAACTGGGAAGCTTTTCACCGCTTCTGCTGCCGCGCCTTTCAAACTTTCAGGTGAGACACAGGGTGTCCCTTGTGGTGATCCCGTTGGGGATGACTCTGTCTTAACGGGTATTGCGTGCGCCAACTTATAAGTTCTATTGTCTGGCGTGCGCACACATTTGCGCTTAAAGGTTTCCGGCATTCCGTCCCACCACTCTATCAGCGCATACTGGTATGAGATGTTTGGGTCTGACTTCATGTCCATCACCCACGGTGTATGATCTGGGGACAGTGACACCACAAGTTTCTCTACCGTCTCTGTTGACCATTCCTCTCCTTGAAGGCTGATAACCACCGACTGTTCTGGTTTTGTCTTAGCTGCCTCGCACCACACTCTAACCTCTGACGGGTCCATGCCGGTACTTTTGACGTGTTCACCTGCTGAATCAGGATCCCGGACTCGGAGCCCCCATGTGTAGCGCTACCCTCAGTTAAGAGAGCCGCTGGTTTGATTTCGGGCCCTGAGTACAGCTCCACCAACCCCCCGGCAATCTTGTCTAGTCTCCTATGGCACAGTTAGTCTAGGGATTCTACTTGAATCACAAGCAAACAGTATTGCAAGGGTAACCTTTTTGGTCTGAAACAACACACTGATGCGAGAGATCAAATATAATGGTTTTACTTTTGTCTTAGAAGGCATAAACAGAACATAACACATACAACTTGCTTACAGAGCCCTGCAGCATTTGGTATAACACACAATAATAGCGCAGCGCGGTAATCCACCACGTGCAGCTATTATGGTGTACGCGCCCTGTGGCGCACTAAACAATAGTCTATCTCCCCTCCCTGGTCAGGCCTGACACAGAATAAATCTCAGTCTTTTCTAAATGGATTTCTTCGCATTCAAACTTTCGGTGGTGCACTTGATGAACAGTATTTTTGTAATCCACAAAGTAGGCAGTCACAAGGAACACTATACTGGAGACCCCTTTAACCCTGTCCTGCTACTGGTCTCCAGTGGAACAGCAAACAAACGATCGGTGGGCCAAGGCAGTCTATAGGCCTAAACACGGTACAGTCTATTGGACAGAGCAAGTGCTCGCTCACCACTCCGGACGCGATCCCAGTCCGGGACTTCCACCTGCTGTGTCTCCGCACACAGCGTCTGCCACGATCGGGTTCCCGATCCAACTGATGTCCTCACTCGACAAGTCAGATGCCACCCAGGCTCCGCAGTGGGGTGGAAGGCTCTTCAGAAGTTGCGCAAGGCCCCAGGCTTCAGGCCTTGCACTGCAGCAGATCCGCAAAGGAAGAAACTGTTGCTTGCAGCGCGGTGTCCAAAGAGGCCGAGCTCTCCCTCGCCTCCTTCTTAAATAGCCCCTCCCATGAGTCTCTGCGGTGGCCAATTGCACTCTGGGTACCGAACGGGGTTCTGGGTAACGTAGTCCCGGGGCCTTAAAGGAGACCCCGCTACAGTTGTAACATGACAAAATGTGGATTTTTTTCAAAGGGTATGGATACTTTTTCAAGGCACTGTATCTGTATCTCTCTCTCTCTCTCTCTCTCTCTCTCTCTTACACACACACACACACACACACAGTATATATAATTTTATCCATACCTTCCAACCAGCACAGATTCTGCGGGACTTACCCGCACTGCTATGCCACACTTCCCGCATTCCCACGATCAGGCTCATATTCCCGCACAGGAAGAGAGGAAGAGGAGGCAGCCTGGCAGGACGGGAGAAGAAGGAGCCAGTAAGATTTCACTCTGCGTCCCCCTGTTATAACTGCACTGTTGGGTGATCGGCGGCAGACCGCGCCCCCCCCCCTGCAAATCCTCACAAATGTAACGGTAAAAACACCTTCTATTCCCGTCCCGCGACCCCCCCCCCCCGCTCAATTTTTTAGTTTCAGTCCCACGGCACAGCCTCCCAAAAAAAAACAGCTTTACTATCCTTGACTGTGGATATGAATCTGGTCATTTGATAACCTGAACAAATCCCTGTATGCTGTTAATTCTGAAGATATATTTATTTTCTCTCTCATTTTATATATATATATATATATATATATATATATATATATATATATATATACATATACACAGGTATATATATATATCAGATTCCCTTAAACAATAGTCTACCAGACTTTTGGCTGTCTTTGATTTCATGTGTGCACTGCCATGTCCCATTAGAATCTTCTCTACAACATGACGACTGTTGGTGACTCATGCAAGGTGATATTCTTGTTTCCTTTCAATGTTTAGTACCAATAGGCACAGAAATATTCAAGTTGGAAAATCTCTCTGTGCAGTGAAACATGCTCTTGTTGGAGAACCTGGTCCTCATAAAGGGATCCTTGCCTCTTAAAAAGATCTGTTTATGTATGGGCACCCTTAACCACTTCCCGACCGCGTCATGTACAAAAGACGTCCACAGCGCGGTCGAGTTATCCTGAGTGGACGTCCCAGGGACGTCCTCACAGAATCTTGCTCCTGCGCGCCCCCTGGGGCGCGCTCCAGGATATGTCCGTGACCGCCGGGTCCGGAAGACCCGGCGCATCACGGATCACGGTAGATGGCCGCTAATCGCGGCCGTTTACCACGTGATCGCTCCGTCAAATGACGGAGCGATCACTTGTAAACAGACCGGCGTCATTTGATGACGCCGGTTCCTCCCTCCCCTCTCTGTACCGAACGGTACAGTGTGAGAGGAGAGGGGAGGGAGCGGATCATGTCCGCTCCCTCCCCCATGTCAGCTGTGGGCTGGATCTGTGACAATTGCAGTCACAGATCCAGCAATCCATCCATCCCTGCTCAGCCATCCCTGTGCAATACTTTGCCAATACTCTGCAATACACCCTGTGCAATACTCTGCAATACACCCTGTGCAATACTCTGCAATACACCCTGTGCAATACTCTGCAATACACCCTGTGCAATACTCTGCAATACCCCGTGCAATACTCTGCAATACCATGTGCAATACTCTGCAATACCCTGTGCAATACTCTGCAATACCCTGTGCAATACTCTGCAATACCCTGTGCAATACTCTGCAATACCCTGCCCATACTCTGCCCATACTCTGCAATACCTTGCCCATACTCTGCCCATACTCTGCAATACCCTGTGCAATACCCTGCCCATACTCTGCAATACCCTGTGCAATACCCTGTGCAATACCCTGCCCATACTGTGCAATACCCTGCCCATACCCTGCCATACCCTGCCATACTCCGCAATACTCCACAATACCCAGCAATACTCCACAATACCCGGCAATACTCCACAATACCCGGCAATACTCCACAATACCCGGCAATACTCCACAATACCCGGCAATACTCCACAATACCCAGCAATACTCCACAATACCCAGCAATACTCCACAATACCCTGCAATACTCCACAATACCCTGCAATACTCCACAATACCCTGCAATACCCAGCAATACCCCGCAATACTCGGCAATACTCGGCAATACCCGGCAATACTCCTCAATACCCGGCAATACTCCTCAATTCCCGGGCAATACTCCTCAATACCCGGCAATACTCTGCAATAACCACTTCCCGCCCGCCGGCCGTCATATGACGTCCTTAACTTTGTGCGGAGATATCTGAATGATGGGAGCAGCTACAGGCATCATTCAGATATTCGCTTTTTCAGCTGGCGATTCCCTGCACCATAAGAACGATCATAGCGGCTGTTCCACCGCTTGATCGCTCTTACGGAAGGTGAGAGGGGATGCCCCCCCTCCCGCTGCCCTCCGGTACTTCTACCGACTCACCGCTACGATCAAAGCCAAGATTGTTTTTTTTTTGTTTTTTTTTTCAGGCTTCCCAGCCTAGAGGTGAGATGTGGGGTCTTATTGACCCCATATCTCACTGTAAAGAGGACCTGTCATGCCATATTCCTATTACAAGGGATGTTTACATTCCTTGTAATAGGAATAAAAGTGATCAAAAAAAAATTTGGGGCGGAAAAACATGTCAAACTAAAATAAATAAAGTAAAATGAACAATAAAATATATATATTTTTTTTAAAGCGCCCCTGCCCCCGCGAGCTCGCATGCAGAAGTGAACGCATACGTAAGCCCCGCCCACATATGAAAACGGTGTTCAAACCACACATGTGAGGTATCGTTGCGAACGTTAGAGCGAGAGCAATAATTTTGGCCCTAGACCTCCTCTGTAACTCAAAACATATAACCAGTAAAAATATTTAAAGCGTTGCCTATGGGGATTTTTAAGAAGCGAAGTTTGGCGCCATTCCACGAGCGTGTGCAATTTTGAAGGGTGACATGTTAGGTATCTATTTACTCGGCGTAACTTCATCTTTCACATTATGCAAAAACATTGGGCTAACTTTACTGTTTTTTTTTTCTTTTAGGCACAAAACAGTTTTTTTCCGTAAAAAACGCGTTAGAAAAATTTCTGCGCAAATACCGTGCAAGATAAAAAGTTGCAATGACCACCATTATATTCTTTAAGGTCTTTGCTAAAAAAACATATATAATGTTTTGGGGTTCTATGTAATTTTATAGCAAATAAATGATGATTTTTACATGTAGGAGAGAAATGTCAGAATTGGCCTGGGTGCTCCAGAACGCCTGAAGGTGCTCCCTGCATGTTGGGCCTCTGTATGTGGCCACGCTGTGTAAAAGTCTCACACATGTGGTATCGCCATACTCGGGAGGAATAGCAGAATGTGTTTTGGGGTGTAATTTGTGGTATGCATATGCTGTGTGTGAGAAATAACCTGCTAATATGACAATTTTGTGGAAAAAAAAAAAAAAGAAAAAAAAATCTTGATTTTTGCAAAGAATTGTGGGAAAAAATGACAACTTCAAAAAACTCACAATGACTCTTTCTAAATACCTTGGAATGTCTTCTTTCCAAAAAGGGGTCATTTGGGGGTATTTGTACTTTTCTGGCATGTTAGGGTCTCAAGAAATGAGATAGGCCGTCAGTACTTCAGGTGTGATCAATTTTCAGATATTGGCACCATAGTTTGTGGACTCTATAACTTTCACAAAGACCAAAAAATATCCACCAATTTGTACTTATTTTTACCAAAGATATGTAGCAGTATAAATTTTGGCCAAAATGTATGAAGAAAAAAATACTAATTTGCAAAATTTTATAACGGAAACAAAGAAAAATTCATTTTTTTACAAAATTTTCAGTCTTTTTTCTCTTATAGCGCAAAAAATAAAAAAACCAACAGTGATTAAATACCACCAAAAGAAAGCTCTATTTGTGTGAAAAAAATGACAAAAATTTCATATGGGTACAGTGTTGTATGACTGAGTAATTGTCATTCAAAATGTGAGAGCACCGAAAGCTGAAAATTCGTCTGGTTAGGAAGGGGGTTTAAGTGCCCAGTTGTCAAGTGGTTAAAGTGGTTGTAAACCCGAAAAAAAAAAATACCTGCAAGAGAAAGGCATAATGAGCTAGTATGACTAGCATACTAGCTCATTATGAATTACTTACCTTAGATTGAAGCCCCTGCAGCGGTGCTCGGACACCTCCGCCGCCATCTTGCCTCGATGTCCCTTCCGTGTATCGCCGCTCCGGCGCTGTGATTGGCCCCGGAGCGGCGATGACGTCACACGCATGCGCGCTCGGGCCGGCTAAATCCATTTAGAAATCCGGCTACTATGCCACCCCGTTAGTGCGCATGCGCGTGACGTCAGCGGTGCCGGTTTTAAAAGCAAATATCTCCTTAACCATGTAGGTAAGGGAGATATTTCATGCACCTACAGGTAAGCCTTAATCTAGGCTTACCTGTAGGTGCATGTTGTGTAAGTGGGTTTACAACCACTTTAATGTCAGCTGGATTCCAAGACTTAAACTGCTTATGTTTTCACCCTCAAGCCCCATACACACTCAGTTTTTCTGCAGGTTTTTGTCTTCAGGTTTACCAAAACCATCTAATATGAGGTCAAACCTTAAAGCCCCGTACACACGATCGGATAACCTATGGATTTTCGTCCGATGGATTTGTCCATCGGAAATCCGATGAAACTGTTTTTCATCAGTCTTGGCCACACACCATCGGTCAAAAAACCGACCGTTCCAAACGCTGTGACGTAAAACACTCCGATGAGCCTAGAAAAATGAAGTTTAATGCTTCTGAGCATGCGTCGATTTGATTCTGAGCATGCGTGGGTTTTTTAACCGATGGACTTGCCCATAGACGATCGGAAATTCTCATCGGTTTTTTATCCATTGGAAATTTTTAAAACAAGTTCTATTTTTTACAACCGATGGAAAAAAGACCGATGGGAACCATACACGATCGTGTGTACGGGGCTTTAGAGTTTCAATTTGTATGCAGTCAGGCCGGCCCTTCCACTACATGGTTTTGGTAAACCTGAAGACAAAAACCTGCAGAAAAACTGATAGTGTGTATGGGGCTTAAGAGCTATAAAATGAAATTCCTATTACAGGATTTCCTATGACTTTTCTGGTATGCTTATCTATTTTTGTAGCACTGAATAAGAGCAAAATGAAATAGCTTTGAAAAACCCATTGCTGTATCAAGTTATTAGACCCCCTCCTGGCTCCATCCACAATAGTAAAACTAGTGAAATCACTGGTACAGATACACTTTATAATTGGCCCTGAATACACCATCACGACTCGTTAATACACAGTAGTGTTGTTTGTGAGCCAAATTGGGCTTATATTATAATAAACTTTATTTTACATAACCCAGAATAAAACAAAGGAAAAAAGGGACAATTAAAGCGGTAGTAAACCCGCTCAGAAAAAAAAAAAAAACCCTGCAAGGCAAAGGCATAATGAGCTAGTATGCAGCACATACTAGCTCATTATGAAATACTTACCTCAGAACGAAGCACCCGTATCGGAGCCCGGTCCACGCCGAGGGAGCTGACATCTTGCCCTCGGCGTGTCTTCCGGGTTCGCGGCTCCGGTGCTGTGAGTGGCCGGAGCCGCGATGACGTCACTCCCGCACGGGAGTTTTCTTCCCGGCAAGGTCTGGCAACGCCGCCGTACCCTAAGCTGGGGCATTCAGAGTGCATGCGCCGCTGACGTCAGCAGCTGCCTGCATAGGGAATATCTCCTAAACCATACAGGTTTAGGAGATATTAATTTTACCTACAGGTAGAAAGAAAAATTGTTTTAGATTTGATTTGAATGAGTTTAGAGAAAATTACTTACATTGAGTGTAGGTGAGTAGGGGGGACACACAGTAGACCAACATTTGAGGAAGAGGGGTTAAGGGGAAGGGGAGTAAGTTGATAAAAGTCCAGACAGATAATGGGGTGCCAAGCCATAAAGAGCCTTATACAGTAGGTGAGCAAGAGGATCTTAACCACTTCAGCCCCGGAAGGATTTACCCCCTTAATAACCAGGCCATTTTTTGCGATACAGTACTGCATCACTTTAACTGACAATTGCGTCGTGCGACGTTGTACCCAAACAAAATGGATGTCCTTTTTTCCCCACAAATAGAGCTTTCTTTTGGTGGTATTTGATCACCTCTGCTGTTTTTATTTTTTGCGCTATAAACAACAAAAATGCAGACGATTTAAAAAAAACAAACATTATTTCATTTTTGCTATAATACATATCCTAAAGAATTAAATGTATCGACTCGTACACATGACCGGTTTTGCCGATGAGAAAACTGCCATTTTTTTAGATTGGTCGGGAAAACCGGTCGTGTGTATGCTCCATAGCAGTTTTCCCGACAAGAAAACTGCCCACAAAACAATTAGAACCTGCTCTCTTTTTTCCCGTCATGTTTCCCGTTGGTCTTTTTCTCATCGCGAAAACCGTGTGTATGCTTTTCCGAGGGGAAAAAAAACGCGCATGCTCATAATCAAGTATGAGACAGGAGCACTCGTTCTGGTAAAACTAGCGTTCTGTAATGGAGATATAACATTTGTCACGCTGTAACGGACTGAAAAGCACGAGGCTGAAAAGCGCAAATCGTCTCTCCCCAAACTTTTACTAACACGAGGATCAGCAAAACTAGCCCAAAGGGTGGCGCCATTTGAATGGAACTTCCCCTTTATAGTGCTATCGTACGTGTTGTACGTCACCGCGCTTTGGTCAAGCATTTTTTTGCTGAACGTGTGTATGCAAGGCAGGCTTGAGAGCAATCACGTCGGAAAAAACTTCAGTTTTTGGCATGTCAGGAAAACCGGTCGTGTGTACGAGGCATGTCAGTTTAGGCCAATACGTATTCTGCTACATATTTTTGATAAAAAAATCTCAATAAGCGTATTTTAATTGGTTTGTGCAAAAGGTATTGCGTCTACAAAATAGGGGATCGATTTAGGGACTTTTAATTTTTTTTTATTGTTTTTACTGGTAATGGCGGTGATCTGCGTTTTTTTTAGCAGGACTGCGACATTGTGGCGGACAAATCTGACCCCAAGTGACACTTTTTGGTGACCAGTGATACCAATACTGTAATCAGTGCTATAAAAATGCACTGATCACTGTATAAATACACTTGCAGGGAAGGGGTTAACACTAGGGGAAAATCAAGGGGTTAAGTGCTCCCTAGGGAGGTGCTTTCTTACTGTGGGGGGAGTCGACTAACAGAGGAGGAGAGAGAGATTGCTGTTTCGGATCACTAGGAACAGCAGATCTCTCACTCCTCCCCTGTTAGAATGGGGATCCGCCTTGTTCACATTGGCAGATCTCCATTCTGCCTGTGAGGAGCGGTCGTGGGTGACCGGACATCAAGTCTGCCGGGCCTGCGCGTGCGCCCCCGCCCACCGGCACGATCACATGCATGGAGCGACGTACGTCGGTTCGCGCAGTCGAGCCACCTTGCCGCAGTATATCTGCGGTGGCTGGTCGGCAAGTAGTTAAAGTCTATGCAATACCTGACAGGTAACCCGTGCAAGGACTCCAGAAAGGGGATAATATTGTCTCTTGTACCAGACCTAGTGAGGATTCTGGCTGCAGAATTTTGTATATATTGTAGTTGACTGATACACTATATTGTCAAAAGTATTGGGAGATCTGCAGTGGCGTAAATAGAGACTTCAGGGCCCCGGTGCAAGAAATCATGAAGCCCCCCCTGATTTTGACACTTAATTTTTTTACACTGTACAACAAAGCAAAAAAATTCTGTTTCTGATTTCACTTGAGAGGGGCTGGCTGCGGCGGCAGTGGTGGTGCCATCCTCTCCCACCACCACCTGTGCCTCTTACTGATCCCATCCCTCCACCACTGATCTCATCCCTATCCCCCCCATCACCACTGTTGTAGAAGTAATAGGGGGATAGGGATGAGATCAGTAAGAGTCACGGGTGGTGGTGGGAGAGGATGGCACCACCACTGCCACTGCTGCCACCCCTCCTCAAGTACCACTGCTGCCACCTCCCTGAAGTATCACCGCTACCCCCCCCAAGTATCACCGCTACCAACCCCCAAGTATCACCACTACCACCCCCTCAAGTATCACCGCTACCACCCCCCCTCAAGTGCCAGCAGTGGTACTTGAGGGGGGGTGGCTGCGGTGGCAGTGTTGGTGCCATCCTCTCCCACCACCACCTGTGCCTCTTACTGATCCCATCCCTCCATCACTGATCTCATCCCTATCCCCCCCATCACCTCTGTTGTAGAAGTAATAGGGGGATAGGGATGAGATCAGTAAGAGTCACGGGTGGTGGTGGGAGAGGATGGCACCACCACTACCAACCCCCCCTCAAGTACCACCGCTGCCACCTCCCTCAAGTATCACCGCTACCACCCCACTCACATGTCACGCTACCACCCCCTCAAGTACCACTGCAGCCACCCCCCCTCAAGTACCAGCGCTGGTACTTGAGGGAGGGGTGGTAGCAGTGGTACTTGAGGGGTGTGGCAGCGGTGGTACTTGAGGGGGGGTGGTGGTGGTGGTACTAGAGGGGTGTGGCAGCGGTGGTACTTGAGGGGGGGTGGCTGCGGTGCTACTTGAGGGGGGGTGGCTGCGGACGGTGCTACTTGAGGGGGGGGTGGCTGCGGCCACCACCTGTGCCTCTTACTGATCCCATCCCCCCACCACTGATCTCATCCCTATCCCCCCCATCACCTCTGTTGTAGAAGTAATGGGGGGAATAGGGATGAGATCAGTGGTGGGGGGATAGTATCAGTAAGGAGGCACAGGTGGTGGAGGTTGGCATCGATTGCTGAGCTCTGCCTCTGTCACTTGATTGACTTACCGTCAGTCAATGAATCAATCGATTCCCCGGGAATTCCTATTGACTTCTGTTCTGTCACGGGTCTGACCTTCGCCATGCCTTCTTCTCCTGCCAGGATGCCTTGCCTCACATGGGCGCCGGGTAGGTACCCCAACTAAGCACGCAGCCACAGAGGGGAAAGCTCCTCCCCCGCCATCTCTCATTTGTTGTCAGTGTCATTTTTCAGAGTCCGCCCCGCCTCCCTGTATCTCTGTGTGCTGCCTCAGCGCCTCTGCATTTCCTCCATGTATAATCTTCCCGCGGCCGCGCGAACAGCACGCAGTGCGCACCGCACCAGGCCAGCCAACAGAACACACTGACAGTCAGGCGGGTGGGCGTCTCACACGGACGGATGGTGGGCAACTGTGACTGTCGCGACCCTAATATTTCCGCCACTAGAGATCTGCCTTTACACGCACATGAACTTTAATGGCATCCCAGTTTTAGTCCGTAGGGTTCAATATTGAGTTGGCCCCAAGGTCTTTATGGACCTTGCTTTGTGCATTGATGCGCAGTCATGTTGGGATAGGAAGGGGCCATCCCAAAACTGTTCCCAAAAAGTTGGAAGCATGAAATTGTCCAAGATGTATTCGTATGCCGACGCCTTAAGAGTCCCTTCATGTAACTAAGGGGCCAAGCCAACCCCTGAAAAACAACCTCACACCACATTTCCCCTCCACCAAATGATTTGGACCAATGCACAAAGCAAGGTCCATAAAGACATGGATGAGCGAGTTTGAGGTGAAGGAACTGGCCTGCACAGAGTCCTGACCTCAACCCGATAGAACACCTTTGGGATAAATTAGAGTGGAGACTGCGAGTCAGGCCTTCTCATCCAACGTCAGTACCTGACCTCACAAATAAGCTTCTGGAAGAATGGTCAAACATTCCCATAGACACACTCCTATATAGGGTTGCCACCTCATCCCTTTAAAACCGAACACATATCAATTAAACAGGTTCTGTGGCTTATTAAGGTGGTAATTAAACTCACTTGCTGCCTTATCTGCATTCAATTGGCCTCAGAACCTGTGTAAGTCATATGTGTTCGGTTTTAAAGGGATGAGGTGGCAACCCTACTCCTATACCATTAAAGTTCATGTGCGTGTAAAGGTGTAGACAGACACCTAAAGAATAGGTTACCAAAACATTTATGTATTTCCATGTACTTGTGTTAGAAAAGATCCTGTTCTCTGTATTTCTTCCTTTTTGTGATACCTTTGGTGATCCTTCCAGACCCTCGGTTTTCCTATTTTAAACTGACCACACTAGGTGTGTGTGTGTGTTTCTTTTCATTTCTATTTATTTTTTAGGGTATGGGTTTCTTTAAAGGCCATACTAGCAATTCTATCACTGGCAGCAGTTTGTTGGTGATCTTATAAATCAAACAAATAATGCTATTAATAAATTTTTATTTTCTTATATCAACCAAACGCCAATAAAATGTCCAATAGTGATTAGGATTAATGATTATCCTTCATGCACTCAAACTTGTTCCATCCACTCCTCCCCCAACACCAGCTGTACTCTCACCTTGTGTTTATTAACCCCGTGTTTTATCCACCTGCATCTCTTTTTTCTCCACTGTAACATACAGACCCTTTAAGAAGAATCCTTCAGCACCCCCAACAAGTTGCATTTTATTATCATCCACTCCATATCAAAGTGGCTCAAAGTGACTACAAAGACTCTATAATGCTTTCCTTTGGGGACGGGGTTTTGGATGACGTCATCGCGTAGTTGCCGATCCAGGAAGTGCAGTATGCATTTTGGGTACACCAGCAAATATAAGTTTGTGTTTTTTTTTAGTGGGTTTAATGAAAGTATTGTAAATGGGAAAGCACTGTGGAGCCTTTGTATTCACTTTGAGCCACTTTGATTAGGAACAGAGGATAATAAAATGCTACTTGCTGAAGAGATGAAGGATTCTTCTTAAAGGGTCCACACATTACCTTTCCTGAGCAGTGGAGGAGAAAGGAGTTCAGGAGGATAAAACCTCCAGTCCTATGCTCCCAGATACCCCCACAGCAGTGATCGTTCAATGCTGTGGTGGTTGATATCATTGGTTGCATCTGTAAAGGGCACTCGTCAAAAAAACAGACTATGCCCACCATTTCAGCAATGATTAGAGACCCGCGAGGTGATCAAAAGGTTTACCTCCTCCAATCACGGCAGTGTGGGAACCTATAGTACGGGTGATATGAATGGAGCACAAGGTAGAAAGGGTGGGCATAGTTGCCATTTTTGATGAATGCCTGCCAAAGACGCAGTCCCTAATAATACCCCCCCCCCCCCCCCCCAGTAATTTATTTATTTATTTTTTAAATCTGCACAGGGAATGGCACATACATTCAATGAGAAGCGGTCCCTTGTGCTGACCGCTTATTTCTTATTTGAAATCTGGAGTCCTCTGCCCCCCCCCATCCTTCTCGCAGAGCTGTGACCATCCAGTGATTTTGGGGCACTTGTCAAGAATGCTTCTATGAATTAAAAAGTGAATTTTATGACTGAAGAAGGTGGACCTTTAATTCATCCTCCTCTCCTCTGTTCACATAGTGCTTTTGTTCTGTCTCAACTACAAAGCGATAAAGTTCATCTCCAGGTTTAAGTAGGCCTTACTCAAGCTGGTTTGATATTCATCCCTTGCATCAATACAGGCAGTTTAACCACTTAAGCCCCGGACCATTTGGTAGCTAAAGGACCAGAGGTGAATTCAGAATTTTGCACTGCGCTGCTTTAACTGTAAATTGTGCGGACATGCAATGTTGTACCCAAACGAAATTTGCGTCCTTTTCTTCCCACAAATAGAGCTTTCTTTTAATGGTATTTGATTGCCTCTGCGATTTTTATTTTTTGCGATATAAACGGAAAAAGACCGAAAATTTTGAAAAAAAATGATATTTTCTACTTTTTGTTATAAGAAAAATCGAATAAACTCAATTTTAGTCATACATTTAGGCCAAAATGTATTCAGCCACATGTCTTTAGTAAAAAAAATGTCAATAAGCGTATATTTATCGGTTTGCGCAAAAGTTATAGGGTTTACAAACTAGGGTACATTTTCTGGAATTTACACAGCTTTTAATTTATGACTGCCTATCTCATTTCTTGAGGTGCTAAAATGACAGGGCAGTACAAAACCCCCCCAAATGACCCCATTTTAGAAAGTAGACACCCCAAGGAAATTGCTGAGAGGCATGTTGAGCCCATTGAATATTTTTTTTTTGTCCCAAGTGATTGAATAATGACAAAAAAAAAAAAAAAAAAAATTACAAAAAGTTGTCACTAAATGATATATTGCTCACACATGCCATGGTTATATGTGGAATTGCACCCCAAAATACATTCTGCTGCTTCTCCTGAGTACGGGGATACCACATGTGTGGGACTTTTTAGGAGCCTAGCCACGTACGGGACCCCGGAAACCAAGCACCGCCTTCAGGATTTCTAAGGGCGCAAATTTTTGATTTCACTCCTCACTACCTATCACAGTTTTGAAGGCCATAAAATGCCAAAATAGCACAAAACCCCCCCAAATGACCCCATTTTGGAAAGTAGACACCCCAAGCTGTTTGCTGAGAGGCATGGTGAGTATTTTACAGCTCTCATTTGTTTTTGAAAATGAAGAAAGAACATTTTTTTTTTTTCAATTTTCAAAACTTTGTGACAAAAAGCGAGATCTGCAAAATACTCACAATACCTCTCAGCAAATAGCTTGGGGTGTCTACTTTCCAAAATGGGGTCATTTGGGGGGGGGGTTTGTGCCATCTGGGCATTCCATGGCCTCCGAAACTGTGATAGGCAGTGAGAAGTGAAATCAAAAATTGACACCCTTAGAAAGCCTGAAGGCGGTGCTTGGTTTTGGGGTCCCGTACGCGGCTAGGCTCCCAAAAAGTCTCACACATGTGGTATCCCCGTAATCAGGAGAAGCAACAGAATGTATTTTGGGGTGTAATTCCACATATGCCCATGGCATGTTTGAGCAATATATCATTTAGTGACAACTTTGTGCAAAAAAAAAAAAAAAATATATATTTTTTCCGCAACTTGTGTCAACATATAAAATATTCCATGGACTCGACATGCCTCTCAGTATATAGCTTGGGGTGTCTACTTTCCAAAATGGGGTCATTTGGGGGGGTTTTGAACTGTTCTGGCATTTTATACACAACATTAGGAAGCTTACATCCACTCTTCTAACCACTTAAAGACAAAGCCCTTTTTGACACTTTTTGTTTACATGAAAACATATTTTTTTTTGCAAGAAAATTATGTTGAACCCCCAAACATTATATATATTTTTAAAGCAAAGGCCCTACAGAATAAAATGGTGGGTGTTGCATTTTTTTTTCTACACAGTTTTTGCGCAGCGATTTTTCAAACGCATTTTTTTGGGAAAAAATACACTTTTTTAAATTTTAATGCACTAAAACACACTATATTGCCCAAATGTTTGATGAAATAAAAAAGATGATCTTAGGCCGAGTACATAGATACCAAACACGACATGCTTTAAAATTTCGCACAAACGCGCATTGGCGACAAACTACATACATTTTTAAAAGCCTTTAAAAGCATTTACAGGTTACCCCGTTAGATTTACAGAGGAGGTCTACTGCTAAAATTACTGCCCTTGATCTGACCTTCGCGGTGATACCTCACATGCATGGTGCAATTTCTGTTTACATATGACGCCAGACCGACGCTTGCGTTCGCCATTGGGCAAGAGCAGGGCAGGACAGGGGTGCTTTTTTTTTTTTTTTTTTTTTTTTTATTATTAATTTTGCTTTTTTATTTTATTTTTAAACTGTTGCTTCCATATTTATTTATTTTTATCACTTTTATTGTTACCTCAGGGAATGTAAATATCCCCTATGATAGCAATAGGTAATGACAGGTACTCTTTTTTGAAAAAACTGGGGTCTATTGGACCCTAGATCTTTCCTCTGCCCTCAAAGCATCTGACCACACCAAGATCGGTGTGATAAAATGCTCTCCCAATTTCCCAATGGCGCTTTTTATATCCGGGGGGGGACATTCCCTCCCACTGCTTGTAAAAGCAGTCCAGAGGCTAATTAGCCACTAGGATTGCTTTTACATGAAAGCCGGCCGCTGGCTGAAAAGAATGATACCAAGATGATACCTAAACCCGCAGGCATCATTCTGGTATAAACATTCAAAGTCCAGCAACATACCAGTACGTTGCTGGTCCTTGTTGGACATGTATTGTAATCTTTTTTTTCATGCAGCCTGTTGGCTGAACGAAAAAAAAAGATTGATCGGTGGGTATGCCCACCATTAGAATACCGCCCTTCATCCACCCACTTCTAATGATGGGCATACATGCACCATTTATATATGCCGAAGCATGGGGGCATCTTCTCGCAAAAGTTATGCCGCGTACACATGGTCAGACTTTTCCACGGGCAAGCCTCCGTCGGAATTTCGACCGTATGTACGCGGCATTAGGAGCAAAATCGCTCCTCCGCTCCTGCTGCCCCAATGCTTCGGCATATATGCTTTTTTTTTTAACTGTGGTGGTGAAATCACCTCCTACAGCACTGGAGTCGCAGGGATCAGGCCTGTCTCTGCGAACGCTGCAGTTATGTGTGTTGTGTTTTGCAAGTGACAGTGATCGATCGATACTGCACTTCGGTGGCCTGGGCTGGACGGAGGGGCAAAACGCAGGTGCCAGCAGGTATCTGGGCTGATCCCACTAACAGTGCGTTTTTGGGAACCCTAAACTGCTGGGGACGCTAGTATAGATCTGATCAGATCAGATATTGAGCTGATCAGATACTATACCACTAAGGGGGGTGTATGCTTCACGTGTGGGTGTTAGCGCTACTGGCACTAACCTGACGCTGCCTGGGGTGTGACGCAGACCCTCTCTGACGCTAAAACCTAACTGATATCACCCGCCGGGCGATCAGGGGGTTAAACCTTTATTGGGTTATATACGGCGGGTGCCCTGACACTATAAAAAGCAAACTAACTAACCAGCGTCACCCGTAACACTTATATGATGATCACTGGTGAAAGGGTTAACTAGGGGCAATTAGGGGGTTAAAACCTTTATTAGGTAATATATGGGGGTACCTGACGCTATATAAAAACCTGACGGCGAACCTAAAAAAAATTACTGGCTACCTATCGGCATCACCGACACTAAGACAACGATCATAAAAACGATTGTTTAGCGACAGTGGTGATAGGGGGTGAAAGGGTTACCTGGGGGGCGATCAGGGGGTTAAACCTTTATTAGATAATATATGGGGGTACCTGACGCTATAAAAACCTGCGGCGAACCTAAAAAAAATTACTGGCTACCGATCAGCATCACCGACGCTAAGACATCGATCAGAAAAATGATCGCATAGTGACGGCGGTGCTAGGGGGTGAAAGGGTTACCTGGGGGGTGATCAAGGGGGTTACACCTTTATTAGGTAATATATGGGGGTACCCGACGCTATAAAAACCTGCGGCGAACCTAAAAAAAATTACTGGCTACCGATCAGCATCGCCGACGCTAAGACATCGATCAGAAAAATTATCGCTTAGTGACAGTGGTGATAGGGGGTGAAAGGGTTACCTGGGGGGCGATCAAGGGGGTTAAACCTTTATTAGGTAATATATGGGGGTACCCGACGCTATAAAAACCTGCAGCGAACCTAACAAAAATTTCTGGCTACCGATCAGCATCACCGACGCTAAGACATCGATCAGAAAAATGATTGCTTAGTGACGGCGGTGCTAGGGGGTGAAAGGGTTATCTAGGGGGTGATCAGGGGGTTAAACCTTTATTAGGGGGGGGTTAGGGGGCTACACTGGACCTAAAACTAAATGTAGTGACACTTTTACAGTCACAAATGTCACTGATTGCAGTGATCACTAAATAAATGGTCACTGCAATCAGTGACACTGTGACTGGGGGCTGGGGGGTGATCTGGGGGTGTCTGGGGGGGCCTGGGGGGGCGATTTATGTGCCTATGTGTCCTGGTGTCAGTGTGCTGTTTTGTGTACTGACCTGGCATCTTCTCCTGTACGGCGCTCGGTATATGTGAGCGCCCCAGGAGAGATGACATCACTTCCTCCTTCCTGGCAGGCAGGGGAAGCTCTCTCATTCGCCGGGAGCGATCGAGAGGGGGTGGCCGGAATCGAACGGCCGTCCCCTCATGCCGGATCGCTCCCGAAGGTAAAACGACCACCCACTGTAAAGAAGGGGGGTCCGATCGGACCCCCCAACTATACAAAGGCAATCACGTATATGTACGTGATTCTGCCTGTCGGTGCCATTCTGCTGACGTATATTTACAGTGGGCGGTCGTTAAGTGGTTAACTCAATGAATAAACTCACAGTTAGGACGACAGACGATGAATCCTTTCGAATGTTCCGTTTAATGATGGATATTCATAGGTAGAAAAACGTTGCAGTTGTAAGCCACATGTAAGATGTTTAGCATGGAAGATATACAGGAGTAATGACCAGAATCAGGAAGTGGAGGAGATATATAAAGAACTACGGTGAGAGAGAGAGTTCAGCTAGAAAGAAGGGGACAGATCTTAAAGACACAGAGCAAGAATAATCACATAGTGTAACACAACAGCTTTACTTCTTCAGCATATGGGAGGGGGGTAGAAGACTTAACATTTCCACCAATACAGACGGCACCAGAACAAGAGAAAATTCTCATTAAATTTAAGTAACGTCCCTTGTTCTATTTTTATAAAGTATATTTTCTCCTCATCCTAGGCTTTAAATTGAGGATTACTTTTGTAGTGGTACCCCTGTAGGAGCTGCTGGTTTAGTTGTGGGTCTTTTCACGTTACCTTACTGCTCCAAATCTTCGGCTCAGGGGTTCTCCTTGAAGAGTCTATCCATAGGAAATGTCTGCACCGACACAAAGTCTCTTTCAAGAGTTTTATTTGAATAAAACGTTCCAACAGAGGGGATAGAGGAATGGGGAGGACTCAGGTATCTTACTTGTCAATCACGGAAACTTCCTAGGTCCAGAGGAGCGACTGTCTCCACGCTGGACTCAGCCACCACCGGATAGGCCCAATCTCACTGGCCCAGCAGCCGGTGCGAAGCGCGACCAATAGAATAGTCTCTGCCACAGACTTGGTATTCGAATTTGTTCAAAAGAATAGTCTCTGCTACAGACCTGTATAACCCCTCACTGGGTTAGCTCCCTCAGAAAGAACACAGCTCTCAGTGCCAGGATCTTTCAGCCGCTCCGGCAGCACTGTGAGGTAGATTTTGGGATCCAGGTGCATCCTCCAATTGAGTCCTCAATTGCTCGGTCCCTTCCATCAGGCAAGGTGACACAGGATCATCCCTGGATCAGTAGGTCCCAGCAACTCCTGGGCCTACATCTCAGTTGCGAGGCCTCGGGCCAACGTGGCCCCCGAGGCGGGAACTGCCAACACATCCCTGAGGCCAGGAGTGCCCTCAGGTGAGGATCGAAGAAGACGACCCCCAACTCTCCTCCAACCTAATGGCGTCTGTCACTTAAGTACCCTCTCTCAGCATGCACAACGGGTTCACCACGCCCCCTGGGCTGCTGCTGGGAAAGAGATACCCAATACGTCCAGCCTGCTGCCTTTCCAACCCTAACCAGCGGTGACAGCGACACCCACCGGGGTGGGGGGGAAAAATCATGCAACCAACCGAACTGAAACAGTGCCACAATTTAAATAAACAATCTCTCTGGGCTAAACTAATGCCCAGACAACTAAATTTCAACATATAGCGCCCACTCATTGGGAGCAGGACGCTACACTTTTGATAAAGTTTTTTTTTGTATTTGTAAGTTTCATCTTTAATTTATTCAGCAACATAGATTAGCTTTACGTCTGAGTGGTTTTGGGGCAGGGGATTGTTTACCCTGCAAGGAGGTGAGGGAAATAAATAAAAGGTATAAAGGAAAGGAAGATTGGAAAAAGATAGAGTTGGGGAAGTATCATAGAAATTCCACCCAGAGTCTAATCACAGTCTTGACCAAGCTGAATTGCTTTGACTGTGGAGAAAAGTACATGGTCAGGATTTTATACCAAGCATGACAGTAAAGCTGGATTAGGAATTTCACTGAACAAAATTTTTTTTTGCTAGGCAAGACAGTTCACAAATGTATTTCAACCATGTTTTAGCGGTTTGCCTACAATTTCACTTGCATTTATCCTCCAGTCATTATTTTAATACAGTGCTTATTTTTCAGGAAAATTGTCTCCCGATCAACTCCTTAACCCCTCGTCTTCATTCCTTTCTCTCCCCATTATTTCTGCTTGTTCCTCCAATAACTCTCCCCTAACTAGTGCTCCTCGTTTTCCTCCCCTCACCCTGTGGCTACTGTTATCTGCCGGAGTTCTGTCTGTGTGAATTATCTTCAGCCTGGTTCCATGTTCGTTGGTGGCTAAATATAGGCAGCAGGACACGTCTGCCGGGCACATGAGCCTTCACATGGTCATCGCCCAATGTCCCTACAGTGGAAATGAAGTGCCACATTGAGCTGGCCGTGTGGCCAGAGGCACAAGACATCCCAAACACATAGAGCAGAGACACACTTGTGATTGACTCGAGGACACAACCAGACAGCACCTTATCATTGCTGCTTCTATGGCTCTGTATCACTATCTATATAATCAGATACATATACATACTCCACACATCCTCCCCCTGGCTCCTGGGCTTGTTCTCACTGCTAATGCTTCAGGATGTGTTTTTCATTAAATGGGAAGGTTAATGATTTAAATTATGTAAAAGGAAGGCAGCTAAATGCCTAGAAATAAACCCTTATGTGGGAGGGAGGCAGTGGCGTGGAAATGTCACATACGTGTACTTTCTAACAAAAGCCGACAGAAGGCTGAATTCGTAAACAAGACAAATAGTTACTTTATTTACCACTTCAAGTACCAAGATATTATTGGAACACAAACACACAGATATACGTTCTCTAGTAGGAACAATGCGGCACTTTTACTGTAACAGAAAATGCTTATTTGGACAATCAAAAATGTAAAAAATGAAATATTAATACTTCATTGTCGAGGAGTGGTTGTTAACTTATGAGGACTAGGTGACCTTGGGTACAGCGCCTAAAAGCGCCAAGGAGCCACGAATACAATTCTCTATATGAAATGCTATAGAAGAGACTGCAAACATACTGTACCAGAAGAAATGATACCTGCAGGTATGATACAAGGTATGGTTTGAGAATGGAAACCAGATGCAGTAGAATGGGAACACGTTATGTGAGGCCACGCACAATTTTCCACAATAGTTATTTCACTTCTTTATGATTGTGTTACACGTTTGTTTGGATTTTTATAGCGCTGCACTGTTTACTATATTTTGTGTATACCATGTATTTAGGGTATTGTGCCAGCTGCTACTAAATTACTAAACACTTTGAAGTCCTAGCGCAGCTTGCTTAAGTTTATATGTGAAAAAAGAAGGGGGTGGAGGCGCCAGCTAAATTAATCCTACTGTAGTCATTAATGTAAGTATAGTATATATACTTACAGGTTCACTTGAAAATTATATCCATCTAGGATGGGGGTGTTCTGAGGTCTGTTGGTGCCGCTCTGCTGGCTCTGGCAAAGTTCCCCTCGGCCGTGAGGTGTAGATGTAGATTTTCGTTTGCACAGGCTTCTCTGCGGTGTCACATGACAGGAAGCTCCCCCCCTTTCTATGAACTAAGTTTATATGTGAGGCCATTAGTGATAAATCCCATTGGAGTACCCTTGTAAATCAAAGCTCCCACCACTGGAGTCTGCCAAGTGATGCATAGAGAATACAAAGGGGTAACGTGGCATTCGGAACTAGAGCTGTAAACCTTAGAGACGTTTGGGCTAGGCCACTATATCCTGTATTGGCTTTGGCTTTGGCTTCTGACTCTGTCTGCGTTTGTCTTTGACTGCTCTTTCAGTTTGCATATCCTAGATTTCTGTTCTTGCTCTGCCTTGTATTTCCACTATCCTCCTTGTCACCACATTGCTCTGCATTTGGAGTTCTGAAAACCCCTAGGTATATTTCTGATAACTGTCCCAATGGTATGTTAAAAAATTTGTATCAAGCCTGGTGTCTGCTCTACCATTTAGACAATTGTCCTTGATGTTGCCGATTATATAATAAAGATGAATATTGACCTATGAGGGTTTTTCTTTTTTCTTTCAATTTTTTATTATTTTGTAAGACACGCTCGGAAACAGAGTAACATGTTACATAAGCAAATCCATACTGCACATAAGCAGAAGTGAAAGCCATACACTTGACATAGTTGTTATCTGTGGCGAGATTTAATTCTGTACATACCAATAATTGAGGTAAAAGAAAAAAAGTCCATACATGGAAGTGGGTGTAAAACAATATTATTTGTGCCATAAGGATCAAGGGTACAGTCCTTATCAGATGCACTTGTTAACTCTGAGGGGTTGATTTACTAAAGACAGTTACCCTCTGCAAGTGCAGTTGCTCCAGAGCTTAGTAAATGAGAAAAAGCTCTGCTGACTTCCATCATCCAATCATGTGCAAGTAAAAATGCATTTTTTTTAATTTTGCTTGCACATCGGGTAGATTTTGCAAAGTGAAAGTTTTACCTCATTTACTAAGCTCTGGAGCAAGTGCACAGTCTTTTTGCCTTTAGTAAATCAACCCCTGAGTATTGAAAGCTCTCATTGTAAGGCCTCATGCCCACGGGCGTTTTTTCAGCCGCGTTTTTGAGCGTTTTTTACAGCTTAAAAACGCCTGTCCATGTTAGTCTATAGCTTCATGCCCACCTAGGCGTTTTTGAGCTGTAAAGAGCATAGGCGTTTGTAAGCTGTAAAAAAAACCCAGGGCCAGTGCGTTCCTCAGCGTCAGAACTAGGCAGGAAAAAACGCGAGCGTCAAAAAACGCGCAAAAACGCGCACTAACGCGCACTAACGCGCACTAACGCGCACTAACGCGCGGTCGCGTTTTTAGCTCCGACGTTTTTTTTTTGTTTTTTTTTTTTTTTTTTTTTTCAAAAAAAATAAATAAAAAATATTTACAATAACATGGACAGGCGTTTTTAAGCTGTAAAAAACGCTCAAAAACGCAGCTGTAAAAACGCCAGTGGGCATGAGGCCTAAATCTTAAAAAAAGGAAAAAACACATGTGTGAGAGTACCCGGGGCTGCACAACCCAAATATCGTACAGAAAATGGAAGATTTCCCCAGCAGGTTTTTTAAGCAGCAAAGCATTTGGAAAATTAACATAGAAATGTTGTATGAGTCAGGATTTAAGAATAAATTCAAAAAATTATAGAATTATTAAAATATACAAACCCTGGTTCACGATACAATCAACAACATAGAACATCATTCATGGCAAAGAGGCCCCCAGGAAAACATAGTTGGCCAATCACATTTGCGACATTAATAACCACATGAACACCCCAATGCATTTCGACCCATTCTGGTCTTCTTCAGGGGGATTTTAGGTTCTAGGAAAATGTATTAGAAAGTAGTAAAATTTAATTTAAGGCATTTAACAGTGTACAGACACATCATTATAACATTTGAAACTGTGCAAAAAATGTATCTCCGTATTCTTGGAGGTAATTTTACCATTAAATAGATGAAAGAGTGAAGATGCACCGCACAAACCAGATTGTTTGAAACATTCGCGCTCAGCGACCCCACCGACTCCACACATCCACTCCGCACCCTCCAGGTGGATCCACAGTCCATTGGACTTACAAGGGGCCACGCGCTTGAACATAGAGGGGAAGACAGGGGGTTGAACCAATATACCTTTAGCTCTGACAATAATCAATTAAAATAAAATAACACATACAGTATATATGTAGCGGAGCCTCACTCTCCCTCTCGCCTATTGTGAATGGCTTGTGTCTAGGGGTACCTGAGAGAGGAGAGTGCAGGAACACTACGCCAAGCTCTCCCCTCGTATGTGTATGAGGGTTGAGCAGAGTTACTTGAATTACCTTCGGGTCTGTTCACTGCATACGAAGCCTTAGTGGTTCTGTGGAGATGTGTCTGCCAATAACATAGAGCCCCACACCAATCGAAAGTCCAACACTCCTTTATTTCTTTTCTTGCAGGGTGAACACAATCAGTTGAACTTTCAGTAATGAACAAACAGGGGTGTGGATACGAGTAGGCCCAGGCACAACTGAATTCTCCTATTCCTTTGCTAGCGAATAGGCCTGGCGCACGGTCTCTGCCACCGACCGTGAGTTTTGGTCGCTGCCACCGACCGGATGAACCGTTGAGGCCCCTGCCACAGGCCTAATAGCAGGCCTCTGCCACTGACCTGAGTTGAATAGCTGGACCGCTGCCACCGGTCATAGAATATGAACCACCTTCCTCTCTGAACTTGGCCCCTGTTTGGGAAGATATCCCTCCGGGCGGTCTCCAGAGGTTCATCCGGCACTGGCAATCTGCTGCACCAGGTCTTCGGATGAGTCCCTCCTCCGGTCCCTTACGCCGCTGGATTCGGGTGCCCCACTCCCGGGGGTTCCTAGGACAATCCCTCCCTCGCGGGACCCAGCGGAAGGTACTGGGCCCCAGGCCTCCGGCTGAGTACCTCACCCCAGACTGAAGCTGTCTGGGATGGAACACGAACTCCAGGTGTCCAAGCCTAGGCCGCCTGGACCCCGACCGCGAACAGCAGCCCTCAGGCTGAAGGTGCCTGGGACTCGAACCTCGTGGCGAAGATGTCCGCCCACTTTATACCCTCTCCCAGGATGCGCGGCGGGTTCCCCGCCCCGCCGTACAACCGCTGCGAGAGACCATAAAGGGTATGGCACTGCAGCGATGGTTCAACCCCGGCCCAAAGTGACAGCGCCACCTGCTGGGCCGCAGGGAACTATACATCACTGGTGTCTTCACCAGAATTTAAAAGTATATACCCGCTACATATATATATATATATATATATATATATATATATATATATATACAACCAGATGAAAATTATTTCTGTATATAACAGTGTATACGTTTCCTTAAAATTATGGTTTGGCATTCGGCGTTCATCCCCCATGGACTGCCGCGCCCGGCTCCGTGACACTGGGCGGGCTATTCCCCTTTTCCATTTGACTTCCCGGCAATTTCCGTTGCGGTTCTCCCCAAATTGTGTTTCCCACAGACGAGCCCTTTCATTAGGACCACTGTGGGGAGCCCCCTCCCTGCCGGCGGCATCCCTTGTTCACCGCCGGACTGTCAGTGACATCACGCACGTGTGCGGGTGACGTCACGCATTTGCGTCGGAGGTGATGGCGACTGCCGAAGCTCATGCCTTCCGGAACGCCGAGGGAGCCATGCAGATGCTGCTATCATTAGCGGTGGGAACGAGCAGGGAAGGTTCGTTAGGAGGAGTTTGGCACCTGAAAATCATGGGCAATCAATGGGGACCAAATATAAACTGGCGGCTCCCAGATGATCTCGAGGCAATCTCGGGAATGCTGCCACTATACATTATAAGAGAAAGCAAGTACTAGGTAAGCGTAGCGATTTGAACATGTTAGACTGGCATCTACTGGTACCTTCTTGAATATCCTATCTATCCACAATTCCCAATCTGGGGCTCATTATTTAAAGTGGAGCTCCACCCTAAATAGCAACTTTTGCTATTTGGAACCCTCCCCCCCTCCGGTGTCACAATTGACACCTTTCAGGGGGGAGGGGGGTGAAGATACCTGTCTAAGACAGGTATTTTCACCCACATCCGGGAGTCCTGTCTCCGGGAATCTGCGGGAGTTACGTCACTTCCCGCTGACTTCCCTTGGTGTTCTGGGAGACACTCGGCTCCCAGAACACAGGAGCACCAATCAGAACGGCGCAGCGCGACTCGCGCATGCGCCGTAGGGAACCGGGCATGAAGCCGCAGGGCTTCACTTCCTGGTTCCCTCAGCGAGGATGGCGGAGGGAGCAGCAGAGCGACGAGCGGTCGCTCGTCCTCTGCTGCGGACGTCGCTGGACTCCAGGACAGGTAAGTGTCCAAATATTAAAAGCCAGCAGCTGCTGTAGCTGTAGCTGCTGGCTTTTAATTTTTTTTTTCCGGTGGAGCAACCCCTTTAACTACCATAATGCATAATCATTACTTTTTCCTATTGTTGCAAAGAGTTGGTTTGTTCACCATACTCCAACACTTGCACTCAGCAGCTCACACTCTTTATCTTACTCAGCTCAATGAACACATTTACCTCTTCACCCACATAGGCACCTAACATAAACCTTTTAACTTTTTATAATCTTTATTATTCAACACACACTTTTTATTAACATTCCATTGTTTGTTCTCACACTATTTTTATGCCTTGCATCACGTTTTTTCTATACCCCCACAAACTTATTCCATCATCAAGCACACTTCTGCACACCTAGTACACTTATTCCCACCAACCGGGCATTAACACCCCCCCCTTTTTTTGTTTATATCTCATTTAATTTATCTTATTAATGCAAATTTAAACCAATTAAATTACAAAACAATTAAATTAATGGTCAAACTATGCAACAAAACCCATAGGTCTAACTAACATGAATTCAATATTTGATTCAATATAGGCCAGTCTATAGTCGCAAAACTACACAAAATACTTACAGAATACCTGACTAAAACTTCTCCATGCCCAGTTGCAGGTGCCTTGCCCCCCGTCCTCCCCTCTATGTTCAAGCGCGTGGCCCCTTGTAAGTCCGATGGACTGTGGATCCGCCTGGAGGGTGCGGAGGGGACGTGTGGAGTCAGTGGGGTCGCTGAGGGCGAATGTTTCAAACGATCTGGTTTGTGCAATGCATCTTCACTCTTTCATCTATTTAATGGTAAATTTACCTCCAAGCATATGGAGATACATTTTTCGCACAGTTTCAAATGTTATAATGATGTGTCTGTACACTGTTAAATGCCTTCAATTAAATTCTACTACTTTCTGATACATTTTCCTAGAATCCAAATCCCCCTGAAAAAGACCGGAATGGGTCGAAATGCATTGGGATGTTCATGTTGATATTAATGTCACAAATGTAATTGACCAACTATGTTCTCCTGGGGGCCTCTTTGCCATGAATGATGTTCTATGTTGTTGATTGTATCGTGAACCATAGTTTGTATATTTTAATAAATCTACAATTTTTTTTATTTATTCTTAAATCCTGACTCATACAACATTTCTATATTAATTTTCCAAATGCTTTGCTGCTTAAAAAACCCGCTGGGGAAATCTTCCATTTTCTCATTGTAAATATTAAGATGTTAGGTGGAGGAATATAAAGGGGAGACTGGTAGAAAGTTAAAGAGAACAGTGCGGGAAGCACGTAGGGTTCAGAGAAAAGGACGGTATGGAAAGGAGTGTAAAAACCGATGAAAAAGAACATAAAGGGGATAAAGAAGGAAGGTAAAGGTAGACAAAGCCATGTTTTGACTCATCAAGATATACACTAATAATTAGAAAAGGCAAGCAATAAAAACAGCAGTGGGATAGAAGTCAAATTAGGTAAGATATTGGAGAAGATGAGATTTGTATTCCGCAGTGAACAAAACTCACACGAATACCCGGTTTTTCTAAATTTCTCCTCTCAATGATAAAGAGCGGCAGTTAAATCTTCCATTAGCATGGTTTCATTGAACTGAGAAAACCAATGTGTCAGTGTGGGGAGGAAGGTTTGTTTCCATAGAATGGTTAGGGAAGTCTGTTTCCATAGAATGGTGAGGGAAGTCTGTTTCCATAGAATAGTGAGGGAAGTCTGTTTCCATAGAATATGGACACAAACTCTGGCCGGGTTACCAAGATGGATTAGCAGTGAGTTTTTACTAACATGGTCGGAAGAAGGATGCAGTAGGAAATCCAGTGAGACATTATCTATTGATACAAAAGGAATAAAATATGGCACAATATAATTACCTTTTTGTTGTAAACTATCTGTATATATAGTCTTGAAACACTACTATGCGAGTCTATGGGGTAGTAGATATAAATCCATTTGGGGATGGAGTCACAAAGCCACAGGAATGTCCACACGTCAGGACAAGACTCTTGTTAGGAGCAGAAGCAGTCATCAGGGTGCATGCAGAAAAAGAGCGATACATTGAAACTTCTGTAAGTTTGTAGCATAGTGCCTGGAATGCCAACCAGAAGGAGGTAAGAAGAGGGCATCCCCAGAAAATGTGCAGGAGAGTGAACTTTCCTGTTGCAGGCTCTCTCCTAAACATGTGTTTATGCCTATGAAGGAGGGAAGAACCACGATTGGTGGTGCCCATAGACATATGCCAGGCCAGCTATAGCTGAACTGGATGACTTTCATCAATCACATGGACATTTTAACTTTTATACCCCTGAAAAAGCATTGGCATGATAACTGGGCAGTGTAGGGCTTACAAAAATGTAATAAGAAAAGCTCTATGGTTCAACAAATGACCGCAGTGTTGGGTGTGGACATTTTCCAGGCAAAGTCTGAAATGTGTTGCCAGTTCTGGATCATAATTTTTTTTCTCCAAGGAAATGGCAATCAGCCCTTTTATTGTGTATGTGTGATGCAGAAGGAAAGGTTGTGGCGAGAGTGAACCTCCAGTGATGACCCAACGACTAAGCACAATTAGAGTAAAACACATAAGAGGGATGTGGCCAAAATGCGAGCACCTTAGCTAAAGCCTCTGTTAGCTTACCAGCAGATGTGGTTGAACTATGTGGTGTATGCTCCTTAATTTTGCTATTGTGATGTTCCATGAAGGTGCTGGCATCCACTGTGGTGGGAGAACCAACAGAAGGATAAATAGGAGGCATTTGAGCAGCGCTGTTTTTTTTTTACATTATGTAATTTATGGTTAGATATCCTGATTCCTTTGGCCCACAGATAAAATGTAATGGTAATTAGTTAATACACTGCCTGTTTACTTTTAGTTCTTTAACCACTTAAGCCCCAGACCATTTTGGTGGGCAAAGACCAGGCTACTTTTTGCGATTCGGCACTGCGTTGCTTTAACTGACAATTGCGCGGTCGAGCAACGTGGCTCCCAAAAAAAATTGACGTCCTTTTTTTCACACAAATAGAGATTTCTTTTGGTGGTATTTGATCACCTCTGCGTTTTTGTTTTTTTTTGCGCTATAAAACAAAAGTAGAGCGACAGTTTTTCCCCTCAGTTTAGGCCGATATGTATTCTTCTACATATTTTTGTTGAAAAAAAAAAAAAAACAAGCGTTTATTGATTGGTTTGTGCAAAAGTTATAACATCTACAAAATAGGGGATAGTTTTATGGCATTTTTATTAATATTTTTTTTTTTACTAGTAATGGTGGCGATCAGCGATTTTTATTGTGACTGCGACTTTATGGCGGACACATCGGACACTTTTGACAAATTTTTGGGACCATTGTCATTTTTACAGCGATCAGTGCTATAAAAATGCACCGATTACTGTAAAAATGACACGGGCAGTGAAGGGGTTAACCACTAGGTGGCGCTGCAGGGGTTAAGTCAGTACTAGTGAGTGATTCTTACTGTTAGGGGGCGTGGCTACACGTGACACATCCCGATCACAGGGAACAGCCATCAGTGACAGTGTCACTAGGCAGAATAGGGGAATGCCTTGTTCACAAAGGCATCCCCCTGTTCTGCCTTTGCCGACTGCAATCGCGGGCCGCCTGGGAACAGAGCATGCGCGCGAGGTATGTGGCGGGTGCACGCCCGCTGGGCGGCAAATTTAAAGGGACATACAGGTACGCCATTCTGCCAACGTACATCTGCGTGCAGAGGTCGGCAAGTGGTTAATAATCTGGTAAATTTTTAATTCTGCAACACTTGTATTTATTTTAATAAGGGACACAATGGGGTTGATTTACTAAAGGCAAATCCACTTTGCACTACAAGTGCACTTGGAAGTGCATTCGCTGTAGATCTGAGGGGGAGATCTAAAACGAAGGGAACCTCTGCTGATTTTATTATCCAATCATGTACAAGCAAAAATTATGGTTTTTTTTTATATTCCTTACATGTCCCCCTCAACTCTACAGCGACTGCACTTCCAAGTGCACTTGTAGTGCAAAGTGGATTTGCCTTTAGTAAATAAACTCCAATAAAATCGAAAACTGAAAACTTTGCTGAAGCACTGTCTTCTACTATCAGAACTCATTTTATTAAGTACTTTTGGTAAAAAAAAACATATACTTGGTTTCCATCAGGCACAGTAGGCCTCTGCCTATAGGTGTTAGACAAAGAAGCACACCTTTTCCCTGTGATCAATACAACTGGAGTCATCTCATCTAATCTTATTTGCAAGTTGGTCAAAATATTCTAAGCCAGATTGGAACAAAGCATTTTGTTATTATGCAGTTTTGTACATTTGTGAAGAAATTACTGTTTGTTTCTTGTTGTCCTTTCTAAGATAGATTCCTAAATTGGAAGATCAGCCTTTATAATAACCAGAGCAAATCTCACGGTTTATTGAGCCTTAGAAAGTACCTCACCAAAAATGAAGCTCTTGTTGCAGGGAATGCATGAAATGCAACTTAAATCTCAGTGCAGACTTCTGAGAAAAGCAATGTGCCAATCAATCACACATGTGTAGCACACCCCCGTAGGAGCTGCTGGTTTAATTTGGGCCTTGCACGTTACCTCAATGTTTTGTTGTCTAGGGGAATAAAGTCTGTAAGAACTCCAATGTCCACACAGGATGTAAAACCTTATACTGTTAGGTTTTATTTTATTTTGCTTAAAACATATGAAGGATAGTAGAAGGATGAGGGGAAAGGGGTAGGTTCAGGTACACAGTACAGATCACTGGGGAAAACTTCTCAACTATAAAGTCATCCACCACTCTTCCTTGAGTGGGTATTGCTCACCCGGATAGGCCTCTCTCACCTGACCTAGCAGCCGGAATGATGCACAGACAATGATCAGGACCAGTCTCTGCCACAGACTGGTTGTGCACAAAATTGGATAGTCCGGGATCCTCTGCCACAGGACTTAGCGCCCGAACTTCCAGCCAAACAGTCAAAGAGCCTTTAAGCCGACCCGGCAGACTGCAAGGTGAGCTTTAGCTACGGTGCATCCTCCAATAGAATTACCAGGCCCTCCTCAAGACACCAGCCTTCCGCTCGGTCTTTTCCAGGACAGGTCCTCCCCTGGTTTCCTCCATTGAGTGGCTTCCTCCCGCAGGACGGACAGCACAGGATCACCTTCAAAGTGTAGGCCCCAGTCAGTATAACTGGGCCTCCTTGGTAGAGTTGTAGCCTCGGACCAACATGGTCCAGAGGCCAAAATCACACGACACGCTCCTCGCGCCAGGAGGGCCGCGAGGGGAAGAAGGACCCCAAGAAATGGCGTCTGCCCCTTAAGTACCCTTCTCCGGCATGCTCAGCGGGCAGACCACGCCTACTGAACTGTTCCAGAGGAAGGACACCCAACGCACCCTGGCCTGTCAGTCCTCCACATTGGCCTGAGGTGGTAACGCCAAAGTCTTCCCAATACAGCCACAGCCGGAACAGAGGCCGACCTGGCACAATCACCCAAATCCGAGCCCAACCATGGGCTTAGACACCCACTAAATTTGACATAGCGCCCAGTCATTGGGAGCAGGGCACTACACATGTAAGAAATAAGATATGCAGGAGCATTCTGTACACCAGTACTTATGGATTACCTTCAGTTTAACATACTGTATTTAAAAGTAACTGACTTTTTAATATTTTGGCAGTTTTAGAAAATGACAGAAACTGAAAATTAAAAAGGTATGTAGCGCTACACCAGCAAGGCCCAGTGAATTGGTTCTTCCCTAAAACGTGCAGAGGACGCAAGTCACCCAAGCAATAGTCCAGCAAATAGTCTAGGGGTTGTCTTTTTAAGATTTATTGCTGGAAGAACTTGTAACAGGAGAGGGGTTGGGGCATGGGATACTCCAATCCAGCAAACACTATAGCCCCGTACACACGATCGGATAACCTATGGATTTTCGTCCGATGCATTTGTCCATCGGAAATCCGATGAAACTGTTTTTCATCAGTCTTGGCCACACACCATCAGTCAAAAAACCGACCGTTCCAAACGCGGTGACGTAAAACACTCCGATGACTTGCCCATAGACGATCGGAAATTCCCATCGGTTTTTTATCCATCGGAAAATTTTAAAACAAGTTCTATTTTTTACAACCGATGGAAAAAAGACCGATGGGTACCATACACGATCGGTTGGTCTGATAAAAACCATCCATCGGACGGTTTTCATCAGTCAAACCGATCGTGTGTACGGGGCTTTAGAGGACAGTCTTCTCCCAAAGTAAATGTGAATACTCAACAGTCTATTGCCTCACAGCTAAAGACGCACCTCCCAACTTTTTGAGATGGGAATGAGGGACACCTGTTTACAAAAGTATGTAGGCATAGGACACACCCCCTGTCACACCCCCTTAAGGGAGAATTATACAAACAAGTGCTTTTTTTACCACTACTATTCCTTTATATTGTCTTCTGAAATTTGCAAATGCAGCAGTTTAGAAATTGGATGAAAGGTTTAGCACTGGAAAACACTTTTTGAAAGTTAAAAAGGGTATTTTATATACAAATATATAGATCAGACCAAAATGAGGGACAAATGAGGAGGAAAGAGGGTCTTTGTTCCAAATCAGGGACAGTCCCTCAAAATCAGGGACAGTTGAGAGGTATGCTAAAGACCATGAGGTAAATCACTCAGTGTATAAATGCCGATACCCAGTGCAATCCTCAGAACACTATACCATGCAGGGATTACTTTTAGGCAGAGGTGGGGGACTTGAGTCACATGACTTGACTTAAGTCAGACTTAAGTCACCTGTTTGGGGACTTGCGACTTGCTTGACAGAATTCAATAAATGACTCAACTTGACTTTGACTTGTCACTAATGACTTGCGACTTGACTTTGACTTGGGCTATATGACTTGCAATGACTTGGCACCACTAACACTAACCGCAAGCTGCCGTCTGCCTACCTGATCAGCGTGTCATGCAGACAGACGGCGGCCATTGCAGTGTTCAAAAGCCGCGCCTCCTCGTCTGTGATAGGTGGAACACTCAATTTCACAGCAGGCAGTGTTCAGCCTATCCCGGATATCCTCTTATCCTCAGCCCAAGGTGTTCGTTTGGTAGCCGGACGGCTTACTTTCATTGCTTTTAATCACGTTTACAAATGTAAGTGTTTTATATTTATTTAAATAAACCCGGATTGTACGTTATCACCCTATATTATATGTCCTCTCCTTTACACCGGTCCTGTTGTCGATTTACCTGTGATCGGGAGGATCGGGGGAAGAGTGATTGGCGGTGTTGTGTGCTGTCTCCAGATCCGGTTGGTTCATCCACTCAAGGCTGCGGTTGGGTCACAGTCGATTGATTATCGCAGGCTTACCTTTGGTAAGCTGCCATTCTATGTGGTGGAGGGCACTGTCTGTTTGTGAGATCACCGGGTGTTGCAGTCCAATATTATTGTGTGTCCAAATCCCTCCATCGGATATCCCTCAGCCATACATTGGACTGTTTTTGAATTGGGTTGGTGGTTTATTCAATAACCGATCTTTGGATATTTATCCACATTCTAATTCTAGAGGCTGCGGTTTAGTGTGTTGTGTTGTGCTTCACACAGATCAGCCTCTGGCCATTAATAGAGGTTCACTATTGGCGCAATTTTTTCTGTTTTGTTTCTGTTTGTGTTCATGCCACCATTATTGCAGCCTTTCTTCTGTTCCTAACCTTTAGCGCAGTTTTCTTTTGTGTATCCTCTTATCCTCGTCTGTGTTATGAGGATGAGCGGATGTCCGTGATAGGCGGAACACTGAATGCTGGGAAATTGAGTGTTCCGCCTATCACAGACGAGGAGGAGGCGCGGCTTTTGAATACTGGAATGGCCGCCGGGATGCCGCCGATCAGGTACACGGCTGACAGGCACAGTGAAGCATGGACACAGTGAAGCATGGGCACAGTGAGGCATGGGCACAGTGAGGCATGGGCACAGGGAGGCACAGTGAGGCATGGGCACATAACCAATATTATTTATTGTTATCCCTCCTATTATTTTTATACAGTATGGGGTAAAACAGTATTTTGACTTGATTTGTGACTTGACCAAAATAAATGACTTGACTTGACTTGCTTGACTTCTAGCAGGGACTCGACTTGACTTGCTTGCTTTTCATCACAGTAACTTGGGACTTGCTTGAGACTTGAAGGTTAAGACTTGAGACTTGCTTGTGACTTGCACATGTGTGACTTACTCCCATGTCTGCTTTTAGGGTGTTTACTCACAAGTTCTTAGAACAGCTGCCTCCTTCCAGCTTCCTCTGGACAATCCTTCTCCAGACCAGATCCCCTGAAGAAAGTTTGCCGTCAGATCGAGTCTGCTTCTTGGTCCCAACATACCGCAGCTCCTAAAACTTTGCAGAATAGCGACCCAAACCTTAAAGGATAAGTTCACCATCTAAAAATAAAAAAATACATGTACGTACATACGTGTATGTAGCGGGGTCTTCAATTTAGTGAGATACACCTGGGGGTAGAGAGACCCAGGTGTGTAATTATGTCAGGGATTAGACCCCTTTTTGTTATTCGTGGAGGATTGGGTGGTGCAATATTCTCCTTGGCCTGTGGGTGGCGGGGTACCTACAGGCTCGAGGTAGAATCACTACCACAGTGCTACCCTTTTTGTCCCTTCCTGGAGATGGTACGGCTGGGGCGGGGAACCCGCCGTGGTGTCGATGGGAGGAGATAAAAGGGGGAGACGCCCTCGCCACGAGGTCGGTGGGGAGATCTTCTCTTCACGTACCCAGGCGCCCTCGGCCTGGGTGCGGGCGGTTCAAGGTTCCGGCCTGGGCACCATAGGCCTGGCCGGAATGAAGCTGGAGTTGGAGTCCATCCCAGGCACCTTCAGCCTGGGGTGAGGTACTTTGTCGAAGGCCTGGGACCTGGTGACTTTGACCGGGTCCCGCGAGGGTGAAGTGATTCCAGGGTGCCCCTTGCGAGGGGACCCGCATCTGAGGTGAGGAGGCTGGGGAGGTCACCCGTCTGAAGACTCCGGAGCAGCGTCAACCCGGTGACGGACGGGCCTCCGGTAACTCCCTCGGAGGGTTATCTTCCCCTGATAGGGGCCGCAGCGCAGCGAAGTTGTTCTAATCAAGACTCCTGCAACCCCTGGTCATAGCACAGGGGGTGTAGGGACTACAATCTAGATAGTGCCTTGGCCTGCTTATCCCACCGTATCCTGCCATGTATTGTTTGTTGTGGAGCTATGGAATAAAACTAGCAGTTGGACTGTGATCGGTGTATGGACTCTGTTGATGGGAGCAAAGGGAGATTCCAGCATAGCAGGGATAAGTTCCGCAACCTAATGCACATTTGGCCCGAGGAAGATATTGATACTGGCCTTCACCTCACCCACAGCCATGGGGAGGACATGGGCCGTAGCGCACCTCACTCTCGAAAACCAGGTACCCCTAGACAAGAGCTTTCGGACAACCGAGAAACATGTGAAGGGGGTGAGGCCGCTACATGTATATACATATACACTTTTTTTTGCAGGTTAAAAAAAAAAATACTTTTACAATTTTTTTTGTTCATAGGAGCCTGTAAAGTATTTAACCTGCAATCAGCAATGTCAGGCGCCAGCAGACTTTCAGTGTAGCGGTTTCCTATACCTCCGATATGAGCAGACATTTACTCCAGTTCAGGAAGATTCAATGAACTACGAGGATGCTCACCAGCGCCCTGGTAGTTACAGTTACCTACAAGTCGTCAGCCGCAAAGACTGTCAGTACTTGTAGTCTATTTATTCACAGATCACTGTGAATGAATGACACCGCCGTGACAGTAGATGCAGGGAGAAGATCCTGCTGTCACAAAGGAAGGGGGGCGGAGTTGAGGAGGGTAGCTGCAGGAGTGGGAAAATGTTACATGTTGCCCCCTAGAAACAGGTGGAACATATAACATGTTCCCGAAGGTGAACTTATCCTTTAAGCTGCCTTAGGGGCAACAGCCCCCCAGAAGCTGGGGACTCTTCTTTTCGGAAAGACAATCTCTCCACGGTTACAGACTATTTAACAGCTGCTCAACCACCATCTAGGCGCACTTTTACAGGGATTGGCTAGGCCCTGATCAATATTCAGACTGGCAGCTTGAATTCTCCCTCCCTATGCTCTAGAAGCTTCTTCGAGAAGCAGAGGGAAGCAATGAAACTCCCAGCCTGCGAGACCCTGAAAAGACCAGGCAAGACCAGGCAAACAAACAATCTCTGCTACCTTGATAACAGAAGGAGCCAAGAAAAAAAAAACTGTTTATCTAGCAGCCTAACTAGGAGGGTGCTATTTATATGTATTTTGCTTAAATACATTTTCTTACCACATGCAAGGTTTTATTTTCCCAGCAATCTATTTTGCAGTTCCAAAGCTTGAATTCTGCCCCCACTTCCTGTTTGGTGAAATCTTTAACAGAGCCTCAGCCTTCTGACGGGAGTTCTAATCTTTCCCCACTCTTTCCAAAACTAGAAGAGGAAGTATGTGGTTTGACACACAGTTTGGGGCCCATTCCCAATTGGGCAATTAGGAATTGCAGGCAGAATCTCTGCAATTCTGCCCATGATCACGATTTTGCCTAGATTGTTATGCGGCAAAACGTGCGAGAATCGTGGCAATACGCGCGTGTAAACACCTACCTTAAAGCAAACCTGTGCTTTTCCCCTTCAGGTAGGGTAGCCACTGATTGTCCCAAACAGGAAGCATTTTTTTCATACAAAAATTCTTAATTCCGGTGCACAGTGTCATGTGTTTCCACGGCTGCAAGCACCATAATAAATAATAAAGTGCTGTCCATTCACATAAAAGCGATACTTTGTGGTGCGTTAACAAACATTCCATTAAGGGCAGCTCATTTTTTTTTTATGGCTGACAACACACCATTACAACAGATGAAAAAACATGCATGGTCATTTTTCAAAATGCTATATGCATTGTGCTCTACCGTACAATGCATTGCACATGCACAATGCTTATGTGTAAATAGGCCTTCATTCAGTTTTAAAGCTAGTTTATTTCTACAAGCTCCACTACAACATGTACATTTTTTGTGAAAGTTCATGTTAACCCTTAGCTGATAGGTGTAGTATGCAGATTTAAAAAAAATTGCAACTGCCACCAAGGTGAAGTCTCATGCTCACAGACATACACCTCTCCTTATCATAAACTCCAATTGGCCTTTTCTAAAATCATTTGTGCTCCCATGGCTCCCCCTAGTGGCAAAAAAGGAAACATACAATGAACAGTCATGCAAGCTGTAGCTTATGGGTAATCAACCTATTTGGTGGTTTCTTTGCACTTATCCAGGTTTGGACACGTTTGACTAAGACGACATGTAGCGAACAGTTTGCATACATTTTTCTAATTTTTCCTAAAAGGTTTACTAATTTGGATATCAAGTATTATTGCATGGAAGATGTAAGAATACTTCTTATTGTAAGTTTCTGTAATTTGTTGATTCTTTTTATCTAAGTGTCTATAAACTCTCTTGTACTCTTTCATAACAGTAGCTAATCACAGATTCAAAGAACAGTTTATACCAGAGACACTTTATATACTATGATTATTTAAAGTAGAACTCTAGGCAAACTTTTTTTTTTTTTTGGATAGCGTAAGAGAGGGTTAAAAACCATCAGATTTTTTTTATTATTTGTGTTTGCCATTTTATTTTTTTATTTGTTTTTGCCATTAGGTTCACTTCCTGACCCCATAACCAAAACAGGAAGTGAGAGGAAATCCCTCCAATTTTAGGGGATTTCTTGGGGACCCCCAGGTCACCAGAACTAGGGACCCAATTGGAGGATTTCCCCTCTATTACTTTTCTGAGGATAACTCAAAACTTGGGGTGTTCTTTACTTTCACTTTCGATAATGGTAAACAGGACAAAATAAAAAAGGAGGGTGAATCTCCCTAAAGGGGGTACAGTGATAAAAACCTAATACAGTAAAACCTTGAATTGTGAAGTGCCGCGTACACACGATCATTTTTCCCGTCGGGAAAAATGAAAAAAAAAATTTTAACAAGAAAAACGACCGTGTGTGGGCTTTTTGTAATTTTTCCCGACGGGAAAAACGGCATTAATCACGACGATAAAAATTAGAACATGCTCTAATTTTTATCGTCGTGATTCCCGTAATTTTTTTCCGCGGCAGTTTTCCCATAGGGAAACACTGCCACGGAGCCCACACACGGTCGTTTTTCTCGACCAAGAAAAAAAATGTCGGGAAAAACGGCCGTGTGTAGGGAACCAAGCCGTTCCCTCGTTTTTCCCGTCAATTTTCTCGACGGTGTTTTCACCGTCGAGAAAATCGATCGTGTGTACGCGGCATAAGTGTTTTGCAAGACAGCAACATTTAAAAAAAAAAAATTACCTGATATACAAGCGATGTCTTGATCGTCACGTCACAACTAAGTATAAGGCCTCATGCACACTGGACGTTTTTGGACATTTTTACAGTAGCTGTTTTTGGCAGTAGACTTTTTTTCTACAGTCATTAATCTCTCCATCATGTTATCCTGTGTGTCCATGCACACATAGGCGGCTGTTATCAGCAGTTTTGGGCAGTGACATTTTTGAGCAGTAAAAAAACCCCAAACTAGTGGGTTCTGAGAGACGTTTTTCAACTGTAAAAAGCTCTAATGCTGATAAACGGTCAAAAACTTCACTCACCAGTGTTAAACATTTTTGATCCATTGGGGAAAAAAAAAAAAAAGCTAAAAACGCTATTGCAAAAACATTGAAAGAAGTTAAAAAAAGTTGAAAAACTCACTGCAAAGCTACTGGCGTTTTTATAACATTATTTTAACGTCCAGTGTGCATGAGGCCTAAAAGAGAAGAGAAGCACCTCTAAGTGTAGCAATATGGTTACATTTAATGAATTACATTTAGAATCTCACATGGTTGATGATTAAAACAGGCACATCTAAGTATGCATGGGGGGTAAAGCTGTCCACCTAGACCGTCCTCCGCACCGCCATCAATGTCATCCTTCCACGCTGCGCTCCACGCCTCGCTTTGAGATCGCTCTACTGCAGGGTAGTCTTCCCAGTCACGTTGCAGACTGAACGCGGTGGAAGCCAGCGGTGCGGAGGATGGTCTATGTGGACAGCTTTACCCTGGGTGCCTGCATACTTATACCGTATATACTCGAGTATAAGCTGAGTTTTTCAGCACATTTTTTTGTGCTAAAAATATACTCCTTGGCTTATACTCGAGTCACCTTTTTGCGCCTGATCTACCGGAATTTGGGGACCCGGTACCGGCCGGCCATAGGTCCTCTGGACCAGTGGCGGCTGGTGCTCAAATTTTTTGGGGGGGCGCAAAAAAACTAAAAAATCATCAATTGCCGCCACTGTGCCCATTAAACGCAGCCACTGTGCCCAAACGCCACTAGTTTGTCCCCAAATGCAGCCAGTTTCCCCCCCATATGCAGCCAGTTTCTCCCCCATAATGCAGCCAGTTTCTCCCCCATAATGCAGCCAGTTTCTCCCCCATAATGCAGCTAGTTTTTCCCCCATAATGCAGCCAGTTAATCCCCCATAATGCAGCCAGTTAATCCCCCATAATGCAGCCAGTTTCCCCCCATAATGCAGCCAGTTTCTCCCCCATAATGCAGCCAGTTTGTCCTCATAATACAGCCAGTTTGTCCCCCATAATACAGCCAGTTTCTCCCCCAAATGCAGCCAGTTTCTCCCCTATATGCAGCCAGTTTATCCCCTATATGCAGCCAGTTTCTCCCCTATGCGCAGCCAGTTTCTCCCCTATATGCAGCCAGTTTCTCCCCCATAATACAGCCAGTTTCTCCCCCATAATACAGCCAGTTTCTCCCCCATAATACAGCCAGTTTCTCCCCCATAATGCAGCCAGTTTCTCCCCCAATATACAGCCAGTTTCTCCCCCATAATGCAGCCAGTTTCTCCCCCAATATACAGCCAGTTTCTCCCCCATAATACAGCCAGTTTCTCCCCCATAGTACAGCCAGTTTCTCCCCCATAATGCAGCCAGTTTCTCCCCTATAATGCAGCCAGTTTCTCCCCCAATATACAGCCAGTTTCTCCCCCATAATGCAGCTAGTTTCTCCCCCAATATACAGCCAGTTTCTCCCCCATAATGCAGCCAGTTTCTCCCCCAATATACAGCCAGTTTCTCCCCCATAATGCAGCCAGTTTCTCCCCCAATATACAGCCAGTTTCTCCCCCATAATGCAGCCAGTTTCTCCCCCATAATGCAGCCAGTTTCTCCCCCAATATACAGCCAGTTTCTCCCCCATAATACAGCCAGTTTCTCCCCCAATATACAGCCAGTTTCTCCCCCATAATGCAGCCAGTTTCTCCCCCATAATGCAGCCAGTTTCTCCCCCATAATGCAGCCAGTTTCTCCCCCAATATACAGCCAGTTTCCCCCCCATATGCAGCCAGTTTCTCCCCCATAATGCAGCCAGTTTCTCCCCCATATGCAGCCAGTTTCTCCCCTATAATGCAGCCAGTTTCTCCCCTATATGCAGCCAGTTTCTCCCCCAATATACAGCCAGTTTCTCCCCCATAATGCAGCCAGTTTCTCCCCTATATGCAGCCAGTTTCTACCCCAATATACAGCCAGTTTCTCCCCCATATGCAGCCAGTTTCTCCCCCAATATACAGCCAGTTTCTCCCCTATATGCAGCCAGTTTCTACCCCATATGCAGCCAGTTTCTACCCCAATATACAGCCAGTTTGTCCCCAATATGCAGCCAGTTTCTACCCAATATACAGCCAGTTTCTCCCCCATAATGTAGCCAGTTTGACCTCATAATACAGCCAGTTTCTCCCCCCCAGCCCTGCACTTACCTTCCTCGAGTCAGCGCCGTCCTTCTTCCGTCCTCGATATCTTCTCCCGCCCTCGATGTCACTTCAGCCAATCAGGTTACCGGTAACCAGACCCGGTGAACCTGATTGGCCAGGGAACGCACCCCTGTGCGTCCTATCATTAGGTATGTAGAAGCCGATTACAGCCCTCAGGCTGTAGTCGGGAAGCCTATCAGAGCCTGCTGGCTCTGATAGGCACTTCTAAAGGCCAATCAGACGCTGTGACTCAGATGGCCGGCGCTCAAGGGGCCGGCCATCTGAATAGTGGGCGGCAGCAATACATAGGTTCATGCAATGCATGAACCTATGTATTGTTGTGGTGAGTGACAGCCGGGCGCAGAAGCGAGCGGTAGCGGCGCTTCTGCGCCCACTATGGTCGCGCCGCCATGTGTAAAAAAAAAAGACATTCAAAAAAAAAAAAAAAAAAAATCTTAAAGGGCCGGTTTTTTTTTTTTTTGGTGACCACAGGAGGGGGGGGGGGACGGCGCCCGGGCGCCCCCTATGGACGGGCCGCCACTGCTCTGGACCCCAATCTTGTAGCCCCACTTTTCCTCTACAAGTTTGCAAAGTTTGTTGTCCTGGGAACCTACAGCTGGGCACCCCTTCCATAGACTCCCATGTTAAACGGTAATTTCTCCGGTGATTTTGGGGACCCGGTACCTTGGCACACATGTAGCCCCATTTCTCCTCTATAAGTGTGCAAAGTTTTTTGTCTGGGGGACCTACGGCCGGGGAGCACCGATTTTCAAACCCGGGCACCCCTTCCATAGACTCCCATGTTAAACGTCAGTCTAGTCATGGACACAGTGAGGCATGCACATGGGCACAGTGAGGCATGCACATGGGCACCCTAGGCTTATACTCGAGTCAATAAGTTTTCCCAGTTTTTTGTGGTAAAATTAGGTGCCTCGGCTTATATTTGGGTTGGCTTATACTCGAGTATATACGGTATGTGCCTCTTTTAATAATCAACTGTGAGGTGCTAAATGTTGTACCTTCATTAAATGTAACCATATTCCTACACTTAGAGGCGCCTCTTCTCTTTTATACTCTGTAGCTCCTGCTGGATTTTGCTTCTAATCCCCTTGTGGGTGGACATTTTATGGTTACACAACTATAACACATTGCTAAAAAAAGATTATATTGACTATAAACTGAAGCACTTCTGAATAAATGGTTGTGGAACAAATCACCTAAATTTCCATTGTTGTTTTTTTTTGGGAAATTTGCTTTGATATACAAGTGCTTTGGATTACAAGTATGTTTCCGGAACAAATTATGCTTGCAATCCAAGGTTTTACTGTAGGTGTTTTAATCCATCTCTATTCAAAACAAAAAAGTTTTGCCTTTACAGTAGTTATACTTTAGTTGCTATTGGGATTCTCTCATATTCGCGGTAAGCTTACTGCCCTCTGAAAAGAGATCTGACTGGTCTTCAGGAGGGGCTACTGCCACCTCCTGGTGCCTCTTTTTTTATTTATATTGCGGGACTACACTGAAACCACGAGCCAAGCATTTGGCTGGCGGTTGTAGTGTGGCCTCATTGATCTCAATGGGCGAGTACGACAGGCAGTGCCTCTTGTCAAACATGCAAAGCATCGTGGCCACAGCATGTGTACAGCCCAACCTAGCTCAGGCTGTAAGGTTAAGCTTCCTGATGACGGCATTTCCTATTGGCAGGAACGCATCGAGGCTTGAGCGCATCACCGCGACCATACAGCTGCCCGGAAATACAATCACAGGGAACCGAGCCTCACCGCAATCCAACGGCATCCTGACGCAGACTGGCCGGTTGCCCCTAATCACAATACATGCTGAGCACACCGGGTGCCAGGTACAGGCACCAGAAAATATGAGTGTATCCCTTTTTTACCACATCCTCATTTTAAATAAAGTACAGTTTTACACTATGGGAGCCCCCCCTCTAGAATAGTCCATGGATAGGGAGAACAAAAATTACAAACACAGCTGACCTGGATTACATCGTTTAGGGGTCACATTATCCCCACAAAGTGCAAGTGACCACTTTAGCTCTAGGTGGTCAACTCATAAGGTTGAGTGCACATCCATGTGGGGCACATGTCTGCACACTGAATTGCAGCACCTTTAATTTTGATCAACGCACGAGCACTTTATTTCACAACAAAGTGGGACTGTTAATTAAATCATTGTGAACTATTTTGCATTTTGATTCATACACTGATGGTTTCAGGTTTGGAATTCACATAAGCCAAGCGCGGTGTTTAACCCTTTTAAAGCGGAGTTCCACCCAAAAATTGAACTTCCACTTTTTGGAATCCCCCCTCCCTCCGGTCTCACATTTGGCACCTGTCAGGGGGGAGGAGGGAGCAGATACCTGAGTAATCCAGGTATTTGCTCCCACTTCCGGGCATAGATCACCGCGGTAACCTATGCCACCTACTCCGTCCCCCCCCCCCCGCTGTCTACTGGGAGACACAGGTCCCAGAAGACAGCAGGGACCTGTGGGATCGCGCAGCCCGACTCGCGCATGCGCAGTAGGGAACCAGGAAGTGAAGCTGCAAGGCTTCACTTTCTGATTCCCTTACCGTAAGATGGCGGAGCCTCCACCCGAGAGAAAGAACAGCTTCGGGTGCAGACATTGCGGGCGCCCAGGACAGGTAAGTGTCCATATATTAAAAGTCAGCAGCTGCAGTATTTGTAGCTGCTGACTTTTAATATTTTTTTCGAACTCCTCTTTAAGGTTAAGATTCTGGTGGATAGCCAGGGAGCCCCTGTGGAAAGAGCCGTTACCAAAACTAGCCTTCTCTTTCTCTCTATAAAGAAAAATGGTGGAAGACATTCAAGTACTCCTCTGAGAAACAATTTCTATCAAAAATAAGCCATCAAAATACAGTAAAACCTTGGTTTGAGAGTAACTTGGCCTGAGAGTATTTTGAAAGACAAGCAAAATTTCTCAATAAATTTTGACTTGATATACAAGCAGCATCACGTCACAACTGAGTATAACAACAGATCAGAGGCGCCTCCAAGTGTAGCAATACGGTTACATTTATTGAAGGTACAACATTTAACAAGTCACATGGTTGATGATTAAATAAGGCACATCTAAGTATACAGGCATCCGGGGTAAAGCTGTCCAAATAGAGAGTCCTCACCACTTAATCCCTTTAACGCTGCGCTCCACGAGCGCTTCCAGCCTCACTTTCAGATCGCTCTACTGCAGGGTAGTCTTCCCAGTCACGATTGCAGACTCACAGCAGTGAGAGGCGGCAGTGCGGATGACGGTCTATGTGGACAGCTTTACCCCAGATGCCTGCATACTTGGACGTGCCTCTTTTAATCATAAACCATGTGAGTTGCTAAATGTTGTACCTTCATTAAATGCAACCATATTACTACACTTAGAAGCGCCTCTCTTCTCTTTTATACACCGTAGGTCCTGCTGGATTTTGCTTCTAATCCCCTGGCTTCCATTTGTGGATGGACATTTTATGGTTACACAACCTATCACATTGCTTTTTATAATTTTTTTATATGGACTATAAACTGAAGAAGGACTTATGAATAAATGATTGTGGAATGAATCATCTGAGTTTCCATTATTTCTTATGGGGAAATTTGCTTTGATATACAAGTGCTTTGGATTACATGCATGCTTCCGGAACAAATTATGCTTGCAATCCAAGATTTTGCTGTATTATGCATAAAGTTTTCCCCCCCAAGCCTTAAAGCGGTATTTAACCCAAACCAAAAATGTGATGTTACAGGTAATCATTAGATCTGGTGGCTGCATTAGTTTTCCTTTTTAAAGCTCACCTCCCCTCTTCCATTTGTTTCCACCTGGTGATCTGGCCAGTAACACCTCCTGTAATAGAGTGCTTACACTCTGGATGAAGGAGCAACAGACACATTTGGACATCAGCATCATCAGTCTGGGGGGGGGGGGTTAGATGTACTAGCAGACTTAGATACACTAGCAAGTTGAAAATAAACTCCAGTTAACACTTCATAAGCCGTTACAGCAGTGGTTCTAAACTCCTGTCCTCAGGACCCACTAACAGGCCAGGTTTGCAAGATACAGTACCTGAAATACATCACAGGTGATATATCATTTGCTGCTCAGTGATTGCAGTATTCTAGTCTGCATCTCCCCAAGGCAATACATAAAATCTTGTTGAGAACCACTGAGTTACAGCAACAGTTGTTCCTAAATGGAAATAAAAAAAAATAAGTGGTAAAGGATGTCTCAAACCGCTACATTTGCTCTGTTGAAAAACAACAAACTTACTAGCTCACTTGGCTAGATAACCAGATGAAAGGAAAGAGCCTAAAAAAATAAATTAAAAAAAACCTAAAAAAATAAATAATGCAGCTACTACATCTATGAATTGGTAAGCTGCACTATAATGTGGTATTAAACCCAAAAGCAAAATTGTATTAAAGTTCATAATCAGGTAAATGCCCCCAATAGAACAGGGATTCCCTATGAATTCAGAAATTCCTAAAGTCTAAGGCTAATCTCACACTACAGCGCCCGGCCTTTAGCGCCGCTCGTTTTTGCAGCGCTTTTCGGCCGCTAGCAGGTTGCTTCTAACCCCCCAAAGAGGGGGTTAAATGCGCCTGTGTTGGTTGGTTCTTCTGAAGCGCTTTTCAGGCAATGCCCATTCTTTTCAATGGGCAGGGTGTTTTGAGAGCGCTGTATACAGTGCTCCCAAACCGCCCCAAAGATGCTGCTTGGGGGACTTTTCCTAACGTCCCGCAAACCCAGTGTGAAAAGTCACTCTGAAATGAATGAGAGGCGGTGTTCAGGCTATTTCTAGCCCAAAAATGCCTGAAAACCACCTCAGTGTGAAACGGACCCAAGGTGGGTCTTATTGCCGATGATAGAGGTGTGCAATAGGGTGGATATTCCTGGAAGTGGCTGGAACATGACTCAACATTGCTGGAAGCATTATTTGAGTACAAGGAGTGGAACAGGATATTTATATAGCGCCATCAATTTACGTTGTGCATTCACATCAGCCCTTGCCTTCAAAGAGCTTAAAAGCTAAAGGTCCCAAACTCACATTCATACACATACTAGGGCCAAATTCAGGCAGGAGCCATTTAACCTACCAGCATTGTATTTGCAGTGTATGAGCAATCCAGGTAGAGTACCAGGCGGAAACCCACACAGGCACAGGGAGATGCAAACTCCAGGCAGGTAGTGCTGTGGTTGAGATTCAAACCAACGACCCCAGTGCTGCTAGGCATTAACACAGTATTAAACCCAAAACCAAGAATGTACTATATTGCAGCTTACCAATTTTGAAAAGTGGTGGCTGCAGGCTTTTTTTGGTGATTTGGTGATCTGGTCAGTAACACATCTCCTAGGATTAGAGTGCCCTCCACTCTGTATGAAGGAGCAAAGGGATATCTTTGGACAGTAGCAGTCTGTAGCAGAGGGGAGTGTTAAATGTACTAGCAGATTTAGATAAACCATCAAATTAAAGCCAAACGCTAACAATTTGTTGTAAAAAGCCAACCTAGCAGCCAATTACAGTCAGTGGGAGGGGACACCCCCCCCCCCCCATCCCGCCACCTTACCAGGCTCTGCCGTGCGATCAGAGAGCCCAGTATCCGCTGGGTTATCAGAGCTGGCTGTGGACCAGGCGGTCCCTTGCCATCTCTATGGTCTAGGAGGCTGAAAGTGTGAAAATTATTAATTTTTATCGTGATTTCCAAGGGAAATCAAAGGATCGGAGGTCTTAAAGACCCCAGATGTCTCCATAAAGAGGATCTGTCATGCCTGATTTCGATCACAGAGGTTTACATTCCTTGTGATCGGAATAAAAAAAATGATAAAAAAATAAATGTAAAATTGCTGAGTAAAAACAGTGTGACATAAAAAATTACAACACCCACTATTTAAATGGTGGCGTTTACCACGCTTGGTGGTAGATACAGCGGAGCTCTGCAGTGAATGCTTCTTCACATCAGGTATGGGAATACACTACGACATATGGAAATGTATAATGGGTCTTGACAAAACCACCTGTAATCCCAAGTTACCAAACAGCACTCAAGCCAAATTTACCTATGCTTATTTCATTAACTACAAAGCAATATTGAGCTGGGTTTGTCATACTATATACAGATCAGCACAATTTTTGGTGCTACATCCCTGTATTCTCTGCTGTGACCTGGATATCTGCCCTTTTGTATGTTACCATGATGGAAAAGATAATAAGCCCAAGCTCCTGAAGAAGCGTTCATTATGCTCAACATGTTCCTTAACACTACATTTGATGCAACAATATCAATGGATTATAATCCATGATTCCTTTGATAAATAGTTGGCCTAATGCTATTGGTTCAATAGGTGGTATGTTCGTATATTCTAATTGCAATATCATTGCATTATGAATAGTTAACGTTTAGTATTGTTAAATTGTATATATTTTTTAATAAAAATGTATTGAATTTTAATAAGTTGTTATTGCGGTGCCTACAAAGTCCATCATTCACACTCTATTCCATCTTGCAAATTTATCAGGACGTGGCACTTTTATACAGGTCTTTGTATCCACAGTACCACTCTGATGATACAAATATAATCTTCTTTAGGTTAGTTATGTAGCTGGTAGAAGAGTTGTGAATGGCTTTGCAAGTTGTTAGTAATTTTAATTTAATTTGTTGGGCGAGTGGAAGCCAGTGGAGAGATTGACAGAGGGGTAGCAGACACCGAGTGGTTGGTAAGGTGGGAGGAGTCTGGTAGCAGCGTTCATGATGACTGAAGCGGGGATAGCCCATGTAAAAAGGTAATCCAATGAGGAGGGAGTTGTAGTGGTCGAGGTGAGAGATAACCAAGGAGTAATTTAGGAGCTTTGTGGTGTCATTGGTTAGAAAGGGGCGCAATTTGGAGATGTTGCGGAGGTTGAGGCGACATGATTTGGACGGTGATTGGATGTGGGGCTGAAAGTATAGTTCAAAGTCCAGGATTACACCTAGAACCTTGGCATGCGGGGGATGGGCTGATGGTTATGCCATCGATCTTGATGGAAGTAGTCAGGGGAAGGGGCAGGTGGGGACAATTATGAGCTTGGTTTTGGATCGATTGAGTTTGAGGAAGTGGTGTGACATCCAGACTGATATGTCCGATAGTAAACTAGTGATACGTGAGGAGACAAATGGAGTGAGCTCAGGGGTAGATACATTTTGGAGTCATCTGCGTAGAGATGGTATTGGAAGCCATGGGAGGTTATAAGCTACAAGTATACAAGTACACTCAGATATGACATGTTACTGTTTTGAAGTCCAAATTTATTCTTAGCAATGAAAAAACAAACATACATTTACACACAAACAATAAAAAAAAAAAAAAAAACACAAGAAGTTGTGTAATTAGTGCAAATTTATCTTCGGCTCAACCTTTTCAGCTCGTCCAACTTTTCTCGTTTTCGCTCAGCACTGCGATCACATGTCTTTTGCAGGTTGCCATGGTAGATCTCCAGTGCAGTTCTGAAATTTGCCACAACATCCTGAGGAAGCCAGTAAAAAGAAGATTAAAAAACATCCTAAATGCAAACAGCCAATAGCAATATAAGTTTGATAGCCATAAAATCTTCAGCCATAGTGAGGTATGCAGCACGCCATTGTAAGAAAGAAACTAGCAAGTATTTCTTAAAACCCGAAGAAAACAAAGATGAAGCCACTACATGCAGCAAACAGGTTCCTTGTGTTGCCTTCCCCACCAAGGCCAACTGTGGTTGAGTGTAATGCAATAGGTTTTTATCTAAACCATAAATTAAAGCAGATGCAGAGTCAGTTTACCTTCTTTACAGAAAAATTTGGTTTGGGACACACACACACACACGAAAGATGGTGGTGTAATACCAATCCACAGCACTGCTTGTGGCCTTCCAGCAGGATATTCCCCCCACTGTTGACTTGCCATGACTTGTTCTGCAGTGTCTTGGCTGATTCCACCGACAGGACTAACATGCACTTACATCTGAGAAATGAACTTCTCCATATACAAAAATGGATGGCCAATAACAAACTGGGCCTTAATGAAGTAAAGACCGAGGTGATGCTGGTGGGCCCTCAATCTTCCACCAATTTCTTCTCAGCCTGGCCCACTTCTTTTTGCCCTATTCCAACGCTGGAAAAACAGGTTAGGAACCTAGGCATCATCTTCGATCCATGCCTGTCATTTATTCCTCATGCAAAACACCGTATTAAAGACTCATATTTTTATATACAGAGACTCAGAAAAATTAAAGAACTGTTCTCGCATGAAAACCGGCTAACTCTAGTGCAGGGCATTGTGCACTCCTGGTTGGATTGTTCCAACATTGTTTTTCTTGGACTTCCACTAAAGTGGCAAAAAAATAAAAAACTGCAAGTGACCCAGAACCAAGCTGCTCGCCTGGTCTCCGGATGTGGAAGAGACCACATACCGTATTTATCGCCGTATAACACGCACTTTTTTCCCCTTAAAAATCAGGGGAAAATCGTGGGTGCGTGTTATACGCCGATCCCCCGCTGATTTTGAGGAAACAAACGAGCGGAGCCGAGATACCCAAAGCCGAAGTACACTCGGCTTTACTCGGCTTCTCTCGCAGTCACGCCCACCTCCCCTGATTGCGAGAGGAGCTAGCGCCGCTGACATACAGAAAGCCGAGTGTACTTTGGCTAGTCTCAGCTCCTCTCGCAGTCCTGCCCCTGACTGTGAGCAGAGCCGAGTCTAGCCGAAGTACACTCGGCTTTCTGCATGTCAGCGGCACTCGCTCCTCTCGCAATCAGTGGAGATGGGCGGGACTGTGAGCAGAGCCGAGTGTAGCCGAAGTACACTCGGCTTTCTGTATCTTGGCTCCGCTCGCTCCTCTCCGCTCACAGTCAGCGGAAATCTGTGCCAATTTTAAATCAGGGCAATTCTGCAAAGAGACTGGCAAGGCTGCAAAGGCACTGGGCAAGGCTGCAGATGGACACTGGGCAAGGCTGCAGATGGACACTGGGCAAGGCTGCATTGATGGGCATTTAAATGTAATTTTTTTTCCTTAAAATTCCCTCCTAAACTTGGGGTGCGTGTTATATGCCGATAAATATGGTAACTCCTGTGCTCGCAAAATTGCACTGGCTCCCCATTGCAAAGCGGGTACTATTTAAAAGGCAATGTGCTATATGTATAGGGCCCCCCCCCGGAAGCTGGGCCCAATCTGTCTGAATGGGCCTCTCACTATGTACCATTGAGAACACTTTGATCAGCCAACCTACATCTAACAACAGAACCAACAACTAGCAGACTACAATCCACTGGCAACAGACGCCTGGTCACAAAGGGCAATGAGCTATGGAACTCACTACCACAACCCCAATGTCATTACCCTCCCTTCCGAGCTTTAGGAAGGGTTTAAAGACCCTTCTATTTATCCAAGCCTACAGATAAAAACCTGACGATAATCCCGCTATATACATGGTTTCTATCCATGCTCTTCTCCCCCCCCTCCCCCTCTCCATTCGTTTTTTCTTTGTTCTACCTCCCCCTCATAAAGCTCTGTACTTTCAACCCAGGGCCCTCTACCAGTTTATCGGTCATCTTAGACACTCCTAAGGGGGCGTATTCAGCGCAGTATAAATCCTATATCATCATCAGTGTTTCTAAATGGAGGTGGAGGTGGCCATTTTGGTAGAGGCTGGGTTTTGCTTCCTCATATGATAGGCTACAGCAGGAAAAACAGTAAGAACCACAGTAGTGATATTAACTCTATGAAGACTATAGGTCAGAGGGAGCAGGCCCTTCCATATCACACTTCTGATATACAGCTATGAGGCTGTAGGCACAGAAGTGCTTAGGCATGCCTCACACAGCAGGAAGTGCAAAGCTATTTTTCAGAGTGATTCAAGACAAAAATGGTGCTTCATGATACAGTTTAGGCACAAATCACATCTCAAAGGGGGGGGGGGGTATTTACTAAAACTGGTGCACACAGAATCTGGTACAGCTGTGCATGGTAGCCAGCTTCTACCTGCAGCTTGTTAAATTAAGCTTTGACAATTAGCCACCGTTCACATCGGTGTTATTTGAATCGGCAATAAGAACGTTCCAATCGGTGCGACATCGACTTTGCATGAACCCGGACAGATGTCGTTCAAGTTTAGATGGACTTGCACGATTTCAAAGCTGTGTTCAGTGTTAACGAGGGAAAAAACCTGGAAGCCGATTAGCTACTATGCACAGCTGCACCAGATTCTTCCCGCAAAATGTTTTGCTTTAACATGGCACATCTTTACCTTTGGAGTTCAGGTCCACTTCAAATTCCAACTCAGGGCATTTGAGAAAAAAAAAAAAAAAAAAAATAGGCTTACATGCTTAAGTCGGGGGGGGGGGGGGGTAAGAGGAATAAGCAATAATTTATTCCTCGCCCCAGCCATCTTTCTCTGCAATTCTAACCAGTCCCCAAAGCCTCTGCTCCAAGGTTCTCTGGTAGAGGGTTGCACTCTTGATGTCATTGTATAAAGACGCAGAAGCAATAATCCTGCATTTGATGTGAAGCGAGGGCCTGCCGTCAACCTGAAGCGCCAGACAGAAGAGTTCCAGCGGCTGGAGGAGTCAGGAAGGTATTTCTCCCTTTTCCTCTACCCAGCCTAGACTATCAAGACCCCTACCCCCCCCCCCCCCCCCGGCAAGCCAACAGCATCCAGCTCCTGCTGTGATTGACACAGAGGGAGCCAACCAGCGGGACCCGCCGATTGTTCCCGAGAGGGGCAGAATGGTGGTCTGCAGCTGTCATGTGACAAGGAAAGACAGATCCTGTGTTTCTGCCAAACAGGAGCACAGATCTGTGTCAGTTAGCAAGCATTCCCTAGGGACACATTTAACCCTTTGATTACCCCAAATGTTAACCCCCTTCCCTGCCAGTGTCATTAGTACAGTGACGGTGCATATTTTTTTAGCACTGAGCACTGTATTGTGTCACTGGTCCCAAAACAAGTGTCACTAAAGCCTCGTACACACGATCGGATATCCTATGGATTCTAATCCGATGGTTTTGTCCATCGGAAATCCGACAAAGCTGTCTTCCATCAGTCTTGCCTACACACCATCAGTCAAAAAACCGACCGTTCCAAACGCGGTGATGTAAAACACTCCGATGAGCTGAGAAAAATTACGTTTAATGCTTCTGAGCATGCGTCGACTTTATTCTGAGCATGCGTGGGTTTTTTATCCGATGGACTTGCCCATAGACGATCGGAAATTTGCTATCGGTTTTTGATCCATCGGAAAATTTTAAAACATGTTCTATTATTTAAAACCGATGGAAAAAAAACCGATGGGTCCCATACACGATCGGTTTGTCCGATGAAAAAAGTCCATCGGACTGTTTTCATTGGTAAAACCGATCGTGTGTACAGGGCTTTAGTGTCCGATTCATCCGCCGCAATATCGCAGATCACCATTACTAATAAAAAAAAAATACCATAGTTTGTAGACGCTATAACTTTTGCGCAAACCAATCAATATGCGCTTATTGGGATTTTTTGTTCACCAAAAACATGTAACAGAATACATATTGGCTTAAACTGATGAAGAAATTTGATTTTGCGTGTTTTATAGCTTAAAAGTAAAAAAATATTGTGTTTTCCAAAATTGTCGGTCTTCGTTTATAGCGCAAACAATAAAAAACGTAGAGGTAATCAAATACCACCAAAAAATGGCCTGGTCAGAAAAGGGGGGGGGGTAAACCTTCCGGAGCTGAAGTGGTTAATGTGCCTGGAAGACCATTATCGGGTGCAATCCAGTGTAGGCAGGATAAGGTGATATGAGTGGTGGAGGCGACTGGAAGCAGTGTAACTTTTACAAGCAGACTAGCAAAAAAAAAAAAAACGCATGTCTAAAGATAATAAAGTGTTACTTGGAGCTTTGAATCACATCAGAACAAAAATAAATCTGTAAAATTTCTACAATACATTTCCTAATGAAGTACCCCTTTAAAAAACACAAGAAAAAAACAGAAATCCAGAGTGCTCCTAGCCTCCTCTTTGGACTGACAGCAAAGTGCTTTTGCTGGACTATAATCCCAAGCAATGTCAGCTCTGCCTAGTGACTAGGGATGAGCTCAGGCGTGTTCGCATTGAACACGTGCAGAGCCCGCCAAGGAAGTCGGCACCGTCTGAACCGCGCTGCGCTAATCACAGGCAGGGAAACATTCTGCAGCTGAGCATAGGGATAATGTCTCCCTGCCTGTGATTAGCGCAGCGCGGTTCCGACTTCCTTGGCGGGCTCTGCAAGTGTTTAATGCGAACACGCCTGAGCTCATCTCTACTAGTGACTATAGAACTCCACCTAGCCCCCAACTCCTCTTTGTCTGCTGTCTACATGCAATAATTTGCCAAGAATAAGTGCTGCTGCTGTTATTTCAAGGAGCCTTCCCACACAAAGTGTGTAAAGAAGGGCTCTTGGGATGTGTAGTTCTGGTGGACATGCCTGAGTCAATAGAAATTAAGGGAGCTCAGCAGCTGCCCTGCAAGAAATTTTACAAGTGTAGCGGCCTCACCCCATCTCCTTTGTCTAGGGGTATGTCATACGACAGGGTGAGATGCGCTACGGCCCATGTCCTCCCCATAGCTGTGGGTGAGGTGAAGGCCAGTACCAGATATTTCCTCGGGCCTATGTGCTTTTGTCTAGAATCAAGTCCCGCTGTGCCAACACTTCCCTCTGCTCCCATTAACCAGAGTTCCACACACCGATCACAGTCCAACTCTTGTTTTATTGTATATCTCACAATAAACAGTGCTTCAGTAGCCAACTGGTTGCGACTTGATAACATTTTGATATGGGGGTGAGCAGGTCGAGGCACTATCCTGGTTGTCAGCTAAACCACTGCGATCTCGCCAGCGGTTACTATAGCCTTAGCTAGAAAGGACTTAGAACTTGGGAGTCTCTATCAGGGGAAGATGTCCCTCCAAGGGAGTTACCAGAGGCCCATCCGTCACTGGGTTGATGCTGCTCCAGACTCTCCGAATGGGTAACCTCCCCAGCCTCCTCACCTCAGACATGGGCCCCATCCACTTCAGGGACCCTCGGACTTCTCCACCCTCGCGGGACCCATTCGAAGTCACTGGGCCCCAGGCCTCCTGGTTTAGTACCTCACCCCAGGCTGAAGGTGCTTGGGATGGACTCCAACTCCATTCCGGTCAGGCCTAGGGTGCCTGGGCCGGAATCCGGAACCGCCTGCACCCAGGCCTAAGGTGCCTGGGCGCGTGAAGAAGATCCTCCAGAAGACCTCGTGGTTAGGGCGTCTCCCCCTTTTATCTCCTCCCATCGACACCACGGCAGGTTCCCCGCCCTCGCCGTACCATCTCTGGAAAGGGACAAAAAGGGTAGCACTGTGACGGCCAATCTACCTCGAGCCTACGGGTACCCCGCCACCCAGAGGCCAAAGAGATTATTACACCGTCCAATCCTCCACGAACACAAATGGTCCATTATTCCCATACTTACACACCTGAGTGTCCTACCTAAATTTAGAGACCCCGCTACATACTCCCCCCTGTGATTTGACGCTGGTCCCCAGCATCGGGTGCAAACCCATGTCTCCCATGGAGTGATGACACAAGCTTAGCCCCAGAGGCTATCCCTAAATTTTTTGAACCTCAACCATACCAAGACCTGCTCAAAGGGGAAGGGAACATAAAACAATAAAACTTCTCCCTAAAACCATCTAAGCATGTACACATACACAATCCCTCCCTTCACTGTCTAAGAACCACCCCATACTCAGTAGTCTTGACAGACGAATCTCCTGCAGAAGGGAAAAAAACAACACACAAGAAAAGCCACATCCTGACATTCTGTGTTAATTTGGAATGAATGGGTCCATCAACCAATAGACCCATTCGTTCCAATGAGTAAAGTGATGCGCGTGTAAAAAAAAACAAACAGCCGTTGCACAACACTGCCACCTGGTGACAGTGCCGCGGTAATGACACTTGGTGCAATCTTCATTCTTCCTGCGTCCCTACACTGATTCTACCCCCAAAGTCTGTCTTTGAACTGTGAGGAAGAGAAAACAAACAAAAACTGCTCTCATTCCTCCAAAGAGTAGAAAACAAAAACCCAAATAAAAAACTAGGGTACAGTTCGGATGCTCCGGCAGGAACACTTCTAGAAGGTTGTAGGAAAGAAAAACAAACAAGTGAGTCTCTTCTTACAAATAGAACTTCGGGTCAGGCAAGAACAAGGGTTTCAGATGTTTATCAAAAACCTCAATCGAATAGTCAGCGTCCTCTCCATCTTTCCTGCAGATGCGCACCTTGTCTGCGTGGATATGGCGACCCCACATCCAGTCTGCTCTGCAGTCCCTAAACTTTTTCGACACGGGTGGCGAACAGGACAAATATCTTCGTGCATGGGGTACTTTAAGTTTCTCCCAAACAAATTCATCATACCATCTCTGGCGTATGACCTCAACTTCAAAAAGTAAGTCCCGAGGCAAGTAGGGATATTCCCACCCATACTCACGGGCGACTCTCTGTGAGAAAAGTCGTTGCAATCTGGCCAAAGGAGGCATGGCATCCCGCTCACCTTCTCCGGGTTGAACGATGGCTTCCGGGTGCTGAGGTACTTTCACTACCTCTGATAGCTTTTCTCTTGGTGCTCGTAGTGATGCGCGTTGCATCCCCGCCACCAAGACGGGTGATGTTGTAGATTGTGGGAAGGTAATTTGAGGACTAGACTTCCTCGTAGACTCCAGGGCTTGTACCCGGGGCATGCTGTCTCCTATTGACATAGGGGAATCCTGCGGTGCACGTAACATAGATAACAGGCGTTTGTCCCAGCCCTTCTGGTGAAATAGTTCATCGATCTCACCGTCATCTCCACAATCCGACAGTGACTCTAGGTCGGAAGTGTCATACATCTCGGCGGGAAGGTAGTCTCTGGTAGACGTGGTACTACCCTCCCTTGCGGGCTCCACCGACTGTGGACCCCCGACACCTCCAACCACCACCACAGTCCCAGCCCCTGGCTCACCTTGACCTTTTGTAGAACTTGGATGTCCATGACTCTTCCAACCGAATCCATCCAGGCCAGGCAAGCAACAGGGTGAAGCTCTTCCACGACCACAGGAGGCCTGCACCAAGCCGACTTTCCTCTTCGGAGGTGGGAGCAGAGAATCTGTGGTGACCGAAGCAGCATCCTCTGATTTTTCTCTCTCAGTCTCTGATTGGGCAGTCACATCGCCCTGGTCAGTGCGTACGGGAACCTCTGCAAAGGCCTGGATCTCCCCTTCCGGAGTAGCGGTACCTGTAAGGCTGTTGAGGCGAAGGGCCCGGGGCCTTACTGTGGATGGCTCCACCTCGAACAAGAACTCTTTGCATGCTTCGCAACGCCCGAATGGCTTCAGGTGGACCACCAGTCCCGAGCATCCGGGACAGATCACGCCGAGGGCCTCCGTGTCTTTGCATGAGTACAAAGCCAACTGTCCTCGGGGCCTGAGTCTTATCCCCGTGTCTGTAAGGGGAGCAGCGAACGTAGTCATCTTCGTGGGGTAGGGAACCGGAATCCATGGGGAGCTTGAGGCCATCCCGACTGTCTGCTGCTCCATCACGCACTGACCAAGCGCCGAAGTCTCCACATGAGTTCCTCCACATGGCCAGACTCCTCCCATGACTTGCACGCTTTCGCGGGCTTCCATCAAGCTCCGCCCACGAACTGTGTAGTCACGGGGTGCCTCATGGCGCAGTGCAGTAAAAGCCCCCACATGTAGTACGTCACACAGCTGGACTTCTCCCTCTTCTCGCTCCTCTGCATGGGCCTTTCCCGTCCTAGGGTCATTTCCACGACTTTGAGCAGGGATGCACTTTGGCCAATCACATGGCCGACCTGCTCGGAACTCCTCCAGGCAGCAAAGTCCAGACACAGCCATTCTTCCTTCCAAAGTCAAAACACATATCATCCCGGACTCACGAGCCCCCACGTGTAGCGGCCTCATCCCATCTCCTTTGTCTAGGGGTATGTCATACGACAGGGTGAGATGCGCTACGGCCCATGTCCTCCCCATAGCTGTGGGTGAGGTGAAGGCCAGTACCAGATATTTCCTCGGGCCTATGTGCTTTTGTCTAGAATCAAGTCCCGCTGTGCCAACACTTCCATCTGCTCCCATTAACCAGAGTTCCACACACCGATCACAGTCCAACTCTTGTTTTATTGTATATCTCACAATAAACAGTGCTTCAGTAGCCAACTGGTTGCGACTTGATAACATTTTGATACGGGTGTGAGCAGGTCGAGGCACTATCCTGGTTGTCAGCTAAACCACTGCGATCTCGCCAGCGGTTACTATAGCCTTAGCTAGAAAGGACTTAGAACTTGGGAGTCTCTACCAGCGACTCAAGAGAACATAGATAGGAGTACCTTCGCTGCGCTGCGGCCCCTATCAGGGGAAGATGTCCCTCCAAGGGAGTTACCAGAGGCCCATCCGTCACTGGGTTGATGCTGCTCCAGACTCTCCGAATGGGTAACCTCCCCGGCCTCCTCACCTCAGACATGGGCCCCATCCACTTCAGGGACCCTCGGACTTCTCCACCCTCGCGGGACCCAGTCGAAGTCACTGGGCCCCAGGCCTCCTGGTTTAGTACCTCACCCCAGGCTGAAGGTGCCTGGGATGGACTCCAACTCCATTCCGGTCAGGCCTAGGGTGCCTGGGCCGGAATCCGTAACCGCCCGCACCCAGGCCTAAGGTGCCTGGGCGCGTGAAGTAGATCCTCCAGAAGACCTCGTGGTTAGGGCGTCTCCCCCCTTTATCTCCTCCCATCGACACCATGGCAGGTTCCCCGCCCTCGCCGTACCATCTCCGGAAAGGGACAAAAAGGGTAGCACTGTGACGGCCAATCTACCTCGAGCCTACGGGTACCCCGCCACCCAGAGGCCAAAGAGATTATTACACCGTCCAATCCTCCACGAACACAAATGGTCCATTATTCCCATACTTACACACCTGAGTGTCCTACCTAAATTTAGAGACCCTGCTACACAAGCATGGTGATGACCTCACAGGGAGCACTTAAGGCCATTCCCCCTACAGGAACAAGGTATTCTTGCAGGAACGTGACATGAACTAGAAAGGGAGGTTTGGGGATAGATGGAGACTTCCAATATGCTTTTGTACAAAATAATGCTACTCAGTCCCATTTTTAAGCTAAATCAAAAGTAGAAAGAAACCAAATTCAGCAAGTGTCTTCTAGGATTACTTGCTGGATTCAGTGAACCTCCCTCTGTGATAACTATAAATGGTGTGCTTGAAGCCACCGACAAGAATGTCTACAGGTTTAGAATGAGATTCATCCAGGAGATAAGGATAGCAGTCATTCCAGAGGTTTAAAGGAAAACTATAATGAAAATTATGTTCTCATTATCCGTTTTCCCCTTAAGAAGCCTCAGTCAGCATTTGGCAAGAACTTCAACTTCCCTGCTCCAGTGATATTTCCCACAGGCACTCTTGTTTACCTCCTGTCACTTTAGAACCTGAATGGCTCTTATGTACAGCTTGATGATCCGCTTCCCTCAGTGTTCACTTTCTATAGCACAGCAAGCTTTCTCACTGTTCTTACCTCTTTAGGATTTCATTAAGCTGTTCATTTATATTTGAGATGTCAAATATGTTTCTTAAATGTGCTGCGGGCTCAAGACTATTTATTAAGGTTATCCCATATCAATGACACCAGGATCGTCTGGCTCCAGCTAGGTCGTGTTTATCATTCATGAACTGCTAGCTAATCAGTAGATGTATTGAAAAGCTGGTAGTAATGATAGAAATTATGCAGTGCTACAAATCAAGGTTTTCTGTTCCAGCTTGCACCTTCCTCCTCTTATTTTACACCTACACCTGTTGTCTGGAAGAGGCAGGCTAGATAGGAAAAAAATATTCTCCTGTTTAAGCAAAATGCTCAGATAGATACCTGAAACTGATACCTTTGCGGTGCAATTTAAGCCCATACAAAATGAATGAGCTCAAATCGCACTGCAAAAAAACAAAAAAAAAAACAAACACACCCAACAACCACCACGCATGTGATTTGAACAGGAATGTGGTGCAATTCCTGTCCGAATCGCATGAAGTTTCCCACAATGCTCCTGTGTGAACTCAGGCTGGTCATAGTGACTTCAGAGGTGCAGGAAACTGCATGCGATATGAACAGGGATTGCACCGCATTCCTGTTCAAACTGAATGCAATTTTTTTGCAGTGCGCTTTGAGCTCATTCATTATGTATGGGCTCAAATCGACCGCAAAAGGTATCAGTATCAGCAAATACTTGATTGAAAAGTATCAGTCCTCACACTCATCGATAAAATTAATATTAGTGCATCCCTACCACTTACCATTGGCACCAAAGGGGAACAAGGAGAATTTTATAAAATTTTTGGACCATTGCACAATAGTCTTTATTACATACAACCAACACATACAGAGCTGAGAAGGGGCATAACCTGACTTTGTATGTAAACACACTTAACTTGGGATATGAATTAATGCCTTGCACCTCTACCAAGGTAGTCACCTCCATACAGTGTGGAACAAGGCATCAGTTGCTGGAAGCCTACATGCTAAACTGGTAACTAATATTTTGTCCTCTATGTTTTTTGGGCACAACTTTCAAAGTTCAATCCCATTTTCAGTGATATTTATGTTCAAAGCAACTGATAAAAGTATAACTGATGAAATGTGACAAGTGCAGAATAGATTACAATTAGTGGCTTTCAGTTGCTGCACCTTAAAGTGGTTGTAAACCCTTACAGGCCACTTTTTACTACAGGTAAGCCTATAATAAGGCTTACCTGTAGCTACCCCGGATATCTCCTAAACCTGCACGGTTTAGGAGATATCCCCTGTATCAGCATGTGCCGATGTCCTCGGCAGACACGCACTGAAGCAACAGCACATTCATGCCGTTGCTTCAGTTAGTGTGCCATCACCGGCAGGTCCTGCACACGTGCAGGAGTGACGTCATCGGGGCTCCAGCCAATCATAGCACCGGAGCCCGCGCAGATAACAGTTTCTGAAACTGTTAAATCGATGGGTTTGGCTGCACTTTAAAGCTAATATTTAGCAAAAAAAAAAGAAAAAGAAAAAAAGGGAAGAAAGGGAAGGAGAAGGCTTTAGTGACACGCTGTTAAAGCCTACAGAACTTTTCTGCCAGTGATGCTAGTGCTCTATCTGGTGCTGAACGCTACAGTGCTGGGTAACAGCTTCAGATCCTTAGACAGAACTGCAGTGTAGTCGCTCCCGATGGAGACCCCACCCCACGCCCCTCCCTCCATTGAGAAAAGTTCTCTCATTGTTTATAACCATGTAACATGGTCTGTGAATGGGTAAGAGTCTGATGAGTGACAAGGGTCTCTCTCCCATTTACAGCTCATGTTACATGCAGTGTCAACAATGATGAAAATAACTTTTCTCAATGCTAAGAGGGGGTGGGTGCCCATCAGAAGCTTCTTTTCTGCAGTTCTATGCAGAAGCCATTACCTATCTCAGCGCTGGCATCCCTGCAGAGATTTCTACAGAATCAAGCAGTCTGCACAGCGTGGGTCATTACTGGTACAATAAGTCTGTAGAAGTAAACTACATTTAAGAATATGCATGCTTTACTGAATAAAGCCAACTTCCAGAGGTGCCATAAAACTGCAGCCAACATTGCCACCCCAGCAGGGCGATGACATGCACAGCAATGCTAAAATATACCTCACAGGTCCGCTTTACTTTTTCTGCTCTTTCAAGGATCTGTTCTTTTTTACTGTTAATCTGCTGTATTTCTTGAAGAACATGCGACACACGTCCACCCATAGCCTGTCTCTTTTCTTGAATGCGACTACAGGTACTGTGTTAAAAAAGGAGGCAAACAGGTCCGGCATTTTTATACAAGAGCAAATTAATCTGAACTCCAGGAAACAGCTAAAACCAAAAAAGTGGAACATTTTCCAGTCTGCTGTTACCCAGTTTTAAAAAGCCTGTTTACATATCTCAATAACTCAAGCTCAAAAAAAAAAAAAACGCACAAGCCTAAGTAGTGACTTAAACCCTCCATCTATACCAGATTACACAACTATACCTTTAACAAACCAGAAAAAAAAAAAAAAAAAGACCCAAAACCATTAGCATTTCCCTTTAAACATGACACATCAAAAATATACTAAAACCCTTATCGCTAGAAGAACAAAAAGGCAGAGTCTAGCTCCTATCGTCCCGATTCACAGCAGTATATGTATTAGTAATACCTAGGTGCACTTTGAAGACACATGAAAGCCATTAAAATGAATAATATTTAAGGCTTTGTTTCCAGCTCACTGGATAAAAGCCAAAAACTTACTCCGAAATATCCTTCTTTCTCTGCTCAAAGTTCTCTTGATTATTTTGGTTTTTAATATCCGTTTTTGCAAGCTTCTCCTTTTTCACGAGAATAGTTCTTTTTAATTGTGTCTCTGAGGTTACAGACTTCAGATCAAGCTTTTCTTTTAAATTTTGTTCTTCCTCTTGTCTAATCTGGAATATATGAACAATGACTCCTGTAAGCTATAAAGAAAGGGCATGCAGCCAGTTTTTAAACCAATGACACACAAGATTCCCAAGTATAAAAAAAAGGTACCTCTTCCCGAATCTTCTTAAACATTTCCAGGTTGGCCTCCACACTACGCAACTTCTTGTTAAAAGCTTGTATGTCTGGGAGCCACAAAGCAGCCAGGGTCACCCTCTCCCGGTAATGGTCATACTTTTCTAGTGTCTCTAGCTGTATATGAGGAAAAACAAATCTTGTTCAGAGCTTATTGTAACATCTAGTAAATTTTTTATCTATGCCCCCCCCATAGGTAGAAGAGGAAATGGTTCTACAGTCACACGCCTGAATTGTGGTAGAAACGGATTGTGGGAGCACTTTATTTTTTTTATTATTATACAAAAGGAAGGAGGTAACAGTTTTCAAGACTGAACTTTGACCTGAGATGTCCATGGGAAAAAATAAATAAATAAATAAAAATACGCAAACAAATACGCATTGTGCAGAAAATACGTACATTGGCAATAGTAAAATGACAGTCAATCAGTCAAAATTTACATTTAAAGAGGAAGTAAACCGTTTCAATTTGTATTTTATTTTTGGAAATAGCACATTATGAAATACTTTCCTTAGAACGAAGCCCGGCACCGCTGCGCTGCCAGCTCTGACAGATGCTTCCATCTTCACCCGCTCTTCCTTCTGGGTTTGAGTCCTCTGGCTCTCTGATTGGCCGTGTCGTGATGACGTCACTCCCCGCGCATAGGAGTCACAGACCGCGGCAAGGAGCTCTAAAGGAACGGCACGGGTATCCCGTCCCTTCAGAGAATATTGCGCCGGTGACATCACCGGCTGCAAGAAGTGTGAATATCTCCTAAACCGTGCAGGTTTACGAGACATTCATAGTACCTACAGGTAAGCCTTATTATAGGCTTACCTGTAGGTACAAGTATACAGAATGGTTTTACAACCTCTTTAAATAAAATATTATCCTTTCAATTGCACTGGGTGTAATCTGGCTTGATGCAATCTATCGCCATGAAAATACTGTATTTATTAGCGTATAACTCACTTTTTTACCCTGAAAATAGAGGGTAAACTGTGCATGCGTGTTATACGCAGGGGGCTGTGGAAAGTTTTCCTGAAACTTCCCTCTTAAAGTTAGGGTGCGTGTTATACGCCTGTGCGTGTTATACGCCGATAAATACGGTAGATATACTTTATCCTTCCTACTTAATACATGGTTAGTGAATCTGAACAATCTTACCTTGGCCAACTTGACTTTGTGGACATTTTCCTTCATCCTCTCAGTCTTATCTTTACGTTGTTCTGGTGATTCCACAATTTGGGGTTTCATGAGCTCCTGATCCTCCTTCATTGTAGCAATAGCAAGCTTTAACTGATTCTGCGCCACAAGAAATTAATTTAATCAAATTTAAATTGCTTATTCACAGGCTGCACAAAATGACAATAGGGCACAGCAAACTAGCAACAATTAATCGCAAATTAGGCTGCGTCTGGGCAACAGGTTTACAGGTATTTCTAAGCAGGCAAGTGCGACCGTTTTCAATGTTACGATAGATTTATTATTAAGGCAGGCCATAGCTTATGTGATTTTCCACGGGACCCCCCCCCCCCTTCTTAAATACGCGCTCAATTCCCTTATCAACACAGTTAGTATTGTTAAGGGAATCAATCCCACAGAGCTATTGTGTTCTCCCAGCATAGAAATATGGGGGGCCTCCAGCACAATAGTTATGACTAGTGGCTATAGCCACTGGCAAAAACTGCATGCTAGAAATCCGACATGCTGGTTGTACCCAAGCCATTCAGTGGATCGACTTGGGTGCACTCACCCTGCCCATAGATGGATACATTTTTGCGAGAATGTTCAAAGCCGTTCCCTGCTAAACTATCTATGGCGCTGGCTTAAAGTTGTTCTAAGGCCTCAAGGTTTTTTATCTTTATGCATTAAGGTAAAAACCTTCTGTGCTGCGGGAGCCCTCCAGCCCCCCCCCTTTATACTTACCTGAGCCAGATTCAGCAATGTGCATGACAGCAGTGGCTCTCACTGCTGTCTCCCTCCTCATTGGGCAGATTGATAGCAGCGGCAGTCATTGGCTGCCGTTGCTGTCAATCAAATTTTGTGAAGAGGTAGTGGGGGGCAAGGCCAAGTCGCTCAGTCTGGATTAATAGATGCAGACTGGGTGGCTGGGGAGCGAGCACGCACAGGTGACCCCCAGGAAAGCTACCCCTGCTTGCTCACTCCCAAGCCGCCCAGTCACTGAATAGGAGGGGCCTGGAGCTCCAACAGGGGACCCAGAAAAGGAGCAGAGCAGGTGAGTATAGACCGGTTTGTTATTTTAGTGTGAAAAAAAAACACACACACACACAGGTTTATAATCACTTTAAAGACGAGAGAGATTTTACTCTAACGCATAAGAAGGGCCAGGGTCAGGATTTATTAATCAGTCAAATGAGGAATTTATGACTGTAGGCTGTAACCTTGTAATAAAATCTGTCTCACTGCTCCGGTTTAGCACTACTTTGCGACAGGATTGATAAATCAACCTTCCATTTGTAACTGGCAGTACAAGTAGTAGTGTCTTACCGGTAACTAGGTTTCCAGAAATCTGCCAGGATTCCCCAGAAGACTAGGGAAATCTGGAGTTAGGCCTCCCAAAAACCATTTCCAGGAGTCTTCCATGATTGCAGTGGTTCATGTACCGTTTTATATATTGTTTCATGTACCTTTCAAGGACATAGGATCAGAAGTAAATCTGAGACAATTGCAGGAGGAAAGCGTACCAAAAAGCAGTTGACCAGCTAGGTTTAACACTTCCCACTAAAATTATGCTTCAGGTTTATAGAAACGCAGTCGATCACAAAAAAAAAAATGGGGTTAGGCCCATGTCCCTTAATGGACTCCAAGAAATTGTTTTTTGTTTCTTATATTATAAAATCTATTAGGAACAAAGGCTCATAAGTAAATCAGAAGCAATATGAATGTCTAAAAGCAGTCCGACTGAGGGATGAACAACAGTAAGAAAACACCAACATTTACAGTATAGAAATTTGTGACTGCCTGCAGCACAAAGAGCTCCCTGTAGGACCTTACGCAAGAAACAGATAGATGTCAAAATGCTGAAAAGGCCCAAGAAGCACTTACTAATCCAGTGGCGTGTGCCTTTATAGAAAGCATGTAGGCTTGTATGAGGATTGCTCACAGACACAAAAATGGTGAAATGAGAAGCAGGTTGTTCCTCAAGCATCGTCAAATTTACAAAAAGTGTGTCAGTTCCTCTGAGGAAAGATTTAGCCGCAAGATACAAACTGTTCTCACCACAGCTATGAGTAAGCATCATCTCTGATGTGAAACGCGTCAACCTTGTTCTCCTGCATGCCCTTTCTGATTGCTTTTGATGGATTTTTGATTTGCTTGGACTTTTTTGTATTTCAATTTTTGTCAATAAACGCTTCAACAGAGTGCGGCAGTCCAGACAACCTTCTTTCTCTATGTTCTCACCACATCCAAACAATGGAGAGAGATCTCTTTGGAGCGTACTGGGGTTGGACAGGTGGTCTCTACCTTTCACCTGGTAAAGGTGAAAAGGTAGAACACACCTTAGAGATAAAGGCCTGAAGAAATTTTTTGCCCCCCCCCCTCTACAAAACAAGGTTCTATACAAGACAGAGCTGCTAACTCAGAAACCTGCTCAGCAGAGGTGATGTCAACTCTCACAAGGTTGCCTTCCTAATTGCCAATGGAATATGCCTGATTAGGTTCAAAGGAAGGTCTTTTGAAGAGCTGAAAGAACCAGGTTAAAATCCCACTGAGTCACTGGAGGCAGTTTAGGTGGGTGTCAGTACAAGTGACACCTTATAAAAAATGCCTTTACCAAGGCATGTAGCCTTTGGAACAGGACCAAAAGACCTGCGACTTATTTCTTAATGGTTGATCCAGACCAGACAGCAAAAAGCCAAGGAACCTTCCCCCAGAGTATTTCCTAGGATGAACTTTTCTTGCCTCGCAACAGGCAAAGTAGGCTTTACATGTGCGATAATAAAAGCTAGAATGTCCTGCAAGGTCTAAGAGCTTAGGAATTACCATATCAGAAAGTCAGATATCTCCTAGGACCTCAGCTCCAACATGCATGCCATCAAAAACAGCGATCATAAAGCAGTAGGGTTGCACCGAAACTAGATTTGGTGCCGATACAGAGTATTTGCCTAGAAACGACCCTGTGTACATGTACTGATAATAAGATAACAGGAGAGTTCAGGGGCAACCGATTAAATAAGTAAAAAACACACACCCAACTGCTCCTAAATGTCTGTTTACCAGCAGCAGTGTACATGAAGCCTTAGGCCTCATACACGACCAGTTTTCCCAGCAGGAAAACTGCAATGAGAGCATTTTGCCGGGAAAACTGGCTGTGTGTATGCTCCATTGCAGTTTTCCTGACAGGGAAAACTGCCGCAAATCGCAGGGAAAAAAATAAAACCTGGTTCCCCATTTTCCTGTCGTGAAAACCGGTCGTTTGTATGCTTTTCCAAGTATGAGACGGGAGCGCTCGTTCTGGAAAAACTAGCGGTCATAATGGAGATAGCACATTCGTCAGCATTCTGAACAGCAGAAAACGATCTGAAAGCATGAAGACTGAAAAGCGAAAATGGTCTCTCAAACTTTTACCAACACGAGATCAGCAAAAGCAGCCCAAAGGGTGGCGCCGTTGGAATGGAACTTCCGTCATACGTCACCACGCTTTGGACCAGCGGGATTTTGTATGACAGTCTGTACGCAAGACAAGCTTGGCAGAAAACCCGACTTTTTTCCTGCCAGGAAAACCGGTCGTGTGTACAGGGCTTTATAGACCAAACTTTTCTGGAATTAGTTGCTTACAAAGTTAAAATCTATTTTCTGCTAGAGGTATGGTAAACTGAAAAATATGCAATATTTTTGTTGGGGTTAATACCGCTTTAAGCTACTGCTTAGCTTCTCTTTTCCTTCCCTGGCTGACATCATTTGAAATAAAGTAGATTGTGATATTTGGCGGCCTGGATCACCAGCCAACTGTGTCTTGGTAAAAACAAACAGTTTTAGTTTTTCCAAAGGGCAAATAAAACAGCTTATATTTAGATAAAGCAAACAAAACAGTCCATGATCTCTGATATAAAACAAAGTTCACCGCCAGCATACACTTGTCCCACAACAGGGTTTAAAGTCCCCACCAGCTCCCAGTTCCAGAAAAGGTCACAGCAGCCAAACAACCCAGAACTTGGTTACACTGGGGTTGATTTACCAAATCTTAAGAGTACAAAATCTGGTGTAGCTCTGCGTAGAAACCAGTCAACTTCCAGGTTTTTTCTTTGTCAAAACTTTAAATGAACAAGATGAAGTTAGATGCTGATTGGCTACCATGGACAGCTGCACCAGATTTTGCACTCTCCAGTTTTAGTAAATCAACCCCAATGTGTTCTGTTCCACAGAAAACTTTATCGACCCCTAAATAATATGTATATCTTGTGAGCTGCCATGTGTAATATAATTTCTCTCAATAAACAGCCAGCACTCTAACACTCATCACAAATGTGCTTAAAATAACTATTACAGCACCAGTGCAGAGCTAATCTCACTATACATACATTTAATGAAATATTTACTTCTAGTGCAATAGTCCATATAATAAAGTGGCTGAGTGGGAGAAAAGACCAGAGAAAAGGAAGACTAATTGCTGATATATACTGGCTGTGAATCATAATTTTAAGGTGAGGAGACATCTGATGGTGAGGAAGTAATTCCAGGCAGAAACTGCGCATTATATAATAAAAATTCATACTTTTATTTATATCTGTGAGTAGTAATTTGTAGTAGTATAAGAACTAATTGAAATTAAGGATAAGGCACAATATCCACACATTTTATTCTGCATGTGGAATGAACAATTTATTTAGTACGTATTTATTCCAACTATGGGAGTAGACATCCAAACTGAGTGAATATCCACCATAGCTGACCTATAAAGCTGGCACCTAAAAAAAAAAAAAAAAAAAAAAAAAAAGGCGAGGGCACATCTGAAGTAGGTGGCACACTGGCTGTACTGTATAAATGCACAGTGTATTTTTACGCATATGAATAGCATTCATCTGAAGTACTGCAGTTTTATAAGGATGAGGCACTATACAGTTTTATTTTTTCACATGTATCATTGAAGACTGAGGCGAACGTGGATTGGTAGAAGCACGCACGACACTCGTTTTAATATACTATTCATGTGGACCATTGGAGGAAATACAGTGCCTTGAAAAAGTACTCATACCCCTTGAAATTTTCCACATTTTGTCATGTTAGTAAGTAGAGTCCACCTGTGTGTAATTTAATCTCAGTATAAATAGAGCTGTTCTATAAACCCCTAAGAGGTTTGTTAGAGAACCTTAATGAATAAACAGCATCATGAAGGCCAAGGAACACACCAGACAGGTCAGGGATATAGTTGTGGAGAAGTTTAAAGCAGGGTTAAGTTATAAAAAAATATCTCATGCTTTGAACATCTCACGGAGCACTGTTCAAACCATTATCCGAAAATGGAAAGAGTATGGCACAACTGCAAACCCACCAAAACATGGCCGTCCACCTGTACATGTCCTAAAGCGTGACTTACCTGAGTGCAAGGTCAAATATATCAGGTGAAAGCACAATTCTACAGGCCCATACACACCATCTAACTTTTTGACAACAAACCTCTGACGGACCTGTTTGATTGGACAATCAGACCGTGTGTACGCTCCATCGGACAAACTTTTTCGCTTTTTCATCAGACAAATGTTCGCTGTGAGAACAGACAAACTTTCCGGCAACAAATGTCCGATGGAGCAAATCTGATCATGTGTACACAAGTCCATCGGACTAAAGTCCAAAGTACAAACACGCATGCTCAGAACCAATGCTAAAGATCAGACAACAAAACAGAAGTTGCCCAAAGGGTGGCTGTAAAGAGCAGAAAAAACATGTGATTTGGTGAAAGTTGGCTGAAAAAGTCCTGCCGTGTGCATGCATACCAAGTTCACGGACAACGTCCTTCGGAGCAAAATCCACGGAAAAGTCTGATGGAAGTCCGATCGTGTGTATGAGGCTTACTGGTGTTCAAGCAAGGAGGAAGAAAATCACAAATTACAGATAAAAGGCGTTATTATACGGAACTATTGCACTAGAAGGAAATATTTCATTTCATTTATATATAGTGAGATTAGCGCTGTACTGGTGTAATAATTAACCATCGACCCCTGCTGGCCACTTCCTGACTTTTATACAGCTCTCCAATAGGAGGGTTATCCTGAGTACTCAAAACTGCTTCTCTTGTCTTCCCCCTAATGGGACCACAACCCAACAATGGCGACACATATCTACCATCCAGGATCCATCCCTGGCACCCTGTACAAGATCTAAACCCTAACTGAATACCATTTAATTTGAAAAAGCACTGTGTCTCATATAATGTGGATATATTTTTTTGTTTTTTTATTAATACTATTTTCACTTTTTTTTTATATCACTGATGCTGATCTCCTTCAGCTTTTTGAACCCCTTCCTGTTTACATGTGTAGCGCCCTGCTTCCAATGACTGTGCGCTATGTTAAATTTAGTGGGTGTCTGAGCTGGTAGTTAGCTCAGACTCTGTAAATAATTATGCTAAATTAGCCTCTGTTTCGGATATGGCTGTGTTGGAAGACTTCCCACTGTTTGCCTGTAGGTGGCGTTACCACCCCAGGCCAATGTGGAAGACTGACAGGCCAAAGTGGATTGGGTGCCTTTCCCCGGGAACAGTTCAGTGGGCGTGGTCTACCCACTAAGCATACTGGGGAAGGGTACTTAGGGGCAGACGCCATCTTTTGGGGTCCTTCTTCCCCTCGTGGCCCTCCTGGCATGAGGAGAGTGTGTGTGATCTTGGCCTCGGGACCATGTTGGTCCGAGGCTGCAACTCTGCCAAGTAGGCCCAGTTATACTGACTTGGGCCTACACTTTGAAGGTGATCCTGTGCTGTTCGTCCTGCGGGAGGAAGCCACTCAATGGAGGAAACCAGGGGAGGACCTGTCCTGGAAAAGACTGAGCGGAAGGCTGGTGTCTTGAGGAGGGCCTGGTAATTCTATTGGAGGATGCACCGTAGCTAAAGTTCACCTTGCAGTCTGCCGGGTCGGCTTAAAGGCTCTTTGACTGCTTGGCTGGAATTTCGGGCGCTAAGTCCTGTGGCAGAGGATCCCGGACTATCCAATTTTGTGCACAACCAGTCTGTGGCAGAGACTGATTCTGATCATTGTCCGTGCATCATTCCGGCTGCTAGGCCAGGTGAGAGGGGCCTATCCTGGTGAGCAATACCCACTCGAGGAGGAGTGGTGAATGACTTTGTAGTTGAGAAGTTTTCCCCAGTGATCTGTACTGTGTACCTGAACCTACCCCTTTCCCTGCACCCTTCTACTATTCTTCATATGTTTTATGCAAAATAAAATAAAACCTAACAGCATAAAGTTTTACATCCTTTGTGGACACTGGAGTTCTTAGAGACTTTCTTCCCCTAGACAACGAACATTGAGGTAACGTGCAAGGCCCAAATTAAACCAGCAGCTCCTACGGGGGTGTGCTACACGTGGGGGCTCGTCCGAGATTTACTGTTACCTCTCGCAACTGTAAAAGGGATTTTTGCTTTATTGAAAGTCTACAAGAAGGTGTTGGACTGTGCTTTGAACTGAAACTAAAGAGGTAAAGGTACAGATCAGTTTGCAAACTGCGTAGGCCGTGGGCGGAGCCAGGAAAGAAAAGCCTGTGAGCTACACGCAAAAGAACCTAAAGGGGAGGAGTTCCTGCCAACTGCGTGAGACACGTGAGTGTGTTTGGCGCCAACGTCCAGGAGCTGTCAGATCAAGTGAGTGGATCGGAAAGCAGCATGTCGCTGTGTTCGTGGGCACCATCCAGGCCAGGGCCTGGAATGTTCCCCATGCCTGCCGCTGTGGGTGCTACGCCATCCGGAGCCTTGCTCACAGATACAGGGATCCGATTGAAGCCACGCGGACGCTTCATACTGTACATGAGCCCAGATGTAGAGGCGCTGGGCATGCTGTGCCCTGGATGTGAAGGACTTGCTGTGCAGTTACGTCCATTTGCCCGGTGCCCATCCTGCGGGGAATACTTGTTCGAGGTGGAACAACCCACTGTGTTGCCCCACGCCTATTGGATAGACTGGGATACAGGCACCGCTACGTTGGAAGATGTCGCCTTCGCCCCTGCGGTTCAGCCTGTGCACACCACGTCTACTACAGCGAGTGAATCTGAGAGAGATGTCGCTGTTAACACAGAAGTACCAGTGGACACCGCAGCGGATACCACATCCACAGCATGTGCCCCCGTCCCACCCATGAAACGGAAGGTGGGGTACGAAAAGGCTTCCCGCGGTCGAGGCTTACCCCAGTGTGTACCGGACCCGGACCCCGTGAGCGATGATATTCCCGGGATGCCAACGTCGGGAACAGGTAAGAAATCTGGGGGAAAAGTGACCGGGACTTTGGTTAACTATTTGCCGGCAGAAGAATTGCCAGATTCTGACTTAGACTCTTTGTCGGATGCTGGTGATGACTATTTGTTTGAGCCCATGCCTAGAGAATTGTTGTGAAACAACATGGGAGATGTTACCTCAACACATAGCTGTTCGTAGTGGACAGCTATGGACTCCGGGGAAACTACACCCAGGGAGGGAACCCCGGACATTGCTAAAGTGACTTTGGCTGCTAAGAGAACTTTTCCTAAACCCGCCAAGTCTATGGTGAATAAGTCACCGGATTCATGTGTGTTGCCCGGGACGGGGAGTTCACGGACATTGTCTAGACTCACCCGTCTACAACGAGTGCTAATGAAAAGGGTAGCCACGGAATACAACCTGGAGTTTCCGTACGTGCCGAAGGAGGTAATGCAAGAGATTGAGGCTAATAGGGAACAATGGTGCAGTGAGGCCATCTGGGACTATTTAAAAGTACCAAAGCCATTTAGAAATCTGGACTATTCGTTCATCATAGTTGATTGGTTCAAGGGGTGCCAGTTATACTGGAGCTACGGGCGGCATATCCACACCGATCGGGTAGTTATTTGCAGACCAGGGAAGGACGATGTTACATATTTTATTACCACCCTGGACAAGCAAGGAAAACCTCTGACTCTGCCCGATCCCAGGTTTTACCTATGAGTATTCAAAGTAACTCTTTGTCTTCAATTCCATTTTTTTCTTTTATGCAAGAAAGAAAAAAAAAAAAACTTTCAACTGAGAGAAGGATTTTTTTTTGTTTACCTTCTCATCTTTACTATGCTAACTGGACTTTGGGGAAGTTAGACAGTTAGGAATAGGGTTACTGAGGACATCGGGATCAAGATGTCATCTGTTTCAGCCCCTGCTTAAAGAACTCTTGTGCGCTATCTCTGACACTAGGTGGCAGTGGTTGATAGAGTAGAAAGAGTCTTTTCTGCATTTACCATATAATCTTTAAAAGTAAGAAGGAAAGTTCCACCTCTAAAAGAGGTGTAGCTCTGCTTCTGTAGCAGTGGTTAGTATTGCTACAATTGTTTTGCTGTGTGTCTCTGTGTTTTGTTTTCTCTTTTAGGTAACCAGATCTTCTGTCAAGACCTCCGGAGAATGGGGAGGGCTAGATAGTCAGTGATGGGTGGTAATGTGTAATGTGCAATGTATAATGTGCTATTATCTTATTGAAAGCTGATGTCATTGTTATATCTTGTCTCTTTCCTTCCTCCCCTTCCCCATCCAAGTTTTTTGGTTCAGGTACCAAAACCTCAGGCTTGAGGTGTTGTTTTTTTTTTCAGACACTGGGGACAGTGTCTTATTGCAGAAGGGGGAGTATGTAGCGTCCTGCTCCCAATGACTGGGTGCTATGTTAAATTTAGTGGGTGTCTGAGCTGGTAGTTAGCTCAGACTCTGTAAATAATTATGCTAAATTAGCCTCTGTTTCGGCTATGGCTGTGTTGAAAGACTTCCCGCTGTTTGCCTGTAGGTGGCGTTACCACCCCAGGCCAATGTGGAAGACTGATAGGCCAAAGATTGGGTGCCTTTCCCCGGGAACAGTTCAGTGGGCGTGGTCTACCCGCTGAGCATGCTGGGGAAGGGTACTTAAGGGGCAGACGCCATCTTTTGGGGTCCTTCTTCCCCTCGTGGCCCTCCTGGCACGAGGAGTGTGTGTGTGATCTTGGCCTCAGGACCATGTTGGTCCGAGGCTGCAACTCTACCAAGTAGGCCCAGTACTGCTGACTGGGGCCTACACTTTGAAGGTGATCCTGTGCTGTCCGTCCTGCGGGAGGAAGCCACTCAATGGAGGAAACCAGGGGAGGACCTGTCTTGGAAAAGACAGAGCGGAAGGCTGGTGTCTTGAGGAGGGCCTGGTAATTCTATTGGAGGATGCACCGTAGCTAAAGTTCACCTTGCAGTCTGCAGGGTTGGCTTAAAGGCTCTTTGACTGCTTGGCTGAAAGTTTGGGCGCTAAGTCCTGTGGCAGAGGATCCCGGACTATCCAATTTTGTGCACAACCAGTCTGTGGCAGAGACTGGTCCTGATCATTGTCCGTGCATCATTCTGGCTGCTAGGCCAGGTGAGAGGGGCCTCTCCGAGTGAGCAATACCCACTCGAGGAGGAGTGGTGAATGACTTTGTAGTTGAGAAGTTTTCCCCAGTGATCTGTACTGCGTACCTGAACCTACCCCTTTCCCTTCACCCTTCTACTATTCTTCATATGTTTTATGCAACAGAAACATTGGACATTGGAGTTCTTACAGACTTTCTTCCCCTAGACAACGAACATTGAGGTAACGTGCAAGGCCCAAATTAAACCAGCAGCTCCCCATCACTTACAATCCCCTGGTCATGCTTGCAGCAAAATATTTTTTTATCTGTGAAAGCTTTAATTGTATGGGCACACTCCACTCCAAATGAAATTGAGATTGGCATACATACAGGGAGCATAGCCTATCTAATTTTGTTGTTCATTTTTTTTTTTTTTAATTGAAGGTAAAAGAAAACAAGAAATCTTAACAGAATATAACTGAAATACATTTTCCCCTGGATGAGGGGGGTAATGGTAGAGTGGTATCTCAATGAAGAGGTAGGCGCACGGCCCTGTGCAACAAAACATACAGAAAATATCAGCAAAGTAAGATAAAGCAACATATGACTACACTACGCAGACCAGGTAAATGACATGCAGGCGATTATGGTTAGGGGAGGTCTAGGAACCGTTTCGGTCTCTGAGAACCTTGGTTGATTATTGGTGACTCCTGATGAAGTCATCTGGAGGTTTACCAGGAACCAGGTGTCTAAGTGTCCTCATACCGGGTATAGGTTAGATTGTGTGATGGGCCTGTTGGCATTCATGGATCTTGACTAAGGGAGATTGTGATTTGACAGAGATGCCTAGCTTCCACAAAATGCGCATTGATGTTGGTTGGAGCTGAGAAGTTTACATCCAGGAGAGCAGAGAGGCGGTGAGAAGGGGGGAGTAGAGGAAGAGGAGGAAGGCAGCTCAGAAAGAGAAGATGAGGGACAAAAAGAAAAAAAAAGGAGGGGGGTTCACTGGGAGGAGGGGACTGGGGATGGGGATCTAGTCTCTAAGGGTAAACAAATTTGTCTGTATGGTTATTCAGGGTAGTAGTAGGGCGTTCTCAAAGTCAGGCGGGTAGATAATGGTCGACCCAAGGTTTCCAAAGGCATTCAAATTTTTGGACCCTGTCTAGGAGAACTGCTTCTATTTTGGCGTTAAAAATGGCTCTGGTAACTCTATTCTTTGTTTCCAGGACTGTGAGGCGTGGATTTTTCCAGGCCTTCGCAATGGTTTGCTTTGCAGCGGTTATCTGTAAGAGTGACTTGAACTGAAGATAGGTTATATCGGGAGGTTTCTTATTAAGGGCTATGGTTGGGTCGGGGAGTATGGTGTTACCAGTAAGGGTGGAAAGGATATGAAAGATGTCTGTCCAATATGATTGAACTAGTGGACAACTCCACCAGATAGGTAGGTGTTTGCCTTTGTCTGGACATCCTCGGAAACAAGCAGGGAAATATGACGGTAGATATTTGGTAATTCAGGAGGGGACCAGGTACCAGGGCAACATTACTTTGTAATTAGTTTCAGAGGCTACAACATTATGCAAAGCCGATTTTGTGGAGGTCCAGATATTGGACCAGTCAGTGGTGTCCAGTTGGAGGGCCAAATCAGATTCCCAGTTTTTAACGTAGTGCAGGGATGTGTGTGGTGGTGGGTCTAATAATTGTGAGTAGAAAGAGGAGATTATGGTCCTCCTACCGAAGTTTAATTATATCTTTCGGAACAGCCCGGTCTGGATTCCGGCCTCCTTCTTTAGAGCTGTTAATGGGTGCATCAATTCCTTCCTGTGGAATGGGGCAGTCCCAGGCTTGCCAGGTCTACCCTTCATCTACCAACGCGACTGGAGGGGCTTGCTTTACCAGATCTTATGGCAGGGCCGGTACTAGGCAGGGGCGGGACGGGCAGCTGCCCTGGGCGGAATGATATAGTGCAGGAGAAGGGCGCAGTTTGCCAGGTGCAATCATGTCCAGCACAGAACAGGCTGCCGAATGTAACACAGCAGACAGAGAGCGTCTTTGTCCCTGCATGTAGGCTAGATCGTAGCGCCCGCCCCCCTGTCTGCACTGTGCACTATACTAGTACCTGAGTGATAGAGTGGAGCAGGCGGGCACATCGGCTATCAGTGCTTTTCTAATTGATTCTTGATGCAAACAACTTTCCCTCTCCTGAACAGCGTCTTCTCTCCCCCTCTCCACTCATTTCCATCACTCCTGCTTTCACTTTCACAGTGCCCAAATGTCCGTGGGACATCACCAGCTCTGCCCCCTAACCTCCTGTTTTAATCTCTCTTAGAGCCTATTCCTCCTCTGTGTAGTGCCCCCTGCTCCTGTGTCCTTTTCCTTGGACCCCCTCCTCTCTAGCTGACCGGCCAAGCTGAGTGGTTTTCTCTCCTGTCTCTGTGCTGCTGGGCTCCCACTAACTATTCAGCTAACAGGTAACAATAACATACTTTCAGGCTTCATATTACTGTTAAAGGGGTTGTAAATACTCGTGTTTTTTCACCTTAATGCATCCTATGCATTAAGGTGAAAAAACTTCTGTCACTGACCAGCTCCACGTTTTACTGAACTGAGCCCGTTTGTTCCCACGCCGGAGACACGCAAACCCTCTCTGGCCGGGGTCTCGGCTCTTCATTGGATAGATTGATAGCAGCACAGCCATTGGCTCCCGCTGCTGTCAATCAAATCCAATGACACGGGCACAGGGCCGAGTCGGGCACTCTGTGTCTATGGACGCAAATGCTGGACTCAGGAGCACGCCCGCATGGTAACACCCGGGGAGAGAGCTTCTCCTAAGGGGTTTTCCGATGCGGGAAGGAGCCGCAAGCGCCGTTGGGGGACCCCAGAACATGGCGATCAGGGTCACTCTGTGCAAAACGAACTGCATAGGTGTTGTGTGTATCCCCATGCCAGCACCCCATTCTTATATACTGGGACATGAGGCTGCATGGACACAGCTACTGTATCTTAACATGACATACAGGTGCGGGTCCCAATAGAAGTGAATGGGACGCTGGCACAGGGATGCACACAATGCCTGTACATCCCCTTGCTGATAAAAGAGAGCTTTGCACTGGACACACATGTCTGCACCACATGTGAATGGGCCCTAAAGAACTCATAAACATGGAGGCTTAGTGAGCTCCCCGGCTTCCCAGGCATAAAAAAAAACAGGGATTTTATGCAGGAACTAATAAAGCTGGCCATAGATGGATGGAAATTTGACTGATCCAGCAAGAACTGGATACGTTTCAATCCATCTATGGCCATTCCTGCTAAAAGTGAAGTCAATTTTAATGATCAGCTTCTCTCAAACCAGCAAAAAAAATTCCTTCGATCTGCAGCGCTGACATGGATGTCTCAGCAGAAAGGATTCCCTCCCTCATCCACCTTAGTTGTGTGGATGGGGGGGATCTGCTCAGTTTTCTGTGATCGGACTTGGACTGATAATAATAATAAAAAATAAAAAAACTGATTCATTTATGGGCAGCCTCCAGCTTACCATACACTATACAATCTGATTGTACAATATCTTTTGGATCTACCACCAACTATGTAGTACAAAGGCCTGCCTGATTGGATACTAGTTAAATTCATTGTTTAGGTTTGTCCATATATTACAATATTTTGGTAAATCTAACGGAGATTGTGTAGAGATTGTACAATCAGATTGTATAGTGTATGTTCACCTACAGAATAGTGTTCTTGTGCATGAGTACTAACAATGACAAATGTTTTCATGTTTTCCCTGTTATCTTTATTCTCATCTTTGCAGATTTGTTTGCCTAGGAGCTTTGTCTTTGAGTCCATTAAACACCCGGACACATTGTCTAAAGATTGGTACACACTGGGGTTGCGCCAATATCTGTTTTGTACTGGCAATTACGAGTACAGATATTTGTGCTCAAGTACTCATTGATACCAGTTACTGATACCTTTGTGGTGAGATTTGAGCCTATACAAAATGAATGGGTTCATATCACACTGCAAAGAATCACATGTGATTTGAACAGGAATGCAGTGCGATTTCTGTCCAAAGCACATGCGGTTTCCCTCACCACTCCTGTGTGAACCCAGGCTGAAGTCACTATGACAAGGCATGTGATTCGGACAGGAATCGCACTGTATTCCTGTTCATATCACATGCAATTCTTTGCAGTGTGATATGAGCCCATTCATTATGCATGAGCTCAAATCACACTGCAAACTATTGGTTTTAGGTATCGGAGCATTTGCATGAGTACAACTTTCATATTTATATGAATATTTTGTATTGGGGCACTGACTACCTCAGGAAAGATTATAGTTGAATGTTATATATGTTTCAGTGAGAAATATTAGTGTAATCCCTTGATTTTGCACTTTTATATTATTAATATTTTGTATTGAGGTTTTTTTTTTGCTGAAGGCCATGTATGTTGGTTGAAAAGTTTGTGATATTTTTTGATTTTGCATTTTTCCTATTTATGTGAATATTTGGTATTGGGGCACTACCTCACACAAAATAATGCAAAACTGAAAACTTTAGTATGTTCACATGGGCCTTGACAGAAAAAACAGTTAACAGGCCTTTCTACAAGCACACTTGTTGCATTATTATTTCAAAGTGCCTCCAATAAAAATACATATACCGTATATACTCGAGTATAAGCCGAGTTTCTCAGCACATTTTTTTTGTGCTGAAAATGCCCCCCTCAGCTTATACTCGAGTCTGTGTCCATCTTCAACTTTGTGCACCTGATCCCGGCCAGCCCTAGGTCCCCTGGACCCCAAACATGGCACACATGTAGCCTTACTCTACAAGTGTGCAAAGTTTGTTGTCTGGGGGACCTACAGCCGGGAAGCACCGATTTTTCAAAGCCGGGCACCCCTTCCATAGACTCCCATGTTAAACGTCAGTCTATTCACACAGCGCCGGAGATCAGGTGGGGAGATTGGGCACAGTGAGGCATAGGCACAGTGAGGCATGGGCACAGTGAGGCATGCACATGGACACAGTGAGGCATGGGCACAGGTAGGCATGCACATGGACACAGTGAGGCACAGTGAGGCATGCACATGGACACCCTAGGCTTATACTCGAGTCAATACGTTTTCCCATTTTTTTGTGGTAAATTAGGTGCCTTGGCTTATACATTAGTCGGCTTATACTCGAGTATATACGGTAGTTAAAATGTGTGAGTGAACTCTGTTTCTGTCACATTAAACCTACTTAAATTTGTATTTTTTGAAGTATATTCTTTTGAATATTCTTTTTGAAAAACGGGGGGGGGGGGCGCAGTTAGCCATCTTCGCCCTGGGCACCAAATGGCCTTGTCCCAGCACTGTCTTATTGTTTACTTCTGGGCAGCTGTCCTGGTGACAGCACACTGGTGGGTGGTGGGGGACAGGTCTAATGCGGCAGTGTGCCTTGAGGCTGCCTGTCTGGGATCCATTATGGATTTGAGGAACCTGGTCTATAGAGGGGCGGAAGCATACCCTACGGTCCCGGTCCCCACTAAAACTACCCTTAAGGTCTGGGCGGCTGCTAGGAAACGCTTCTCCCTGCCCAACAGGTGGGCCCCGGTTCAGCCCCTGTGGGGCAATCCTAGATTGCCACACTTTAGGTCAGTTCCTGACCCGCAGGTCTGGGCCAGATTCGGGGTGAAAACACTGAGAGATATTATGCCAAATGGGATACTCTTAACCTTTGCTCAGCTTAGCAGACAGTTTCAGTTGCCGGGCTGGATGCTCTTCCGATACCTCCAGTTACGACATGCCACTAGAGCGCAGTTTCCCACTAGACCCCTGCTGGAACTCGACCCAGTTGAATTGCTATTGGCCCAGGAAGACCTCAAGAAGCCGCTCTCAGAACTATATGGGACATTGCTTAAGCTAGACACCCCGAGACTGGACAGACTATGGGATAGGTGGAGGGCGGATATACCATCCCTGGGTAGAGAGGAGTGGGAAGAGGCGTTGGAGGAGTGCCCTAAGCTCGTGATTTCCTCCCGTGACAAACTGACACAAATCAAGCTGCTGCACAGGGTGTATTTTACACCAGTTAGGCTCCATAGGATCTATCCAGACAGGGACCCCTGTTGCACTAGATGTCGGGTGCACCCTGGTGACCTTATACATCTACTTTGGGAATGTTCTAAGATACAAGTGTTCTGGAGGGAGGTTTTTGAATTAATTAACCTGAAGTTGGAGTTGGCGCTTCCCATGTCGCCGGAGCTGGCCCTGCTGGGGATCCCGAACGTCGTGCAGAGGCCCCGCCATAGAAATCTGTTGATTGCATATTTATTATTTTATGCCAAAAAATCTATTGTTTGCAAGTGGATGTCCCCCAGCCCTCCATCTGTGTCCTCTTGGCTGGCCATGGTTGATGCTGCTATTCCAATGTATAGGCTGACATATATTAGCAGGGGATGCCCCTGGAAATTTGACAAGGTGTGGTTGCCATGGATATCACCTTGATCACTCCTTCCGCTCCCCCCATGTTTCGTGCCCCTGGTTGGGATCCTGTGGCCTCTGGGGGGAGCCCTGGGATGTTTTGTGGGGACGTGGGGGCACCTGGCGATGATCCGTGGTCCCTGGTGCCTTCACCCTTTGGGAAGTTCAGCCCTGGTTAGTGTTTGAGATAGCAGGGGCCCCCCCTGCCGTGTAATTCCTTACTGTACTTAATGCCTGCTGAATGTACTGATTTGCATGTCACCAGTTGAATTGTCATGTCCTCGGCTATGTTGGCCGAGTTCTGTTTCTATGTTCATGTATACATATCTGCTCAATAAACACAACCTGATTGTAAAAAAAAAAAAAAAAAAAAAAGAAAGAGGAGATTAGGCCTCGTGCATAAGGGTCTTTTTTGCAGATACGTTCAAAGCTGGTCATGTCGTGTAGAGAGGAGTCTGTGTGTAAGCATGAGGAGAAAAAGTGTTTAAGTTGAAGGTAGCGGAAGATTTCGGAATTGTGAATTTCCGTATGTTTCACAAAGATTGGGAAATGTTTTAAATGTGTCGGGAGTTGTGAATTCGTGAGCCCGGATTAGGTTGGCTGCAGGCCATTGGAGTACAGTGACCTCATTGTCATGTTCAAGAAACCATCGGTGAGATGATTTGAGCTTTGTGACATGGTGCATTATCCTGCTGGAAGTAGCCATCAGAAGATGGGTACACTGTAGTCATAAAGGGATGGGCATGGTCACCAACAATACTCAGGTAGATCGTGGCATTTAAAAGATGCTCAGTTGGTACTAAGGGGCCCAAAGTGTGTCGAAAGATATATCCCCCACACCATTACATCACCACCACCAGCCTGAACCATCGATACAAGGCAGGATCGATCCATCCTTTCATGTTATTTACGCCAAATTCTGACCCTACCATCTGAATGTCACAGCTGAAATTGAGACTCAAAAGACCAGGCAACGTTTTTCCAATCTTCTATCGTCTCATTTTGGAGTGGCACCCAGTGTGGGCTTCTGCTTTTGTAGCCCATCTGCTTCAAGGTTCGATGTTGTCAGGGAATCTAGCAGACCAGACTGTGTGACTACACAGAGGAAACCTAAAATGCATGTAAGTGAAATAAAAGGTGTTTATTTACAAGGTGACAAACAAGTGAAAACAACCAGTGCACAACCAACAACAAATAGTATATACAAATCAAGGGGAGATACCGTAAATGTAAACAATGCCAGGCCGAGATCATACACCAGGGGATATCAGCAGATGGGTGAGGACGGGAACACAGCAGGGCAGGGAGAGGATGGATGGACAGGCTGCGGGGCAGGAATCCAAGGTCAACAGGTAATAGAAGGGGCAGGTCCAGGATGGGCTCAGGATAGGATCAGGTCGGGTCAGATGCAGGCTCAGGGTCAGATGCAGGCTCAGGAGAGAGAGATACCAAGGCGGGCATGTAAGGGCTCGCCTGGTATTTATAGGACTGCAGTGATTGTCCTCATGTGACAGCTGAGCGGAGGAAGTGCTGCCTGCCCCCACACTGTCGGACTACACCCGCTGGTGGACGCTGGTACTACGGCCCATGGATCAGGCACTACCACCAGCAGGTGAAATCCTCTATCAAAGATACTGGCTGCAAGGGGACACCTGCTGGTGGACACTAGTACTACAATTGATAGGACCAACAGCGCCACTAGCGGGTGAAGCCTTTCCTGACAGATATGTTGTGCATTCAGAGATGGTATTTTGCATACCTTGGTTGTAACGAGTGGTTATTTGAGTAACTGTTGCCTTTCTATCATCTTGAACCAGTCTGCCCATTCTCCTCTGACCTCTGACATCAACAAGACATTTTTGTCCACACAACTGCTGCTCACTGGATATTTTCTCTTTTTCTGACCATTTTCATTTTAAACCCTAGAGATGTTTGTGTGTGAAAATACCAGTAGATCAGCAATTTTTTAAATACTCAGACCAGTCCGTCTGGCTCTAACAACCATGCCACATTCAAAGTCACCTAAATACCTTTTCTTCCCTATTCTGATGCTCAGTAGGAACTTCAGCAAGTCGTCTTCATCACATCTAGATGCTCAAATGCATTGTGTTGCTGCCATGTGATTGGCTGATTAGAAATTTGTATTACCAAGCAATTGAACCTAATAAAGTAGCCGGTGAGTGTATATAAATTATCTCACAAAAGTAAGTACACTCCTCACATTTTTGTAAATATTTTATTATATCTTTTCATGTGACAACACTGAAGAAATGACACTTTGCTACAATGTAAAGTAGTGAGTGTACAGCTTGTATAACAGTGTAAATTTTCTGTCCCCTCAAAATAACTGGACATATATATTGCAGCAACACACAGCCATTAATGTCTAAACCGCTGGCAAAAAAAAGTGAGTAGGATCCATACAAACCCTATGGCAGGCTGAACAATTTGCGGCTGGATGCGTTTATGGTCGCATGCATTCAGGGATGCCCGAAAAGCAGCAATTTTGCATGCATGAGGCCTAAGGATGGTTGGCTCTTGTTTGCACATCTGTCTGCACCCTATAGTCTGTGGATGCAGTTAGTTTTACTGTACTGTTTAGATGCAGTGAAATGCAAGAAAATGTAATCAACATGTTACCCTTATTTTTGTAAACTTGCTTTATCATGATTTTCAATTTAGACCTAAATTATAACAGATTCATTTCAAATATAAGCACTGAAGGCTAAAGAATATTGGAGGACTGATTGTCCATTTTTTTTTCTTTGCATGCTAGTCTCATATCGGAAACTAATAGGTTACTATAGTTCAGAAAAAAGGGATTTTTATAACAGCTTACCTGTAAAATCCTTTTCTTGGAGTACATCACGGGACACAGAGCGACTTAGTCATTACTAATGGGTTATATAGATACCTTCAGGTGCTGGCACTGGCAACTTCCAAAACCGGAAGTACCCTCCCCTATATAAGCCCCTCCCATCCGGGAGCACCTCAGTTTTGTAGCAAAGCAATAAGTGTCCCAAAAAGAGGGGTGGGAGCTCTGTGTCCCGTGATGTACTCCAAGAAAAGGATTTTACAGGTAAGCTGTTATAAAAATCCCTTTTTCTTTTTCGTACATCACGGGACACAGAGCGACTTAGTCATTACTAATGGGACGTCCCAAAGCAATGCCAAATGAGGGGAGGGATACACTATACATAAGCTGGGCGCCATCAGGCATGAGGATCTTTTGCGGCCTGCAACACACTGCGCTCAAAGGCGACATCCTCCTGACTTCTAACGTCTACCTGGTAGAATCTAGTAAACGTGTGTACTGAAGACCATGTTGCGGCCTTACAGATTTGAGCCAGGGAGGCCTGGTGATGCACTGCCCATGAAGTTCCAACTGCTCTCGTGGAGTGCGCCCTAACTTTGAACGGAGGCGGTCTCCTTCTCAAGCCATAAGCTTGTATTATGACCTGTCGAATCCACTTGGCTAAAGTAGATTTTTGATGCTGCCTGACCCTTTCTGGGGCCTTCCGGCAGAACAAACAAAGTATCCGTTCTACGAATCTGAGCAGTGGCTTCTAGATAAGCTTTAGCTGCTCTTACTACATCCAAAGAATGTGAAAAAATATAGTCAACACACTAAAATAGAATGACAAACTATAAGTGGCGCTAAGTGAATATAACAATTATAAACTGTGATTTAAAAGTAATAGTGAAATATACTTAAACCTTAAAAATAAAAAAAGGCATAAAGACAAAATTCCAAAAAAACGTGTATAAAGTGACAACACAAATAGAGTCCATATAAGTGTGCAATAGTAGTGTTCAAAATTAAATGTTAATCTTCTTCTCTTCCACCACACCACAGTGTGTGGCTACACGGCAGGCTATTGATAATCTGATTAAGCGTGTGTGGAGTTCCGTGTGTTACAGACTCTATTATCAGCCACCTTTGAAAACGGCGCTCGCAAGTGGAGAGGACAGGTAGAGAGTGGTTTATACACTATTTTGTGACCTGCGCTGATCCTGGGTCCACCGTGACCTTTATTCGTTGGTTGTGACAGTTTGAAGTTAATGCTGTGGATTCGATTGCAGTGTGATTTTGGCTTATTTTACTGGTTACCATGTGAGTGCAATATTTGAAGATTTTGTAGTACCAATAAAACTGACTTTGCAGTATTACACTATCCTTTGCATTTTTTTTGCATTTATGTGGAGCTTGTTTGAGAATCACTGCATCGGATGTTGAACCAATCCACCTAGTTGAGAGGTGCTGTCTGCTCATTCGCCAAAACACGAGAGTGTGAGGCATTGCATTGCGGTGAGTGTCCAATCTGAAGGGGGTTTTGACTCACTTGAACACTGTGGTGTGGTGGAAGAGAAGAAGATTAACATTTAATTTTAAACACTACTATTGCACACTTATATGGACTCTATTTGTGTTGTCACTTTATACACGTTTTTTTGGAATTTTGTCTTTATGCCTTTTTTTATTTTTAAGGTTTAAGTATATTTCACTATTACTTTTAAATCACAGTTTATAATTGTTATATTCACTTAGCGCCACTTATAGTTTGTCATTCTATTTTAGTGTGTTGACTATATTTTTTCACAGGTTTACATATATTTAAAGTGGCTGCTATTAGGATTTGATGCACTGTATCTTCCTGTTAAAACAGCGCGGTGGGGTAATCACTAGGGCGGCTTGTATTGATTACCATTTTTTTATTACATCCAAAGAATGCAATAACTTTTCCTCTACCGAGGTAGGTTTGGGAAAAAAAGAAGGAAGAACCACATCTTGGTTCAAATGAAACCTCGATACCACCTTAGGAAGAAAGGCTGGATGAGGACGTAATACTACTCTGTCCTTATGGACAACCAGATATAGCTCCTTACAGGACAAGGCGGCTAATTCCGATACTCTTTTAGCCGAACAAATGGCTACTAAGAAAATCAATTTCCTGGTGAGAAGAACCAAGGAAATGTGCTGCAATGGTTCAAATGGTTGTTTCTGTAGAACCGACAGAACCAGGTTTAAGTCCCATGGACATATGGGAATACTAACCGGAGGGCTAATACGCATCACTCCTTGTATGAAAGCTTTGACTAGTGAATGCGAAGCCAAGGGCCTTTGAAAAAATATTGACAAGGCCGAAATCTGACCCTTGATAGTACTCAAGGCAAGCTTCCTATCCACAGCCCACTGTAGGAAGTCCAGGATCCTACCTATTATGTACTTACGCGGATGCCATTTCTTGGCCTCACACCACGCGATGTACGCCTTCCAGATCCTATAATAGATCTGCCTGGATACCGGCTTCCTGGCATTGATCATGGTAGATACCACAGGATTAGAGAGACCTCTCTTTTTTAGAATTTGGGCTTCAATAGCCAGGCCGTCAAACCTAGGGCTTGTAAGGAAGGGTGGTATATCGGTCCCTGTGAAAGCAGGTCCGGACGATGTGGGAGGGTCCAAGGACTCCCCACTGACATCTTTACGATCTCCGCGTACCATGCTCTTCTGGGCCACGCTGGAGCCACCAGAATCACTGGTTTCTTTTCTACCCTGATTCTGCGGATTAATCGCGGTAACAATTGTGGCGGTGGGAATGCATATATCAGCTTGAACTGATCCCAAGGGAACACTAGGGCATCCGAGCCGCAAGCTAGGGGATCCCTTGTGCGAGACACAAATCTGTCCACCTTTGCGTTGAATCTGGATGCTAGCAGATCTACATCCGGTGTTCCCCACCGCTGGCATATTGCCTGGAAAACCTCGGGGTGAAGAGAGAGACCATTCCCCCGGGCATAATTGCTGGCGACTTAGAAAGTCCGCTCTCCAATTTTCCACTCCTGGGATGAAAACCGCGGATATGGCTGGGACATATCTTTCTGTCCATTCCAGGATGCAATTCGCTTCCCTCTGGGCTGCACGACTCCTGGTGCCGCCACCCTGGTGATTGATATATGCCACTGCTGTGGCATTGTCTGATTGAATTCTGACAGGGGACCCTTGGAGTTTGGATGTCCATGCTACTAGGGCATACCGGGCTGCTCGTATCTCTAAGAGATTGATGGGCAGGGCCTTCTCTGCTTCTGACCACTTGCCCTGGAGAGACCATTGCTCCAGTACTGCCCCCCAGCCTATGAGGCTGGCATCTGTAGTGACCACCTTCCAAGAAACCGGACTGAAGGGTTTCCCTTTTTCCAGATTCTGGGGCACCAACCACCAATGGAGGCTCTTGCGAACGGAAGGGGACAGGGACATTGGTAAGTCTAAAGCCTGAACTTTTTTGTTCCAGGCTGACAGTATGGCCCTCTGCAAGTTCCTTGAATGGGGGGTACTGCTTCGAATGAAGCCACCATTTTTCCCAGCAGCCTCATGCACAGGCGTATGGATGGTTTTCTTTTTGTACCCACTAAGTGGGTCAAATCTTTCAAAGACGACACCTTCTCTGGAGGTAAGAAAATCTTTCTCTGATTTGAATCCAGCCTTAGCCCCAAGTATTCCAGACTTTTGACTGGTCTTAGAGCTGACTTGTCTCGGTTGATAATCCAACCGTGATATTCCAGATACTTGATTGTCTCGTGAATAGCTACTTCCAGTTTTTCCACTGAGTGGTCTATTAGTAGCAGGTCGTCTAAATATGCCATTATCGTTACACCCCGTGTTCTTAGATTGGCCAATAGTGGGGCCAGAATTTTTGTGAACACTCGTGGTGCTGTGGCCAGACCGAAAGGTAAGGCTCTGAACTGAAAATGGCGCCCTTCTACTACAAAGCGTAGAAATTTCTGGTGGGCCGGAAAGATGGGAATATGCAGATAAGCATCCTTTATGTCGATCGAGGCTAACCATTCCTGCCCTTGTAGGGCGGTGGCCACCGATCGGATCGACTCCATCCGAAAAGTCCTGATATGTAGGAATTTGTTTAGCCCTTTTAGATTTAATATGGGCCTCACGTCCCCATTTGGTTTGGGGACTGTGAAAAGGTTCGAGTAAAACCCGAACCCGCTTTCTTCCAAGGGAACCTTCATGATTACACTTTGGAGCAATAGTTGTTCTAGTGCCAGAAGGAGGGATCCTCTCTTCTGGGGATCGCTTGGCACGTTTGACCTCATAAAATGGGCAGGAGGAGTGTCTTTTAACTCCAGCTTGTATCCCAGACTTACTGCGGAGATCACCCATCTGTCTCTGATGGTGTCCCGCCAGGTCTCTGTGAACAACTGAAGTCTTCCCCCCACCCGATTGAGTGGGGGCAACCCTTCATGACTTGGGGGGAGGTTTCGTACCTCTCTTGACCCAGGGTTTCTTGTTACCCTGTGATTGTCCCTGATTTCTGCCCCCTGGATTTGACCGCGGAGGCCGTCGGAACTGTTTCACAGCCGATGTGCCAGGGACTGGAGAAGTAGGCCTCTTAAAAGAAGGACTTCTACCCTTGTTCTTAACCGGCAAGAGTGTACTTTTACCGGCAGAAATTTTCTGGATATACTTGTCCAGATCTTCTCCAAATAAGCGTTCTCCATGAAATGGGAAGCTAATCAGCAATTTCTTACAGGGAGCTTCAGCAGACCAGTTTTTGAGCCATAGAAGCCTACGCATATGTACTACAGACAGCGTAAAGCGGGAGGCCTGTTGGATTGTATCCTTTATGGCGTCCACCGCAAAACACAAGGCTCTAGGTAGGTCAGCTAGGGCAAGAGCCTGCTGATCTGGTAAGTCCCTTAAGACTTGTTTCAACTGATCCTTCACTGCTTGGCAGACCCCAATCGCTGCTACTGCAGGTTGTGTCACCATGCTTGCTGTAGAGAAAGCAGATTTTAGTAAAGACTCCAATTTTTTATCTATTGGGTCTTTGAACATTGGAACATTATCTACTGGACATGTCAGTGATTTATTCACACAAGAGATGGCTGCGTCCACTGTAGGGACCCTCCATTTTTTTATGAACTTATCCTCCATGGGATAGATCACCGGAAATCTCTTGTGGGGAGTAAATATTTTATCAGGATGCTCCCAATCCTGGTAAATAAGCCCTTCCAATAAAGGGTGGATTGGGAAGGAACAGACAGTCTGGGGAGCTTTCAGTGACCCCAGCGAGGAGACAGTAGTGGTTGATGGCTCCGCCAGAGGCATTTTAAATGCTGATCGGACCATGTTAGTCAGAGACTGAACCCATAATCTTTCAGCCTGAGATGCTGAGAAAGGTTCTTCCACTGTTGATTCCTCTATAACCGAATCAACCTCATCCTGATCCCCTTCAGGCAGGTCGATCTCTGTGTGGGGCTGTTCCTCCACTAACAGGCACTCTGAAGGAGGAGACGGAGATCGGACGCGCTTTCCCTGTGACAGGGAAGCAGCGATCAATGCTGTTAATCTCTCTTCCAATCCTCCCAGAGTTGAGGAAAAAACCTCCTCTGTTATATATACAGGAGCAGGTGGACTGGGGACAGCCGCAGCACCAGGTACTCCTGCGGGGTTCCTACGGCTACTAACCTCTGAAATTTCAGGGGAGATTGGTGCAGTACAAGCATGCCCAAAATCCTCAGAGCCCGATGGAGACCCCTTTGGCTTCTTGGAAGACTTATTTCCAGAGCGTCTGGACGACATATCCTTCAAGCACAAAGCTGAGGTATTCCCGTCGTCATACACCAATTTTACTGGTAATAGTCTAACACAGTTGCTGCTATATACCAGCTAGTGTCCACTAAAGTGTCTTTCTATGGGGATGCCTGCATCAACCGCCTCTGTGTGCCACCGTTTTGTTGGTAGCTCTGCTTGCATCCAGCTGACACTTGTACTGTGTCTTTTATCCATGCTGGGACGCCTGCACATGCGCAGAAGCGCCGCGGCGCGCATCGAGCGTCATCCACCCGCCCCGCCCCTTTCCTTTCATAGGAGGCGCGTGCACGCGCCCGCGCGCGCGCCTGTGCGCCTTCGGCGCTCTTTTTTGAAAACAAGCAGGGACTAGGAGCCAGGGCCCTTTTTGCCGGAGGGCCTGTGCGGTGGATGAGCGCAGCAACAGGGCAGAGGAAGTGGATTCCCACAGAGAAACTTACCAACTGCCTGGATCTTTTGACTTGAAAAAGCCAAAGATCCACATGACAAGAAAAATGGACCACAGCGGCCTCTAGTGGTTTAACACAGGTACCGCGGTCTCCTTTTTTTTTTTTTTTCTTGACTACTATTAAAATTTTACATTTTCCAGTAGTTACAGGCATGCACAGATATTAGCGGGAATACCGTTAGGTAACAAACAGAAAGACAAATTAGGCTTGGGGGTCCCCCAATAGAACCAAGTTCCTGGGGGCCCCCACTTACCTGTTCCCCGCCGCAGGACTCTGTTTGGTCCACAGAAGCCCAAACTTCACCTCTCACGGCAGGCATTGTATTTAAACCTTCAGGGACCGGGTTCCCAAGGATTCCACTACCCTGGACCTGTATAGCACCCTGCACAGACAACATCTTGGTCGTGGGTATGACCAGAGCTCTGGATCCCAGGGTCCAGCCCTCCTAAGAGAGGCATTACAGGCAAAACCTTGCTCTTCTGTTGCAAGGCCCGGGTACCGACCGTTTAGCTATGAAGCTTTTTTGGTCGGATCCGGAACAGCTTACTAAGGCCCATAAAAGAACCTGTACGCAAGCCTAGTGAAAACACATGTTACTCTTTGGCCAACACCTTAGACACTGGCAAAAAAACTGAGGTGCTCCCGGATGGGAGGGGCTTATATAGGGGAGGGTACTTCCGGTTTTGGAAGTTGCCAGTGCCAGCACCTGAAGGTATCTATATAACCCATTAGTAATGACTAAGTCGCTCTGTGTCCCGTGATGTACGAAAAATAAATTCTCGTAGGACAGAATACAACTTCGGAAATGATGTCATGTAATGTATTGTATTGTAATGTATTCTTTCGTTTCTGAGCATGCGTGGTCTTGGTCACACAACTTTTTTTGTTCAAATATTATACTAATTACACAAAAATTGTGCATGTCCCTTCAGATAATTTCGCATGAACTGTCGTGATTGGCTCTCGAAAGCTGTGAACTAACGATCAGATTATCGGACAATTGCTCTGAAAGTGGTTATTTTTTTGTACGATTTTCTCATCGTGTGTACTAGACATAGGATTTCAAAATTATTATCTAGTGATATGTACTATATTAATAATAGTGTTTCTAATGTTAGTTATAAAATGTATATAATATATGCTGAAAATTTTTATTTTTTTTCTTCTCTTTTCTTCTAGCTGCTATTTTGTCAAAATTTTCCATGTCAGTGCAGAATAGCATTGACACAAATTAGTTACTAAGTTGCATGCTTGGAATTACAGTATATACATGGGTTCCTCAACCAGGGTTCCATGGAATTTTAGGGTTCATCCAGAGGTTGCTAGGGGTTCCTTGACCAACAAGCAATTTCTCCCTCTCAGATAACTTCCCACTGACACCATTGAATATATTTAGCTATCTGTAAGGGGGTAACTCTTTCCAATGACAAGTGGAAGGAGCATTCTTTCCACTGACCATCACACTATAGTAATTTTTATCAGGGGTCCCCTGGGACCGGAAAGTTAGTTCAAGGCTTCCTCTGTGTTGAAAAGGTTGAGAGAGGCTATATGCTATGTAAACGTGTGTTCTGACAAATGAACACTAGATGGCAGTATTGTGTTATTTATTTATTTTTTTAGCAAAAATTCAGATGCTTTCTTTAGCTCAAAAAAAAATGCCCATTTAGCTATCAACTGTATTAGGTAAGGAAGTGAAAATTACAGCCATTTAGAAACAATTTGGTAGATGATCCAAAGTAAAGTGATTGGAGAGGGATTCTGTCCTTTGCATTATTTCATCACCTTTTGCACTGCCCAATTTAATAAACTTGATACAGTGCATAAACTATAACTAAAAACCCCTATTACTGGTTTGCAATACACACCCCAAGGCTGGATACTAGTATAACAGCAAAAAAAAAAAATTGTTAATGTGGTTTGTACGCTGCAAAATAAAATGAAAGCCAAGTTATTGAACACACATAAATATAATCAAAAGCAACACAATTATTTATAACAATGTTTAGTATATAAGTAAATTGTTTCTGCATTGATGTTTTTATTGGATTGTATTTCTATTTTTATTGGATTTTATTCAGAAGGTTTAAGGGCATGCATGTATAATTAAAAATTTGCACAATGTCAATTTTTGTTTCCACTGAAAACAATGATGACTGCTATAGTTGTTTTGCATCATGCATACTTTTGCCTCTCCTACATCTCTGAGCTAGATATAGAAGAGCAAGCATTGTAGCTAAATATGTTTGTAAAGGCAAAAATATAATAAGATAAAAAAAATAGATAAATAGCCTCTAGAAGGATAAATTAGCTTTGTCTGCAAGATTTTCCCTGCATTACTTTTTTTCTCCCACTCGATGGCCTCAGCCCACATGTAAGTAGGTGCTTACTAGTGGTTTGATGTATTGTATGTTTTCTTAGTTTTTTTGTAACATTTTGACTGTATCGATTGAGCACCTGTTCCCCCGTTGATGCTGTTTTACAGTGAAACGCGTTGGATTAACCTGTGACGTTACTACGTCCACCGAGTGGACGCTGGTTATTTGTTGTTACATGCTGTAACTGCTTTTACCTTAAGTACCTGTATATGTCTTTTTTTGTAATAAATTATTTGGCAATTTTACACTATGTGCGGCCTCTGTTCCCCTCTGAGTATGGATGCTGTCTGGTCCAATCTTGGAGCCAGAGGCTGGTGGAGTCTTTTCACCATAATTGGATGCCTGGATGGTCATTGATGAACATGCGTGTTTGATCACTGTTATGGGAATCCAGTTCATTTGGTAAGAGGCCATTGTTGTCTGTTTTTCAAGATACCTACACTGGATTGGTGGATGTCTGATTGTTTCACTGACTCTTTGAATTTTATTTTTTGAACGCTTTCATGAACTGTGCTGAAGAGTATCACATCACAGAAATCTGAATGTCTTGTCACATAATCTGTTTCTTTGACTTTATTTGGGTTGACACGCACCCAGTGGCGGCCCGTCCATGGAGGGCGCACGGGCGCCGCCCTCCCTGTCCTCTCCATGCGTTCGGCTCCCTGATCTACATATCAGGGCGCCGGACTATGGATTCCAATGGGGGGAAATGTTTTTTTTAAGCACCTGATTAGAGCCAGAGGCTCTAATAGGCTTCAAAACAGGGTGGGCTCGGAGGAAGACACACAGCGGAGGAAGCCACGGGAGGAGCAGACAACAGAGCCGATGCCCGCCCCCCCGGAGCTTGTTTTCCACCCCTCAAAAGAGAAACCCATCAGCCGCCACTGCTTGCATCTATTATATGTGTATGTATTTAGATCTAACATCCAGTATTCCGAAGTTTTATAGATGCAGCTCTGTATACATATTGTGCACTAAGCGCAAAATATTATATATTATTGATTGTTGCCTGTTTTATTGTGTTACACTACTGAATTTATTTATTTATTGCAGGTACTAATAAAGTGCCGTCAATATACGCAGCACTTTACATACTGTATTAATTGTACATACACCTCAGTCCCTGCCCTCAAGGAGCTTACAAACTAAGGTCCCTATCTCACATTCATACATACACATAATAGGGCCAATTTAGACAGGAACCAATTAACCCACAAGCATGTGTGGGAGAAAACCCTCACAGGCACAGGGAGAGCATGCAAACTCCATGCAGGTAGTGCCATGGTTGGGATGGTGCTTTTTGAGAAGCAAGGTTTAATGCTGCTGGCCAGGTTTTCCGAGCTTTTTGAATGGTACCGTCCTCTGCTGCGGCACGCAAATAATTGGGGGAACTGCCTCTGAGAGTGATTGATTTCTCTCATGTATAGGAAAGGGGCAGGAGGTGTGCTAGTATGTGATTGCCCCACCTTGCTAGCTACCACCCCTTGGCAGGAACTCAGTCAGGGATCCAGGAATCTGGACTTGGATTATTAATCCAAGAACTTGAAGGACTCCAAAAACTTTCACTACAACTAAAGTTTTGACTTCCCAAATGGGCAGGGTGGCGTCAGGGGGCACTTAGAAGGCACTTTGTGTTAGGAATGGATGTGAAGAAGCTGTAATTGTAAATTTTCAACTATTTTAGTTAAGAAACTTTATTATTATACATCTTTGCTTGGTCTGAAATTACTTAAGGACACATAGTAAAGGGGTGCATGCAAGGCATATCATATATTTGGTTCACACCTGAAAACAAGACAAAACATGAGAAGATGCAGTACATATGTCTAACGTGCAGTGGAGCAAATCAGAGAAGGCTATATTGTCATTGCCAATGACTACAGTAGTAATGTTTATGTGCATATACAGCCAGCCAGTTGGAAAGCGGAGGTGACTTGACATAGGTGACCGAAGGTCCCGGTAGTGAAGAAGCTGGTGTGCTTAAGCTCCTTCTCTAGCATTCGTTACCCCAGTATTTGGCCTGACGGGGTAACGAATGCTAGGGAAGGGGCATCTTAGGTGCCCAGCTTGTATGTCAGGCAAGATGGAGTGAGGCCTCAAGGAGAATAAGCATGGGTTATGTACAGAGTCAAGCTACCTGGGATTCAAGTTTAACCACTTAAGCCCCGGCCCATTTGGCTGGCCAAAGACCAGGCCACTTTTTGCGATTCTGCACTGCGTAACTTTAATTGACAATTGCACGGTCGCGCGACGTGGCTCCAAAAACAAAATTGACGTCCTTTTTTCCCCACAAATAGAGCTTTCTTTTGGTGGGATTTGATCACCCCATATGGAATCCTTCCATTTTTTGAATCTATAATGTGTAATCGTAGCAAAGACTAAATTGAGGAAAGATAGTTCACCCAATCCCTGTAACAACAAGGGTTACAGTATCATATAGACCAAAACCACTGTCAGAGTCCTGATATGTGTAACAGGACACGGTGTGCCTGACACATTTCGGGGCTGTAGATATTTTGAAAACCTCTTCTTCAGGGGCTAGTGGTGGTATATGCTGTTATCATTGTTGTTTGAGAAGTTCAGTAAAAGACATCCATTTAAAAGACAGAAGCTAAACCTCACTGCATGTGGACGAAGAGACACAGGAAAGTCATCCGGAGAGAACCATGCATAGGTTGCACCCGGGTCAAAACACAGAAGGCCATGCGACCAAACGGCAGATAGATTGCACTGCCAACACCTATATTCCCTGAACCATCTATTTGAGTGGTAGTGTGGTATAAGTCTCAACAAAAACTTTAGGAGTGGATAGGTGTCAAAAATACTGCTTGGTATAACAGCCAAAGAACTTGATCTTTTAGTAGTGCAGATATAGACATGTCCACTCCTAAAGAAAGCAGCGTACCATTTTTTTGAATCTAGTATCAGGGTGTGCAACCCTTCGACTCTCATTTATGTGCTTTTCCATGTTATATTCCTGCAGTCAGCATGCCAATTGCACTCTCCTTCAAAACTTGCGACATCTGTGGCATTGTGCTGTGTGATAAAACTGTACATTTTAGAGTGGCCTTTTATTGGCCACATCTGTGCAATAATCCTGCTGTCTAATCGGCATCTTGATATGCCACCCCTGTGAGGTGGATGGATTATCTCGGCAAAGGAGAAGTGGTCACACATAGAACTGACCATTTTTTAGAAAGTTTGGAAACCCCTGCTATATCTAAAAGAAAGCTGCATTGGCCCATCCAAAGCCCATTTACAAAGGACCCTAGGATGGTTTGATTGTACATACTATTTTTAATACTTGTACAGTCTGTTACCCTGGTTTAGTATTACACAAAACGAGTTAAAAAAAAAAGAAAAGGATGTTTTTTTTTTATCAAATCAATGAATGAATCAGTCAATCAAATATTGTGTTTTAAAGGAGAAGTCCAGCCTAAGCTTTTTAGACTGGGCTTCTCCTAAGGGTCACAGGAGTGCAAATGGGGCCGTATGCAGAACAATAACTATACCATTAATCAAATAATTAACAACAATACTTATATAGTGGATTTAAATGGCCGCGGGCCTTTATTATTGGTTTTTAATATTTACCAACAATAAAACATGTTCCAACTTATATTTAATATAACACACACTTTTATTATTTCATACCAATAACTTTTAACTCAGCCTTTACAGCTCGAGCTAAACCAAAAAAACATACTTTAAAAGTCTTTATAACTGTCCCTTTTCAATAGAAAAGGACTATACCACATAATAAGGTCCGCGACAATGGGTGGGAGGGTGGGATGCTCCTTCTTCTTGCTGCTCCGCTGCTGACTGTATCTCCTGCGCACTTTAAATTCTTTTTATATGGGCTAGCTCGTGTCAGTTTAACATGTGACATGCTTTTAGCCATTCATATTGCTCTTTACCTAACTGTCAACTTAACCCTTAGTCTGCCCCGGTCCCATAGGTGGGTGGAGCCAAATTCTTTGCTCCTCCCTTTTCTTAGTTTTGCACTCCTGTGACCCGTTTTCAGCAGAGAGCGGTCTGAAGTCACTGCAATCAGTCAAAGAAGTGCGTCATCCCGACTTAGGAAGTCTGGATCCGCCAGCTGCCTGAACTAATGGCAGTCTCAGCCTCTCAGCGACCCGCCCCTCCACAGCTCAGCGCTTCAATGAGTGTGGAGTAGCAGAGCAGTAGGGCTGCTGACAGTCAGCAGCTCTCCTCTCGGGGAGGTGAGAGAACCGAGCTATCAGCGGCGTTCAGTAGCTCGGTTCTCAGTGCAGTGACGCCTGGCTGCACTGGTTCTGGTGACACTGTACTGATGTGGCAGAGATCATAGCTGCACTGGTATGGCAAAAATGTGACTAGTGTGATGGTGATTGGGGACACTGTGACTGGCTGGTCATGCTGTCTGCATTTGGGGCCTTGCACCGCACTCTCTCACGAGATTTGCATTGATATGCCCTGTGTGAATGAGACCTTATGGTGACACTGGGATTGGTGTGGCAATGATCAGGGATACTGCAACTGATTGTACTATTAGGCCTTGTACATATAGGGAGTATGTATGGATACCCCAAGTGAATTCCATATTTACCTGCACGGGGATGCACAGATGTTCCATGCATCCTTGTGCAGGTGGTCCCATTGATGTCTATTGGGACACAGCAGCTGCACGGCTCCCAATCTGGGAGGGTATGTGTCCCTAAACTCATACTCTCTGGCTTCTGGCCTTGAACCCACGTGGATGTCAGATTGAGAGCAGTGGCTGTGTCCGTGCAGCTGATATGTCCAAATAGACATTTATAGGGCTGCCTGCATGGGGATGCACAGAACACCTGAACATCCTTGTGTGAGTAAACATGGCCCCTGGCATAGGGTGACCAGACATCCTCGGTTTCCAGGGACAGTCCCCGGATTGAGGACACTGTCCCCGAACCAAGTCTGTCCCCAGTTTTGTCCCCAGATTGGATTTGAACAGGGGCTGGGGCAATTTTTAAGACAATCAGTACAGAATAAAAAAAAAAAAATCTGAATTACACACCCCTGCTCCACCGCACCTACTAGCTTAGGGGGTGTATTTTTATTTTTTCCAATATCTGTGCCCCTTTCTGATGATCATATGCTGGTCAGAGCGGAGGAACCATTTCTTCAGCTTTGGGCGCATGCCCATTCAGCTCCGCTTGCATGTTCTTCTGCCTTGGCTCAAGTCCTGGCCAGCCGCCTGCCTGTATATCTCCTTGCCTTCCCTGGCGGAGTGATCTTCCTCCGCTCTCCACCCAGTAGTAGCCGGGGGCCCGGAGAGTAAGACTTGACAGGCTGTGAGGCGGGCAGGGGGCGGCGATGGGCAGAGAGGCAGCTGAGCTCAGATGACGGTGTCCAGCAGCAGGAACAGAGGGGAAGCGGATTCAATCATGGGGCTGCCAGTGCCTTCAAGGCTTCAACACAGGTGTGCTTTGGGGTGTCTGTGAATAGACTACATTGCACTTTGTTTGTCTCTCTGGCATCATGGGTGGTATCATATTTCACAGGCAGCAGGCACTTATTGGTCATAAGCTAACAAAATCAGCACCCAGCAGCCATGTTATGTGACAGAGCCAGCCAGAACTATGATAGAATGCCTGCTGCCTGTGAGTTATCATAATGCTGATGATCTTAACCAGTTGCTGATCGGCTGATAGCAGATTTAATGCTACAGGGCGGTCGCGCTGCGCAGGATCACGTATATACGTGATTCTGCATTTCTGGGTATGGGAGCCAATCAGCGGCTCCGGCGGACTCGATATCCACCGGTACCCGCTGATCTTTATGTACAAAGGCAGAACTGGTTCCCACAAAGTGTCCGATTTGTCCGCCGCAATATCGCAGTCCAGCTATGAGTCGCTGATTGCTGCCATTACTAGTAAAAAGGAAAAAAAAATGTCCCCGGATTTCATTTAAAAAATCTGGTCACCTTACCCTGGCACAGGGTACACATTGATACACCCTATGTGAAAAAGACCTTATGTGAGTGGTGGTGACACTGGGACTGGTGTGGCTGTGTTCAGAGACACTGTGACTGGCTGCACTGGTGTGGTGAGAGTTTTTAGGGGTTGTTTACACTTGGAGTCGGGGTGGCAGTTGAGCCACATTTTTGCAGCACCTCAACCACCTTCATGCTATAACTGCCTCACAAGCGCAGACATTGTAAGCAGTTGCGGTGCAGTAGTCCAGCATTTAAGAGGGTTAAAACTATTTAAGAGTGATCTGAATGCCCTATTCTTTTCTCAATCTTTTTGTCATCTCATAATGTACTAATAATAAGCACAGCATAGTAGCACATTATGACAGATTTACCTGAAAAACTGACCCCCTCCAGCAGCCCGTCATCACTGCTAACAGGGAATCTTCATCTTCACACGCACTTCCTTCCAGGTTCACAGCCTCCAACCGCTTCAATGGCTGAGCCACAATAGTATCACTCATGTGGCATGCCGTCCATTGAGAGCCCAGTACACAGGAACAGGAGCCGATGTCTACACAGGAGCCGGTGTCATCACCGGCTGATTCACTTGTAAACATGTCCTAAACGGTGCACATTTATGAGATATTCACTGTACCTACTGGTAAGCTTTTATTTGGGCGAACCTGTAGGTATAAAGATAAAAAGCAGCGTTTACTACCACTTTTTTCTTTTGAATACTCTTTATTTATAACAACTTATTTATAATTCCACACATTTACTACCACTTAAAAAATAAATTAAAAATTACTATCACTAGAGCAATGCAGTGTCACTGTGATGCCAATTAGGGATGCGCTTCGAGTTCGAGTCGAACTTATGTTTGACTCGAACATTGCACGTTCGCAGAACAGCGGACAATTTGGGGTGTTCGCGGCAAATTCTAAAAGCCGTGGAACACCCTGTAAAAGTCTATGGGAGAAATCTAAAGTGCTATTAAAAAGGCTTATATGCAAGTTATTGTCATAAATAGTGTTTGGGGACCCGGGTCCTGCCCCAGGGGACATGTATCAATGCAAAAAAAAAGTTTTAAAAACGGCCGTTTTTTCGGGAGCAGTGATTTTAATAATGCTTTAAGTGAAACAATAAAAGTGAAATATTCCTTTAAATTTCATACCTGGGGGGGGGGTGTATAGTATGCCTGTAAAGCAGCGCTTGTTTCCCGTGCTTAGAACTGTCCCTGCACAAAATGTCATATCTGAAGAAAAATAAAGTAATTTAAAAAGCACTCGCGGCTATAATGAATTGTCGGCTCCCGGCAATACAGAGAAAAGTCATTGATTTAAAAAAAAAAAAATGCGTGGGGGTCCCCCCAAATTCAATTACCACGCCCTTCAGGTCTGGTATAGATATTAAGGGGAACCCTGCGTCAAATATAAAAAAAAAAAATAATGACGTGGGGGTTCCCCCCAAATATCCATACTAGACCCTTCAGATCTGGTATGGATTTTAAGCGGAACTCCACCCCCAAATGTAAAAAAAAAAATGGCGTATACCAGACCATTTATCCGAGCACGCAACCTGGCAGGCCACAGAAAAAGAGTGGGGGACGAGAGAGAAAAAGAGTGGGGGACGAGAGAGCGCCCCCCCTCCTGAACCGCACCAGGCCACATACCCTCAACATGGGGAGGATGCTTTGGGGGTCTGTGACCCCTCAAAGCACCATGTCCCCATGTTGATGGGTACAAGGGCCTCATCCCCACAACCCTTGCCCGGTGGTTGTGGGGGTCTGCAGGCAGGGTTCTTATCGGAATCTGGAAGACCCCCTTTAACAAAGGGGACTCCCAGATCCCGCCCCCCCATGTGAATTGGTAAGAGGTACATTGTACCCCTACCATTTCACAAAGTGTAAAAAAAAATAAACTGTAAAAAAAAACCAAAAAAAAAACACAGGGACACCGTTGGGAAAAGTTCTTTATTATAAAAGGGGAAAAAAAAACAAAAAACATTCCAGCGATGTAATCCAGTGTCCCGCGGTGATCCGATGTCCAGCGCTGCAGTCTCCACTCCACATGAAACGTCATTGGCTGAGCGGACCTGATGGGGAACTTCCTCCGCAGTGTAATAAAGTAAATGGACGTGTAGTAAGAGCCCATTCACACTGGGGCAACACGACTTCCAGCGCGATTTTATGAGGCAACTCAGACACGATTTTATGAGGCAACTCAGCAGGACCTGGAGCTATTTACAAGGCAACTCCAAGTTGCCTGCAGGACAGGAGACATTCCAGTGGCCAATCAAACAAGAATCAGCTCTGTGGGAGGGAGGGGGGAGGGAGAGTTTTGCCTGATAAATGTATGTTATCTTCCTGAAGAGTCGCTCCTATTAAGACAGTGAGAGGCGACTCCCATTGAAATGAATGGTTACAGGTCGCCTAGGAGTCGGATTGAAGTAGTACAGGGACCTTTTTTGAAGTCGGAGCGACTGCAGTAGTGTGCATAAGGACGGCTCCATTAACTTACATTGATTTCTTCAGCCAGCACGACCTGAGGCAACTAGGGGCGACCTGGGGCGATTTGGAGTCGGATCCAAAGACGCCCCTGTGTGAATGGGCTCTCAGGAGAGGCAGGTGAGACAGAGGGAAAAAAACAAACAAACAAACAAACTTTGGGGGTTGTAGCTCGGTGACCTGGGGTCACAGAGTCCATAAATTTAGGGGGTAGGTAGCCGAAGTCCTACCCCACCACTGGTCAAGTGGGGCTCCTATCACCTTTGGTTCCGGGGATAAGGGGCTCCATGCGCAGCCTATCAGAAGCTACAGCGTGGCCAGTTTAAATACAAGCTGGCACACTCTGTTTGCAGCAGACTGAGAGGATGAGCTCACAGTGCCTCACACTTCTTGTCAGAGGCACCGAGCATAATGAACAGCTTGGAGCCTTGGACCAATAGTAAAGCACCATTGGCTCCAGCTGTCCAACAAACATGCTGCAGTGGAGGCTCTCCTCTCACTGCAGTGTCATAGAAGGGGGCATGTGTCTAAAAGACACATTCCCTTCCAGCCCAGCCCTCTTAACTAGAAGGAAAAAACATGGGTTTATGTGTGTGTATAAGATTAACCCATAATCCCATGTTTTTCTCGCACAGAATCTGCTGCTGCTGCTGCTGCTGCTGCTGCTGCTGAAAAGGTACCGTTTTAATCAAGCTAAATCATAAATTATTATGCTTAAATGTATTTTTTATCTATTTACTGTGAAATTACTGGTTTGAAGTTATATCTTCAAAACTTCAGTAATTTGTCCGTTAAACCACCTGCTTGAGACAGTTTTTGAAAATATAGTAAATTACCTTAAAAAACAATATATAATAAATATTTGTAAGTGTAGCGGGCATTTAAATTTGGGGGGGAGCATCTGGGTTATTCAACCCAGATGTACTAATTGTTAGGGAATCTGAGAATCCCTTTTGTGGTTCTTGGAGGACTCTGGTGGTGCAAGGTTCCCTGTGGCCTGCAGATGGTGTTGTCGCCCTGGGCCGGAGTTGAACCTGCACCGCAAGACTGTTCCTTTTTGTCCTTTCCTGGCGCTGGTACAGCGGAGCGGGGAACCTGCTGTGACGCAAAGGGAGAGGAGATAAAAGGGGCGGATGCCCTGACCTCGGGGTTTAGAGTTGGAGGACGCGGCCGCACCCAGGCACCTTCAGCCTTGGTGCTGGCGTTCCGGAGTTTCGGGCCCAGGTGCCCTTGACCTGGCCGGAGCGAGGGATGGAGTCCATCCCAGGCACCTTAAGCCTGGGGTGAGGTACTACGGCCAGGGCCTGTGACTTCGACTGGGTTCCGTGAGGGTGGAGGAGTCTGAGGGGCCCTAAGGTGTTGGGACCCGTATCTGAGGGGAAGAGGCCGGGGAGTGTAACCCTTCCGAATAGCCCAGTACAGCATTAATCCGGTAATGGCGGGGCCTCTGGTAACTCTCTTGGAGGGATGTCTTCCCCCTGACCGGGGCTGCAACGTAGCGAAGGTAACTCCAGTTCCTGTTCACTAGAGTCGCTGGAAGAGACTCTGAAGCCAAAAAGTATGTTTTACAGCCACTGTGCTTGGCAACCGTTGGTGAAACCTCAACGGTTTAGTTTCTTTGAGGATTGTGCCTTGACCTACTCCCCACCAATACTGAACTGTTCTCTCAGTTTCAAACTGTCTGCTCGCAAAGGACTATTTGTTTGCCGTTATGGATAAATATGTGTTGGACCTTTTTCAGTGTGTGGTACTCCAATTACTGGGAGCAAAGGGGGTTATCAGCAGAACAGACTTGGCTCTGAGCGTATACACAGCCCGAAGGTAATCTGGTGCTGGCCTTCACCTCTACATGCTGTAATCTAGAGCAGTGTTTCTCAACTCCAGTCCTCAAGGCGCCCCAACAGGTCATGTTTTCAGGCTCTCCATTGTTTTGCACAGGTCATTTGATCAGTTTAAGTGCTTTAGTAATTCCCACAGCTGTTTCATCTGAGCGAAATCCTGAAAACATGACCTGTTGGGGCGCCTTGAGGACTGGAGTTGAGAAACACTAATCTAGAGGACATGGGCCGTGGCGCACTTCGCTCTCCCCTTCAAGGAACCCCTAGACCGAAGCCAAAGTAACCGCTAAAGAACAGAGAGAGGGTGAGGCCGCTACATATATTACTTACTTATGATAATTAACCACTTGCCATCCAGGCCAATTCTGACACTTCTCTCCTTCATGTAAAAATCATAGTTTTTTTTGCTAGAAAATTACTCAGAACCCCCAAATATTATATATATTTATATATTGTTTAGCAGACAACCTACGGCAGTGATGGTTAACCTTTTTGAGCCCGAGTGTCCAAAGAGCGACACAAAACCAACGTATTTATTTCTAAATGCCAACACAGAATTAATACTAGCGACTCTGTACAGAGGATGGGACTGATCATCCCTCTAAATGAGCCCTAACGGACCAAAAACGTACGATTCTACCCAGAAAAAAAGTTTTGTCTTTTAAAGAATTTAAAACCAGATACATTCAGTGATCAAGAGAACTTCGTGTGGCCCCCCCGCACCCCCTTAGACAGGCCTTCAATCCACGGAGCTTACAAAGGAGTCACGCATATCCCGACCCCAAGGAGGGGAAGGATGAAATGGGCAAGGCACCTGTAATATATACCGTAATTTAATTTAATGAATAGGGTTTTTTTTGTGCTGCTTATTAGAACCAGAACCTGTCAAACCCCACTAATTGTTTTAACATGTCAGATTGATATTGATTCCCAACTTGATTTTATGCTTAATCTGTTTTGGGGTTTTAAAATAGAACCCCCCCCCAGTATGATAGTATGTTTATTCTTAATGAAATAATAAATGAATATGAAAGATTTTTTAATAATAAAAGGATTCTAATGTTCATGAGATGTGTGAAAAAAAAATTGCATGAAAAAACCGGAGTTAGACTTACCGGTAACTCTTTTTCTAGGAGTCTTCCAGGACAGCCTCTGAGACATAGGGCTCCTCCCTCCGGGACAGGAAACACACACACCCATTATCTTTAAAGGTGGTCCTCCAGGCCTCCCTCTTCAGTTTACCAAAGAACTACCGGAAGGCTCTGAAAGACATAACACGCTAACACATCGTTAGTACATAACTCCAACACCTAGTTAATAGCAAACACCGGGTGGGAAAACCAGGCTGTCCTGGAAGACTCCTAGAAAAAGAGTTACCGGTAAGTCTAACTCCGGTTTTCTCCTTTCGTCTTCCAGGACAGCCTCTGAGATGATAAGCAAGGAACTTACTTTGTCAGGGCGGGACCACTGCCTGGAGGACCTTTCGTCCAAATGTCTGCTCCTTGTCAGACAACAAATCCAGACGGTAATGTCTTGCAAAAGTCGAATATGATGACCATGTTGCTGCCTTGCAGATGTCCTCCGGGGAGGCTCCGGCCCTCTCTGCCCAAGATGCTGAGACTGCCCTGGTAGAATGTGCCTTAACCAATGGTGCTTGTCTACCTTCTAACTGATAAGTTTCTAAAATCGCCATCCTTATCCATCGGGCAATGGTCGATTTAGATGCTCTATAACCTTTGCGGACCCCCGCAAAATTAACAAAAAGTGAATCTGAGATTCTGAAGCTCCTAGTGACTTCTAAATAAATTAAAAGACATCTTTTGACGTCTAAAACTTAGAGATTCCTCCTCCTCTTCCTCTGAGGTGGGGCGAAACGTAGGTAGGACAATGTCCTGCGTTCTATGAAACATAGATGCTACTTTGGGGAGGAAACTAGGATCTGTCTTAAGTATAATCCTGTCCTCCAAAATTAACAAAAAAGGCTCTCGTATGGATAGAGCCTGTAGATCACTCACTCGTCTAGCTGATGTGATCGCTATCAAAAAAACAGTCTTGAGTACAATCCATTTCAGTAATGATTTCTCCAGGGGTTCAAAAGGACTACCCGTAAGAGCCCTGAGAACCAAAGATAAATCCCAAGTGGGGCAGGTTGTAACCTTCACCGGCCTAGATCTCGCTAGAGCCCTGAAAAAATTTCTAACGAATTGATTTTGCTGTAGTGAAGTCTGGAGGAAAATACTTAAGGCAGCGGTCTGAACCTTTAGGGTACTAATAGACAGGCCTAGTTCCACCCCTGCCTGGAGGAAATCCAGTACCTCTGGTATCCCAGGATAATCTAGTCCTTGCTCTCCCAGCCAGGAAAGAAATCTTTTCCATACCTTGGCATAGATAGCCCTGGTTACTGGCTTACGGCACTCCAGCAGAGTTCTAATCACTCTGTCTGTAAAGCCTTGAGCTTTTAGCAGTTGTTCCTCAGATACCAGGCTGTTAACTTTAGATTTTTTATCTGTGGGTAGAGAACCGGACCTTGGGATATCAGATCTTCCCTGACCGGAAGAGTCAATGGGGGATAAATGGCCAGTCTCTTTAGGTTGGCAAACCACGGCCTCTTTGGCCAGTATGGAGTAATTAGGATCAGGTCCGTAGATTCTGACAGGAATCTTTGAAGCACCGTGGCTATCAGCCTCACTGGAGGGAAGGCATAACACAGGTTGAACTGCCAAGGATTGGCGAAGGCGTCTATTCCTGTGGCCTGATCCAACGGGTGGATAGAAAAGAACTGAGGCACCTTTTTGTTGTCCTCCGAGGCGAAGAGGTCCACCTCTGGCTGTCCCCAGTGCTGCACAATCTCCATGAAGACCTCCCTGTTGAGGGACCATTCGTCTTGTCCTATGTGCTGACGACTTAGGAAGTCCGCCAGAGAACTCTGTGAGCCTTTTAGGTGAACTGCTGACAGAGAGGGCAGGTTCACCTCGGCCCAACATAGGATTCTGTTCGCTATGGCCTGCAGAGCTGGGCTCTTTGTGCCCCCCTGTCTGTTTATGTACGCGACAGCTGCCGCATTGTCGGTTCGCACCTGAAGGTGCTGGCCAACTATCTGGGACTGAAAGGTCTCTATAGCTCTGAGGATCGCCAGAAGTTCCCTCTGGTTTGAGGAACGCTGGGCCTCTATAGGAGACCAGGACCCCTGGGCTAGGTTTTCTTCCAGATGGGCCCCCCAACCCCATGCACTGGCATCGGTAGTTATTACTATGGCCGTATGCCTGGCCCATGACAGACCCTTCTCCAGGTTGTGATGGGCTCGCCACCACCATAATGTCCTTTTGAGCTTGGTGGAAAGGGGCATATTTGAATCCAGGCTCTCTTTTTTGCCATCCCAGTGGCTCAACATGAGACCCTGTAGAGGGCGCTGGTGCAGCCTTGCCCACGGAACAGCTGGGAAGCAGGACGACATCAACCCCAGAACTCTCATAACCTCCCTTATTGGGGCTATCTGACAGGATAGAAGCGGGGCTACTGCCTGATCCACCTTCAGAATCTTCTCCCTGGGAAGAAAGACTTTCATCTCCACCGAAGAGATTCTGTATCCCAAGTAAAGGACCTCCTGGGACGGGGTCAGCTGAGATTTGTCTCGGTTGATCAACCACCCCAGAGACAGTAGGAAACTCTGGGCCTCCTGTAGGTCTTTCTCCAGTTGTTGAAAAGATGGGGCGACAAACAGGAGGTCGTCCAGGTAGGGGATCACTGTGATGGCTTTGACTCTCAGTGGAGCCAGGGCCTCTGCCAGAACCTTTGTAAAGATTCTCGGCGAGGAGGACAGACCGAAAGGGAGAGCTCGAAACTGGTAGTGCAGAACCTTTGTATCGATCTGCACTGCCAGCCTCAGGAATTTTTGAAATTTCTGATGTATGGGGATATGTAGATAGGCATCCCTGAGATCTACTGTGGCCATGAAACAGCCTGGGAACAGGAGGTTGGTCACAGAGAATATTGACTCCATCCTGAACCTCTTGTATGTTATAAATTTGTTCAGAGGACGAAGATTCAGGATTAACCTGAACTTCCTGGAAGGTTTCTTCACGACAAACATGTGTGAATACACTCCCTTCCCTTGCTCCTCCAGGGGCACCTGAATAAGGACTCTTTGATCCATTAGATCCCCTAATAATAGACCCAAAGCCTTTGCTTTTTCCCGGTCTCTTGGCAGCTGGGTAAGCTGGAACATTGAAGGGGGAACAGAATCGAACTCCAACCTGTAACCGTTCCTTATGTCCAAAATGAACGGACTTGGAGTCGAATTGACCCATTGTGGGAGGAACTCCCCTAGTCTCCCTCCCACTGGGACACAGGAGTCACTGGGGTTTAGGGGTGGTTTGAGGAGGATTAAATAGGATTCCTCCTCTTCCACGTCCCTTATGGCCCGTCCAATGCTTCTTGGGACGGCCATCCCTTTCCTGTTGCCTGAGGCCACGAAAAAAACGTTTGTTCTCGTTTTTCTTTTTCTTTTCAGGAAAGGCCTTCTTTCTATCCTGCGTTCTTTCCAGAGCCTCATGTAGACCTGGTCCGAACAGATGGTCACCGGAAAAGGGTAACCCACACAGTTTAAGCTTAGAGGCAGGATCGCCAGACCATGTTTTTAGCCATACAGCCCTTCTGGCTGCGTTAACCAAAGCGGCAGATCTGGCTGCCAATTTAACCGACTCCGCGGAGGCATCTGCCAGAAAGCCTACTGCCTTAAATAGTAGGGGAAAAGATTTTAACAGCTGCTGTCTAGGTGTACCAGCAGCAATGTGAGATTGTAATTGTGTGAGCCAGCACTCCAGATTTCTGGCTACACAAGTGGCTGCTAGGGCCGGTTTCAACCCTATGGCAGAGGCATCCCAAGCCCTCTTTAGCAGCACATCTCCCCTCTTATCCATGGGATCCTTGAGCGACCCCAGATCATCGAAGGCCAAGTCTGTCCTTTTAGAGACCTTGGCTAACGGTGCATCCAACTTTGGAATCTTATTCCATGGATGAGAAGCATCTGCTTCAAAGGGGAACCTCCGCTTGAGGTTACCAGAAAAGAAGGGCCTCTTTTCCGGCTGCTCCCACTCCAGCAAAATCGACTCAGAGTTTTATGAACAGGAAACACCCTGGCTTTCTGTGCACCAGACCCCTGATACATTAGGTCATGCTTTGAAAGTTGGACTTGCTCCTCACGAATTTCTAACGTGTCGTAAATCGCCTTCAACAAATCTCCCACATCATCCAGGGATAGTTTGTATCTGGCCCCCCTGGATGAATCATCCTCCTCCTCAGAGCCGGACGCTGAATCCGCCTGAGAAGAGGCAAGCGATCTAGGTACCCTCTCCCTAACCATCACCTCCTCCTCCTGACTGGGCTCAGACAAGGAGGGTGTACTGGCTGCTCTATATAGAGAAGAAGAGGGACCCTGCACCCTATCCATCATTCCTTTAAATGATTGGAATGTGGATGCTAGCTCGTCTTTAACCGAAGCCAGGATCTTGTGACACTCTGCCACAGAATTATCCTTAACGAGACTGCTGACACAATCAGGGCATAGAGGCTTCTCCCAGTTAGAGCCTAACTTAGCCCCACAAACGGCACACTTTTTCCTAGGCGGTTGCATATGAGTCTTGTCCTGGGCTTTGACCTGAAAGTCAAACAAAAGAAAAGGACAAGAAATTTCCATCAATATGCTACCCTGACCCACACCACCACTGTGCTTGAGTCAGCCTAGGAAGTGCCCCCCCCTCACCAGAAGGTTCTCCACCCAGGGAGGGGAATATAGGGTCCAATACCCTGGCCCCCCAGTGTAAGGAATGGTCCACCCTCACCACCTTACCTGAGAGGCACCGGAGCCTGATGAACCGGAGTCTACGACCTGAACAGGTGTCTCCATGGTCCCGGGTGCTTTGCGCGGCCTCGCCGAGTCTAACACCGCTCCGGTAACGCCTGGCAATCCTCCGCTGCGCCTAAGAGACTGGAACCATGTTTCCAGGCGCCCCTTGATGACGCGGTTCCGCCCGAAGTCTCGTCACTTCCGCCCGCTGGAACGCAGAAGCCCCGCCCCCCCCCGCGCGCTGTACCCGGAAGTGTCGGCCGAATCGGCGTGGCCAGCCGAGCGTCTCTCGCCCGTCCGCCAGGACACAACCTCGTTCAGGTACAGGCAGACAGGGGGACTGGGTCCAAGCCATCCAGGGTCCAGCTCTCTCCGAGCTTAATGGCAGCGGTGGAGCCGGCAACCACGCTCTTCCCCGATAGGACAGAGGGGTGCCCAGGCAGAGGAGAGTCTCTCCAGGGGCTCTTCCCAGGACAGTCCTGAGACATGGAGCTCCTTAGGTTCCTTATGCGTGCTCCTTCCCGTCCGGCAGGAAACACAATAACTGAAGAGGGAGGCCTGGAGGACCACCTTTAAAGATAATGGGTGTGTGTGTTTCCTGTCCCGGAGGGAGGAGCCCTATGTCTCAGAGGCTGTCCTGGAAGACGAAAGGAGAAAGTGCATTGTGAATGATGAAAAACGAAATAAAGTGATAAAACAATAATGCTAAAAACAGAATAGTGAAGAGTGGCACACAAAATGACCAATAATAGCAAAGCCACTTCATGTTGTTGGTGCAAAATTATTTGAACATAGGAATGAGGTAAAAGAAGTGAAAAATATATTTACTAAAAGGTTATAATAGTGAACTGTGATAAAGTGGTGACCGATGCCTCTACAGATATAAGTTTAAAACTCACAGGTGAGTGTGAAGATGAAGATCATATCCGTGTTAAAAAAAAAAAGTATTAATGAATGTTGTTTATAATGTTAATTAAGGATATACTCATTTGGTGTAATATATTGTAGGATGGGTGACATATGGTCCGGTGAATCTAAACAGCAGCACTTACTTGATACCCCATCTTTCTCCTCTGCGTACGTCAGCAGATATCACATATTGATCTACTGGGGGCTGGCGGTTTAAAATATATTTTTATTAGGTGATGCAGAAATGTTCATCAGACCTGTTGCCCTTGAATTGAATGTTCATTTCTCTACCATAAGCTGTCTCCAAAGGCGTTTCAGAGAATTTGTCAGTACATCCAACTGGCCTCACAACCACAGAACACGTGTAACCACACCAGCCCAGGATTCTCCACATCCAGCATCTTCACCTTCAAGATTGTCTGAGACCAGCCGACCGGACAGCTGCTGCAACAAATCAGTTTGCATAACCGAAGAATTTCTGCACAAACTGTCTCAGGGAAGCTTATCTGCATGCTCATCCTCCTCATCGGGGTCTCAACCTGACTGCAGTTCATCATCGTAACCGACTTGAATGGGCAAATGCTCATATTCAATGGCGTCTGGCACAAGAGGTGTCCTCTTCATGGATGAATCCCGGTTTTCACTGTACAGGGCAAATGGCAGACAGCATGCATGGCATTTTGTGGATGAGCGGTTTGCTGATGTCAACGTTGTGGATCAAGTGGCCCATGGGTGGGGTTACATTGAGCATATTTGGGATGCTCTGGATTGGCGTATACGACAGAGTGTTCCAGTTCCTGCACATTTTAGAGTGACCTTTTATTGTGGCCAGCCTAAGGCACGTCTGCGCAATAATCATGCTGTCTAATCAGCATCTTAAATTGCCACACCTGTGAGGTGGATGGATTATCTTGGCAAAGGAGAAGTGTTCACGAACACAGATTTAGCCCTGGTTCACACTGGTGCGATTTGACATGTCAAATCGGTGACATTTGCAGCCAATGGCACCATCCTAATCGGTGCGACGCCGCATCTGCGGCGCTGCACCGATTACAAAAAGTAGTTTTTGTACTACTTTTTGCGATTTCAGCCGCGATTTACATTGACATCTGTTTCAGATGTCTTTGAAATCGTGGCCGAAATCGGGACTGCCAGCGGGAGTGAAATCGTGCGAGTTCAGCTGAACTCGCAGGCTTCACTCCCGCAGCCCCAGTGTGAACATGGGCTTAGACAGATTTGTGGAGAATATTTGAGAAATAGGCCTTCTGTGTACATAGAAAAAAAAAGTCGTAGATCAGCTCATGATTTAAAAAAAAAAAAAAAAAAAAAAAACGCAAGCCAAACACAAAAGTGTTGCGTTTATAATTTTGCTCAGTGTATGTAACTTGATCCTTTGCTCCTCCCTGCAGCTACACCAGTCCCCACAGCCTCTTCTCCCCCATGTTCCAGTGGTCCAAGGTCACAGCGTCATCAAAATCAAACAAGGTCCATAGCCATGATTTGGATATGATGACTAGGGACAGTCCACCTCCACCGCATGAGGGGAAGTGCTGTCTGCCGAGGGAGCGGAGGATCAGGTAAGTAAATCAGTTCCTCCTCTCCCTTGGACAATAAAAGCTATTAACCCTTGGAGTGTGGAAGCAGCCCCACTGCTAAGAGATAAATTTTTTTAGTTGCCCAAAGTTGGACTTTAACTAAAACATTTTGACAAACAATTAAATCTGCTATTCCTCCTTTATTTCCAAACCAACAAATCGGACGCAATTAAAAAAAAAAAAAAAAAACAAACTTTGTAATCAGCATTCATTATCGTGCTGCCCAAACATGTTTTTTTAGATAGGGGTATTAACCTTTGCCCAATCTATCAGTCCTTTTTTTTGCTGTCCATGTCCTGAGATTTCTCTTCAGTGTCTTTCCTAGAGACGCAAAACAGAAAATTAAAAAAAAAAGTGACAGTCCACCTTTTGCAAAAACCAGTAAATGTAGCACCACTGATTTCATGATCCATGTGCATCTAGTCATTTTTTGCAATGTCTGCAGAGGATTGTACCTGTGATCAATGCATTGCAGCTGCAATGCATAGGCTCTTGCAAAGTCTTCCCCCAGCCCCAGGTCCATATGGAGATATGGATCTTCAGCTTGAACTAAAGTAGACAGGGAGAGGGAGGAGAGACCACCAAACACAATGTATAGTTCCCATGTTACATGGCAAAAAAAAAAAGACTTGCAGCAATTGTTTATTTACATAGAGTTGGATGATGTGGCATGGGTGGAACCATGCACAGCCACATTACATTTTATTTAAATAACCTATTTCCATAGGTAGAAGGGGGGTGGGGCTGTGAAGAAATGCAACCATGTTTCGTGTTAAACCCTAAAAATGGGCAAACCATGGTCACAAACATGGAATTTAAAGTATAACTAAAGGCAAACTTTTTTTTTGGGATACAGTGGAGAGGGATTAGAACACCTGTCAGATCTTACTGCCATCCGTGTCCCCTTTTTGGAGATTCACCCTCTCTTTGTCCTGTTTACCATTTTCATTGAAAGTGAAAGCAAACAAATCTCAAATTTTAGGTCGGCCATCTTGTGATTTCCAGGGGAGATCAGGGATCGGGGGTCTTATAGACCCCAGATGTCTCCATAAAAGGATCTGTCATGCCTGATTTCTATCAGGGTTTACATTTGTGATAGGAATAAAAAAAATTATCAGAAAAAAAAAAAAGAGTAAAAACAGTTCGACATAAAAAATTACAACACCCACTATTTAAATGGTGGCATAGATACAGCGGAGCTCTGCAGTGGATGCTTCTTCACATGATGAAGGTATGGGCATACACTACGACATATGGAAATGACCGATAGGTCTTGACAAAACCTCCTGTAATCCCAAGTTAACAGCACCCAAGCCGAATTTACCTATGCTTATTTTATGTTATTTCATTAACTACAAAGCAATATTGAGCTGGGTTTGCTATACTATATACAGATCAGCACAATTTTTGGTGCTACATCCCTGTATTCTCTGCTGTGACCTGGATATCTGCCCTTTTGTATGTTACCATGATGGAAAAGATAATATGCCTAAGCTCCTGTAGAAGCGTTCATATGCGCAACATGTAGAGTCATGGCACACCACCTATTCAACGCTACATTTGATGTAATAATATCAATGGATTATAATCCACAATTTCTTTGATAAATAGTTGGCCTAATGCTATTGGTTCAATAGGTGGTATGTTCATATATTCTGATAGCAATATCATTGCATTATGAATAGTCAACTTTTTTTAGCATTATTAATTTGTATACATTTTGTAATAAAAATGTATTGAATTTTAACAAGTTGTTATTACGGTGCCTACAAAGTCCATCATTCTCCCTCTATTCAGTCTTGTAAATTTATCAGGATATGGCACTTTTATACAGGCCTTTGTATCCACAGTACCACTCGGATGATCTAAAGAAGATTATTTGTGGCTTTGCAAGTTGTTAGTAATTTTAAATGTAATTTGTTGGGAGAGTGGAAGCCAGTGGAGAGATTGACAGAGGGGTAGCAGACACCGAGTGGTTGGTAAGGTGGGAGGAGTCTGGTAGCAGCATTCATGATGACTGAAGCGGGGATAGCCCATGTAAAAGGTAATCCAATGAGGAGGGAGTTGCAGTAGTCGAGGCGAGAGATAACCAGGGAGTAATTTAGGAGCCTTGTGGTGTCATTGGTTATAAAGGGGCGCAATTTGGATGTGTTGCGGAGGTTGAGGTGACATGATTTGGACGGTGATTGGATGTGGGGCTGAAAGTATATTTCAGAGTCCAGGATTACACCTAGAACCTTGGCATGCGGGGGATGGGCTGATAGTTGCGTCATCGATTTTGACAGAGAAGTAGTCAGGGGAAGGGGCCGGTGGGGGGGGGAGATAATGAGCTCAGTTTTGGATAGATTGAGTTTGAGGAAGTGGTGTGACATCCAGACTGATATATCTGATAGTAAACTAGTGATACGGGAGAAGACAGATGGAGTGAGCTCAGGGGTAGATACATTTTGGAGTCATCTGCGTAGAGATGGTATTGGAAGCCATGGAAGGCCATCAGCTACAAGTACACTCAGATATGACATGTTACTGATTTGCAGTCCAAATTTATTCTTAGTAATGAAAAACACAAAACATATTTACACACACACAAATAAAAAACCACACAAGTGTTTTAAGTGCAAATTTATCTTCGGCTCAACCTTTTCAGCTCGTCCAACTTTTCTTGTTGTCGCTCAGCACTGCGATCACATGTCTTTTGCAGGTTGCCATGGTATATCTCCAGTGCAGTTCGGAAATTTGCCACAACATCCTAAAGGAAGCCAGTAAAAAGAAGATTAAAACACAAATGCAAACAGTCAATAGCAATTTAAGTTTGATAGCCATAAAATCTTCAGCCATAGTGAGGTATGCAACACGCTATTGTAAGAAAGACTCTAGCAAGTATTTCTTAAAACCCGAAGAACAGTAAGCGGCACAGTAGTGATATTAACTCTATGAAGACTATAGGTCAAAGGGAGCAGGTTCTTACAGCTCACACTTCTAATATACAGCTACAGTATGAGGCTGTAGGCACAGAAGTGCTTAGGCATGCCTCACACAGCAGGAAGTGCAAAGCTATTTTTCAGAGCGATTCAAGAAAAAAAAAAAAAGTGCATCTTCATTGTACTGTTTAGGCACAATTCACATCTCAAAAAGGGGGAGATTTACTAAAACTGGTGCACACAGAATCTGGTACAGCTGTGCATGGTAGCCAGCTTCTACCTGCAGCTTGTTTAATTAAGCTTTGACAATTAGCCCCGTTCACATCAGCGTGATTTGAATCAAAGCCTATTGCCAGCAATAGGAACGTCCCAATCAGTGCGACACGGACTTTGCGGCACCGATTTCCAAAGGTAGTTCCTGCACTACTTTAGGGGCGATTCCAATAGACATCTGTGCATGAACCCGGACAGAAGTCTTTCAAGTTTAGATGAACTCGCACGATTTCAAAGCCGCGTTCAGTGTGAACGAGGGATAAAACCCGGAAGCCGATTAGCTACTATGCACAGCTGCACCAGATTCTCCCCCTAAAATGTTTTGCTTTAACATGGCACATCTTTACCTTTGGAGTTCGACGGGAAGAGGCGTAAGGGAGGGTAAGGGAGTATGCCCGGAAGTGGGTGCAAATACCTGTCTTATACAGGTATCTGCACCCCCCTGAAAAGGTGCCAAAATGTGTGGGGGGGGGGGGGGAGGGAGGGAGGCTTCCGAAAAGCAGAGGTTCCATTTTTGTGTGGACCTCCGCTTTAAGTCTGGGGGGGGGGGGGGGGGGCGCAAGAGGAATAAGCAATAATTTATTCCTCGCCCCAGCAATCTTCCTCTGCAATTCTAACAGGTCCCCAAAGCCTCTTCTCTAAGGTGCTCTGGCAGAGGGTTGCACTCTTGATGTCATCGTATAAAATGCAGAAGCAATCCTGCATTTGATGTGAAGCGAGGGCCTGCCCACAACCTGAAGCGTCAGAAGCAGTCCAGCAGCTGAAGGATTCAGGAAAAAAAAGGTATTGCTCCCTTTTTCCTCTACCGAGCCTAGACTAGCAAGACAATTTTTTGAATTAAATAAAAAAAGACTTCTTACAGTGGCCGCCCCCCCCCCCCCCCCCAATCACCTCTAGCACTGCAAGCATCCCCCCCCCCCCCTCTCATCTGGGAGGTCAGCTTCAATTCTCACAGTATAGGTTTCTGAAACCTAATCACAGAATTAGGAATTATTCAAATTAGCTGAAATCTAAAATTCCCTTAGTCAAACTAGTATGGGAATTTTTTTTTTTTTTTAAAGAATCATACTTAACTAGCCAGATGTAGCATCGATCCAATGCTGCATCTGTCCCATGCTGGTGCCAACACTGAGAACAGAGCCAACACAGCTAAACGCTTGGTTCCCACAGCTCCCTGTGCAGAGAGCTGGTGACTCAATCACCGGCTCTCTATTCTGCCCCCCTCACTGGAGCGCTGGGCTGTGGAGGGGCGGGAGCAGCTGGCTCAGGCTCTCAGCAGCTCACCGAGAGGCTGAGTCAGGTGCAGATCCAAGCACGTGGTCACCATCTTACCTGAGCCTGGACTGGCTCTGGGATGTCAGCCCGCTGTCAGCTTTGGCTGTACTTCTCCTTTTACCACTCGCCGAACACCCCACGTATACTGCAGGGGGGGCGGCTCCAACAGGCGAAATCACCCGTTTGTGATTGCCTCTTCTGGGTTTGCGGCGAGCCACTGGTGACCAGCTCCTGTTGTGATTGGACATAGAGGGAGCCAATCAGCGGGTCCAGCGGACCCGCCAATTGTTCCTGAGAGGCAGAATGGAGGTCTGCCTATGTAAACAAGGCTGTTCTGTAGCTGTTATGTGATAAGGAAAGACAGATCCTGTGTTTCTGCCAAGCAGAAACACGGATCTTTGTTTTCTCACAGCACAAGCACCTCCCACAGTTAGGAAGCACTCCCTAGGGACACATTTAACCCTTTGATCGCCCCTGATGTTAACTCCTTCCCTGCCAGTGTCATTAGTACAGTGACAGTGCATATTTTTAGCACTGATCACTGGTCCCAAAAAAAGAAGTGTCACTTAGTGTCCGATTCATCTGCCGCAATATCGCAGTCCGGCTATAATTCCCAGATCACCATTAAAAAAAAAATCCATAAATATATACCATAGTTTGTAGATGCTATAACGTTTGGTTTGCACAATCAATATACGCTTTTTTTCACTAAAAACAATGCATATTGGCATAAACTGATGAAGAAATTTGATTTTACACATTTTTTTTTTTTATTGGGTGCGTTTTATAGCCGAAAGTAAAAAAATTTTTTTTTTTTTTTAAAACTTGTCGGTCTTTTTTTGTTTATAGCGCAAACAATAAAAAAAAACAAAATAAAAAATAAAAAAAACAAACACACACACACACACACACACACACACACACACACACACACACACACACACACACACACACACACACACACACACACACACACACACACACACACACACACACACACACACACAACAGGAGGTGATCAAATACCAACAAAAGAAAAAGCTATTTGTGGGGGAAAAAACAAAAACAAACATCAATTTTATTTGGGTACAGTGTTGCACGACCGCGCAACTGTCAGTTAAAGCAGTACCGTATTGCAAAAAATGGCCTGGTCAAGATATGGGGGGGGGGGATTCCGGGGCTGAAGTAGTTTATGTGCCTGGAAGACTATTATATGGTGTAATCCAGTGTAGGCAGGATAAGGTGCTAGGAGTGGTGGGGGGAATGGGAAGCAGTGAAACTTGTACAAGTCTGGCTCCAGCTAGGTCGTGTTCATCATTCATGAACTGCTAGCTAATCAGTAGATATATTAAAAAGCTGGTAATAATGATAGAAACTATGCGGTGCTACAAATCAAGGTTCTCTGTTCCAGCTTGCACCTTCCTCCTCTCTTGTAAAAAATAAATAAAGTTCCTCCTCTTCTTTTACACCTACACATGTTGTATAGAAGAGGCAGGCTAGATAGGATAATATCTTTTTCCTATTCAAGCAAAATGCTCACATACCTGAAACCGATACCTTTGCGGTGCAATTTGAGCCCATACAAAATGAATGGGCTCAAATCGCAGGCAAAAAACACACAACACGCATGTGATTTGAACAGGAATGTGGTGCAATTTCTATCTGAAATCACATGCAGTTTCCCACACTGCTCCTGTGTGAACTCAGGCTGGTCATAGCGACTTCAGCATGGGTTCACACAGGAGAGGTGCGGGAAACGGCATGCGATTCAGTCAGAAATTGCACTACATTCCTTTTCAAATTGATTGCAATTCTTTGCAGTGTGATCTGAGCTCATTCATTTTGTACAGGCTCAAATCGATCGCAAAAAGGTATCGGCGAGTACTGGAAAGTATCAGTCCTCACACTTATCGATAAAATATTGGTGCATCCCTACCACTTACCATTGGCACCAAAGGGGAACAAGGGAAATTTTATAAAGTCTTAGGACCATTGCACAATAGTCTTTATTACATACAACCAACAAAAAGGACATATCCCAAATGAAGTGTGTTTACAAAGTCAGGTTATGAATTAACGCCTTGTACCTCTACCAAGATAATCACCTCCATACACAGTGTGGAACAAGGCATCAGCTGCTGGAAGCCTACATGCTAAACTGGTAATACTTTGTCCTCTGAAAATAGGGTTGAACTTTGTATGTTTTTTGGGCACAACTTTGTGTTAATTATGTTCAACAACCCTGAGCAACTGATAAGGTATAACTGATGAAGTGTGACAAGTGCAGAATAGATTACAATTAGTGGCTTTCAGTTGCTGCACCTTAAAAGTGGTTGTAAACCCTTATGGCCTGTACACACGATCGGACTTCCGATGGAATAAAATCCGATGGATATTTCCGTCAGAAATCCGATGAAGCTGACTTTCATCAGTCTTGCCTACACACCATCAGACAAAATTCCTACCGCCCAAAACGCGGTGACGTAAAAAACACTCCAACGTGCCAAGAAAAATTAAGTTCAATGCTTCTGAGCATGCGTGGGTTTTCACCGATGGAGTTCCCCACAGACGATCGGAATTTGCCATCAGTCTCCCCCCCCCCCCCCTCGATAAAATTTAAAACATGTTCTATTTTTTTACACCGATGGAAAAAAGACCGATGGGGGGGGGGGGGGGGGGGGCGCGCGCACGCACGCACACACACGATTGTTTTTTCCGATGAAAAAAGTCCATCGGTCTTTTTTCATAGGAAAAACCGAACGTGTGTACGCGGCATTACAGACCACTTTTTACCACAGGTAAGCCTATAATAAGACTTACCTGTAGCTAAGCCAGATATCTCCTAAACCTGCACGGTTTAGGAGATATCCCTGTATCGGCATGTGCCGACGTCCTCGGCGCACTGAAGCGATGGCACGTTCGTGCCGTTGATTCAGTTAGCGTGCCGTCACCGGAGCCCGCGATACCCGGTAGTAACTCCGGGAGCGATGTCGCCCAGGCCGGAGCAGTGTACGTGGACCGCTGCGAGGGCTTCAATATAAAAAGGTGAGTATTACATAATGAGCTAGTATGCTATGCATACTAGCTCATTATGCCATTGTCTTGCAGGTTATTTTGTGGGTTTACAACCACTTTAAGTGGAGCTTTAGTCAGAAATTTAAGTTGGGCTATATTACATTCTGGCCCCTTTTGCAGGTATAGATATGAGAGGAAAAAAAAAAAAAAATTACACACTGTTTAAATCCAGTAATACACTGTCTCACTCAGATCTGCACATGCTCAGTTGCTCTTTTTTTTCTCTCAACTCTGTGCCGAATTTGTAGAGGCGGATCTTATGACTGCCTAAAGATTAAAGAGGAACTAAACCCATCAATTTAAGTTTCAAAAAAACATTCCCCACATCCCAGGATTGCCAACCGTCACATTTGCTGGTGTCCTCAACCAAACTGTCAAACCATCCAATGGCTGGTGTCATAACTGATAACATGTGCAGCACCATGGCAGTTGCAGATCAGATGACAGCTTCCTTGGCTGAAAGGGATGGGGGGGGGGGGGGGGTTAGTCCTGCTTTAAACTTCTGCTCATGGCTCTGGGCTTTAGCAAAATGGCAGCCTCCAGCAAGAAGACACTGGAGCAATTCTGGAGGCAATTTACAGCACACACCAATTTTGGTAGCATAATTAACATGGAATGATGTTACTCACTAAAGTACATTGTTTATTGTTGCGAGCAAAGTTGAGCTTTAAAAAAACAGAACTAAACCCTCCTATCATTTTCAGCCAAGGAAGCTGCCATCTTGGCCTATTTTTGATCTTCAGCTGCCATAATGCTGCACATGTGATCAGGTATGAAACCAGCCAATGATGGTTTGACAGTTTGAGAGCACAAGCAAATGAGACAGTTACATTCCGGCATTGTGCCTGGATCGTAAAAGTTTTTGAAACCTAAATTGATGGGGTTGGTTCCACTTTAATGGCCCGTACACACGATCCGAATATCGGACGAAAATGATCGTCCGAGGAAGGATCGTACGATTTTCGGATCGTGTGTACACTACTTTCGAGAGCCGATCACGACAGTTCATCTGTTATTAGATCGGACAAGCACGAAAATTTTCCTCGTACGATGTCAGATCGTGCGATTTTCGCTTAGTCAGTACAGTTGTCGTCCGAAAATACAATACAAATACATTACAACACATGACATCACTTCCGATTTTTTTTTTTCTGTCGTACGAGAATTTGTGACTTTAATAACCTATTTATTTTTACTTGCGACCATTAAGCGAAAAAAGTCGTACGATATTCGGATTGTGTGTACGGGGCATAAAGCTAATGTTTAGCAAAATAAATAATAAAAAAAAAAGGCTTTAGTGACACACTGTTGAATCCTACAGAAATTGTAACATGGTCTGAATGGGGAAGAGTCTGATGAGTGACAAGGGTCTCTCTCCCATTTACCGATCATGTTACATGCAGTGTCAACAATGAAAATAACTTCTCAATGCTAAAAAGGAGGGTCCCCATCAGAAGCTTCTTTCCTGCAATTCTATGCAGAAGCCATTACCTATTTCAGCGCTGGCATCCCTGCAAAGAAGATTTCTACAGAATCAAGCAGTCTGCACAGCGTGGGTCATTACAGGTACAATAAGTCAATAAAGCTGTAGAAGTAAACTACATTTAAGAATATGCATGCTTTATTGAATAAAGCCAACTTCCAGAGGTGCCATAAAAAACTGGAGCCAACATTGCCACCCCAGCAGGGCGATGACATGCACAGCAATGCTAAAATATACCTCACAGGTCCTCTTTACTTTTTCTGCTCTTTCAAGGATCTGTTCTTTTTTACTCTTAATCTGCTGTATTTCTTGAACAACATGCGACACACGTCCACCCATAGCCTGTCTCTTTTCTTGAATGCGACTACAGGCCCTGTGTTAAAAAAGGAGACAAAAACAGGTCCGGCATTTTTATACAAGAGCAAATTAAGCTGAAATAACTTCAAACAGAAGATTGGTACAATTTGCGAGGAGATCTCTACTGTTCAGATACCCTTCACGCTTTACACCTCATGCCCACAGGTACAATCAATACTTCCCTCTTTCAATCCTACCACTATAGACGAGGTTGCTAAATTACTTTCTAATGTCCACCTTACCACCTGCACTCTGGATCCTGTTCCCTCCCAAATGCTACACTCTCTAACTCACATCTTCAATCTCTCCCTCTCTTCTGGCATGTTCCCCAACTCTTTGAAACGTGCACTAGTCAGCCCCATACTTAAAAAGCCCTCTCTGGACCCATCCAATCTTGAAAACCTACGCCCCATCTCCTTGCTCCCCTTTTTATCCAAACTCTTTGAACGTCTAGTCTTCAACCGACTGAGCGTCCACCTTGCTGATAATAACCTTCTTGATCCCCTTCAGCCTGGATTTCGTCCTCAACATTCCACAGAGACTGCTCTCCTAAAACAAATGATATACTAACGGCCAAAACTAAGGGACACTATTCTGTACTCCTACTCCTGGACCTCTCTGCTGCCTTCCATACGGTTGACCACCCCCTCCGCAAAAAAACTCCATGCCTTTGGTCTCCGCGACTGTACGTATCGCTGGTTCTCTACCTACTTATCCAACCGCACCTTTAGCGTTACTTACAACTACTTCCTCCTCTCCCTTTCTCAGTTCGTGTCCCCCAAGGTTCTGTTCTTGGACCTCCATTTTCAATCTACACCTCCTCCCTGGGTCAGCTGATAGCCTCCCACGGCTTCCAATACCACCTCCACGCTGACGATACTCAAATTATTTCTCTGCCCCTCAACTCACTCTTTCATTCTCCTCACGCATCTTTAATTTACTATCAGATATATCAGTTTGGATGTCACACCACTTCCTCAAACTTAATCTATCCAAAACTGAACTGATCATTTTTCCTCCCCCGAGCGCTGTCAAAATTGATGGCACAACTATCAGCCCATCCCCACATGCCAAGGTCCTAGGAGTACTCCTGAATTCTCCTTTAAGCCTCACGTCCATTCACTGTCCAAATCTGGCCGCCTCAACCTCTGCAACATCCCCAAAATACGTCCCTTTCTAATCAATGACACAAAGCTCCTAATTCACTCCCTGGTCATCTCGCCTCGATTACTGCAACTCCCTCCTCATTGGCTTACCTCTGCATATTCCATACCCCCCTTCAGTCCATCATGAATGCTGCTGCCAGACTCATCCACCTTACCAACTGCTCTGTCTCTGCTACTCCTCTCTGTCAATCCCTCCACTGGCTTCCGCTTACCCAACAAATTAAATTCAAAATACTAAACTACCTACAAAGCCATCCACAACACTGCCCGCAGCTACATCACTGACCTAGTCTCTAAATACCAACCTAATCGTTCTCTTCGTTCTTCTCAAGACCTCCTGCTCTCTCATCACCTGCTCCCTTGCTCGTCTCCAGGACTTTTCCAGAGCCTCTCCAAGCCTATGGAACGCCTTACCCCAATCTGTCCGTCCATCTCCTTCTCCATTAGCTTTTAGAGGGTCCCTGAAAATCCTCTTCAGAGAAGCCTATCCTACCCACACCTAACAACTGTATTTTCATTTTGTCCACCTGATCATCCCCCACAGCTACTACCCTTCGTTTCACTTGACCCTCCCTTCTAGACTGTAAGCTCTAACGAGCAGGGCCCTCTGATCCCTCTGTATTGAATTGTATTGTGACTGTACTGTCCCTGATGTGTAAAGCGCTGTGCGAACTGTTGGCGCTATATAAATCCTGTATAATAATAACTCCAGGAAACAGCTAAAACCAAGAGGTGGAACATTTTCCAGTCTGCTGTTAACCAGTTTTAAAAAGCTTGTTTACAGATCTCAATAACTCAAGCTAAAAAAATAAATAAAAAAAAAACAAATAACACACACAAGCCTAAGTAGTGACTCAACCCTCCATCTATAACAGATAACACAACTATACCTTTAACAAACCAAAACCATTTCCCCTTTAAAACATGACACATCAAAAAATATACTAAAACCCTTATCGCTAAAAGAACAAAAAGGCAGAGTCTAGCTCCTATCATCCCGATTCACAGCAGTATATGTATTAGTAATACCTAGGTGTGCTGTGAAGACACATGAAAGCCATTAAAATGAATATTTAAGGCTTAGTTTCCAGCTCACTGGATAAAAGCCAAAAACTTACTCCGAAATATCCTTCTTTCTCTGCTCAAAGTTCTCTTGATTATTTTGGTTTTTAATATCCGTTTTTGCAAGCTTCTCCTTTTTCACGAGAATAGTTCTTTTTAATTGCGTCTCTTCTGAGGTTACAGATTTCAGACCAAGCTTTTCTTTTAAATTTTGTTCTTCCTCTTGTCTAATCTGGAATATATGAACAATGACTCCTGCAAGCTATAAAGAAAAGGGCATACAGCCAGTTTTTAAACAATGACACACAAGATTCCCAAGTATAAAAAGGTACCTCTTCCCGAATCTTCTTAAACGTTTCCAGGTTGGCCTCCACACTACGCAACTTCTTGTTATAAACTTGTATGTCTGGGAGCCACAAAGCAGCGAGGGTCACCCTCTCCCGGTAATGGTCATACTTTTCTAGTGTCTCTAGCTTTATATGAGAAAAACAAAATCTTGTTCAGAGCCTTATTGTAACATCTAATAAATTATTCATCTATGCCACCACCCCCCCCCCCCCCCCATAGGTAGAAGAGGAAATCGATGGTTCTACAGTCGCATGCCTGAATTGTGGTAGAAACGGATTGTGGGAGCACTTTTGCATAAAAAGAGAGATACGTTTTCAAGACTGAACTTTGACTTAAGATAAAAAAAAAAAAAAAAAAAAAAAAAAAAAAAAAAGCAAGGAACATAAATATGCATTGTGCAGAAAAAGCGTACATTTGCAATAGTAAAATGACAGCACTCAATTGACATTTAAAGGAGGAAGTAAACCGTGTCAAATTTACTTTTTTTTTAAATCGCACATTATGAAATACTTTCCTCAGAACGAAGCCCTGCACCGCTGCACTGTCAGCTCTGACAGATGCTTCCATCTTCACCCGCTCCTTTCAAGTCCTCCGGCCCTCTGATTGGCCATATCGCGATGACATCACTCCTGCACATGGGAGTCACAGACCACGGCACGGAGCTCTGAGAGAACGGCACGGGTATACCGTCCCTTCAGAGAATATTGCGCCGGTGACATCACCGGCTGCAAGAAGTGTAAATATCTCTTAACCGTGCAGGTTTACGGGACACTCATAGTGCCTACAGGTAAGCCTCATTATAGGCTTACCTGTAGGTACAAGTATACAGAATGGTTTTACAACCTCTTCAAATAAAGTTTATCCTTTCAATTGCACTGGGTGTAATCTGGCTTGATGCAATCTATCGCCATGAAAATATACAAATCCTTCCTACTTAATACACGGTTAGTGAATCTGAACAATCTTACCTTGGCTTCCTTGACTTTGTGGACATTTTCCTTCATCCTCTCAGTCTTATCTTTACGTTGTTCTGGCGATTCCACAATTTGGGATTTCATGAGCTCCTGTTCCTCCTTCATTGTAGCAATAGCAAGCTTTAACTGGTTCTGCGCCACAAGAAATTGTTTAATCAAATTTTAAATTGCTTATTCACAGGCTGCACAAATGACAATAGGGGTAATTGAGCAAACTAGCAACACAATTGGTCGCAAATTAGGCTGCGTCTCATTTAGCAAAGTCTGGGCAACAGGTTTACAAACCTGTGCGCCGTATTTCTATGGAGGCAAGTGCGACCGGTTTCAACGTTAGGACAGATTATTAAGGCAGGCCATAGCTTATGTGATTTTCCACGAACACCCCCCCCCCCCCCGCCCATGCTAGAAATCCGATATGCTGGTTGTACTCAAGCCATTCAATGGATCGCCTTGCCCATAGATGGATTAATTTTTGCGAGGAAGTTTAGCAGGGACCGGCTTCAAACAAACAATCTATGGCGCTGGCTTAAAGTTGTTCTAAGGCATCAAGGTTTTTTATCTTTATGCATCAAGGTAAAAACTTGTGCTGCGGGAGCCCTCCAGGTCCCCACCCTCCAATACTTGCCTGAGCCTGATCCAGCGATGTGCATGACAGCAGCAGCTCTCACTGCTGTCTCCCTCCTCATTGGGCAGATTGATAGCAGCGGCAGTCATTGGCTGCCACTGCTGTCAAATATTGTGAAGAGGTAGTGGGGAGCAGGGCCAAGTCACTCAGTCTGGATTAATATAGATGCAGACTGGGTGGCTGGGGAGCGAGCACGCACAGGTGACCCCCGGGAAAGCCACCCCTGCTTGCTCACTCCCAAGCCGCCCAGTCACCGAATAGGGAGGGGCCCTCGAGCGCCAGCAGGGGACCCAGAAAAGGAGGATCAGGGCCTCTCTTTGCAAAACCATTACACAGAGCAGGTGGGTATAGACAGGTTTGTTATTTTAGCGTAAAAAAACACAAACACACACCACACACAAAGGTTTATAATCACTTTAAACCACTTCCATACCGGGTCATTGTAAAATGACGCCGGCAGGAACCCTCTCTCCCTCCGGGTGGGCGTCATATGACGTCTTGGGTTTGAGGGGGGATATCTGAATGATGCCTGCAGCTAGAGGCATCATTCAGATATCCTTTTTTTCAGCCGGCGATCCTGCACACCATAAGAACGATCATGGCGGCGGAACTTGATCGTTCTTATAGCAGGGTTCATACACATTTTTACCAATCAAATTCCATGACTTTACGTAAATATTCATGCCCTTATGTTTCATGAAATGTCTATGTATACATGTTAAATAAGAAGAAAATCCATGTCACACCCAGCATATTTTTACTAATATAAATTAGGGCTGTTACTGAAGAAAAAAAAGAAGATCAATCGAACACAAAATTTTTAAAATCGATTAAACGACTAATTTTGATTAATTAATTATAACGCACATACAGATCCAAATACTTTTAGCTGATTTCCTTGCATTGCAACTCTGCATTAGTCAGTGGCAAATGTGGTATACACTATATACAATCACCCGACACTAGTTAGTTTCCACAATCCATGACTTAACTTTACAGTTCACACAAATAAATTCAAACTGTAGCACTGACGTAAGTACAGACACCCCCAGTAGTACAGAAACCCCCAGGGCAGACCTCCCAGTAGTACAGAAACCCCCAGGGCAGACCTCCCAGTAGTACAGAAACCCCCAGGGCAGACCTCCCGGTAGTACAGAAACCCCCAGGGCAGACCTCCCGGTAGTACAGAAACCCCCAGGGCAGACCTCCCGGTAGTACAGAAACCCCCAGGGCAGACCTCCCGGTAGTACAGAAACCCCCAGGGCAGACCTCCCGGTAGTACAGACCCCCCCCCCCAGTAGTACAGACCCCCCCCCCCCCAGTAGTACAGACACCCCCCCCCGTAGTACAGACACCCCCCCCCGTAGTACAGACACCCCCCCCCGTAGTACAGACACCCCCCCAGTAGTACAGACACCCCCCCCCAGTAGTACAGACACCCCCCCCCAGTAGTACAGACACCCCCCCCCAGTAGTACAGACACCCCCCCCCAGTAGTACAGACACCCCCCCCCAGTAGTACAGACACCCCCCCCCAGTAGTACAGACACCCCCCCCAGTAGTACAGACACCCCCCCCCCAGTAGTACAGACACCCCCCCAGTAGTACAGACACCCCCCAGTAATGCAGGCAGACACCCCCCCCCTTTCAGACCTCAGAACAGCAATACACGGCGCGGTGTGTGTCCCTCGAGTTCCTGCTGACGTCAGCGTGCCACTAAGCCGCCAATAGGCTGCCGCCGGGTGTACCAAGATGGCCGCGGCTCCGGAGCTAGGTCGAAGCCGCGGCTCCGGAGCTAGGTCGAAGCCGCGGACTTTCCTAATGGCCGAGGCTCCGGAGCGCTCCGCGGATCGCGCCGTGTGCCGATCCGAACAGGATGACCTGTTCGGATCGCTTACGATCCGTTGCACGACTAGTAGGGACTAAAATATTCCATGACTTTTCCAGGCCTGGAAAGTGCCATGTCAAAATCCCATGACTTTTCCAGGAATTTAATGACCGTACGAACCCCCCTCCCGCCGCCATCCGGTGCTTCTCCGGGCTCTCCCGTGCCATCGGGGACCCGGAGAAAATCGTCCGGTGTCGGTGGTGGTGGGTCACGTGACGAGCATAGAGATGACTGGTCACCAGTCATCTCTATGACCGTCGGAGGCCCGGGCGCGATGTGATGACGTCACGCCCGGGTCCTCAAATGTAAACAAAGCCGCCATTGCGACTGTAAGTATGAGATCAGTGAATTTTTTTTTCACGATCTCATGCTTTTCAGCCTGAAGGAGAGATGTGGGGTCTTATTAACCCCCGCATCTCTCCATAAAGAGGACCTGTCACACACATTCCTATTACAAGGGATGTTTACATTCCTTGTAATAGGAATAAAAAAAAAAAAAAAAATGCGAACACACACACGCAAGTCCCACCCGCATATGTAAACGCCGTTCAAACCACATATGTGAGGTATCGCCGCGTGCAACAATTCTAGCACCAGACCTCCTCTAACTCTAACCTGTAAAAATTTTCAAAGCGTCGCCTATGGAGATTAAGTACCGAAGTTTGGCACCATTCCATGAGTGTGCGCAATTTTAAAGCGTGACATGTTAGGTATCTTTTTACTCGGCGCAACATCATCTTTCATATTTTACAAAAAAATTGGGCTAACTTTACTGTTTATTTTTTAATTCATGAAACCATTTTTTTCCCCCAAAAAAAGGCGTTTGAAAAATTATTGCGCAAATACTGTGCAAGATAAAAAGTTGCAACGACCGTCATTTTATTCCCTAGGGTGTCTGCTAAAAATGTATATATATATATATATATATATATATATATATATATATATAATGTTTGGGGGTTCTGAGTAATTTTCACGCAAAAGAAAGATGATTTGTACATGTAGGAGAGAAGTGCCAGAATAGGCCCGTATGGAAGTGGTATAAAAAGCCCTGTAGGGAAAGGGTTAAAGACAAGAGATTTTACTCTAAACGCATAAGGGGCAGGGTTAGGATTCATTAATCAGTCAGATGAGGAATTTATGACTATAACCTTGTAATAAATCTGTCTCACTGCTCCGGTTTAGCACTACTTTGCGACAGGATTGATGAATATAAATTTTGGAAAAGGAGTTACCGGTAAGTACCAACTCCGGTTTTCTCCGGTCTTCCAGGACAGCCCTTGAGAGGATCCCCAAGTACTCACCAGATTAGGGGGGGGGGGGGGCACGGCTTGGAGGACTTTCCTCCCAAAAGCCTGATCCTGACTGGACATTAAGTCTAGTCTATAATGCCTTGTAAAAGGTGGAGAAGCTTGACCACGTGGCTGCTTTACATATTCGCTCCGGGGTGGCACCAGCTCTTTCAGCCCAGGATGCCGAGAGTGCCCTTGTGGGAGTGGGCCTCAACACCCCCAGGAGGCTCTTTAGTATTCTATAACTTTCTGCGATAGCTAGACTGATCCACCTAGCTATAGTGACCTTAGAAGCTTTTTGTCCCTTACGTTGCCCAGAAAAAAGCACAAACAAGGAATCTGCAAATTCTAAAAGATTTGGTTGCATCTAGGTATTCTAAGATACACCCCAACATCTAATAAATGAAATTGCTTCTCTTTCATTTGAGGCGTTCTGGCAGAATGAAGGGAGAACAATGTCTTGAGACCTATGGAATTTGGATGCCACCTTAGGCAAGAACCCAGGGTCTGTTTTTAGGAGGACTGTCTTCAAGGATTTGAAGAAAAGGCTCTAACAGAGAGAGCTTGGATCTCACTGACCCTACGGGCTGAAGTGATCGCCACAAATAGTACTGTTTTGAATGTAACCAGTCTTAGAGAGGCCTCCGAGATAGGTTCAAAACGGTGTCCCCAAAAATGCTCTGAGGACAAAAGAAAGGTCCCAAGTTGGATTTATCTTGATTGACTGGTTTTTGTCTAGCAATAAGGGGATCTTCCTGCAAGCGTTTCTCCAAGTACAGACTTAAGGCCGCTATCTGGACCTTAATAGTTCTAGGAGATAACCCCTTGTCTATACCTTCTTGGAGAAACTGTAGGATATTTGTTATATCCTTGTTAGCCTTACCCCGATCCACCAACCAGAAAGGATAATTTTTCTGTAAATAGCTTGGGTGACTGGTTTCCGGCTCTGAAGTAAGGTTTGAATCACTTTCTCTGATAAACCTTTGTTTCTCAGAATCTCTTCCTCAGTAACCATGCAGACAGCTTCAGCATAGCTACTTGAGGAGGCAAGAGGGGTCCCTGTGACAGGAGGTCTTGTCGCAGGGGAGCCCTGAGAGGAGGTTGGTCCGTCAACTTCAGTAAAGTTGTGAACAAAGGTCTTTTGGGCAAAAAAGGTGCCACTAGAATTAAACATGTTTCTTCTGCAAGAAACTTGGCCAGGACTCTCGGAATGAGGTGAAGCGGTGGAAACGCATAGGCCAGACTGAAGGTCCAAGTTATCTGTAAGGCATCTACCTCCAAGGGTTGATCTCCTGGACATAGCGAGCAGAAATTGGGGACTTTGGCATTCTCTGGTTTGCAAATAAGTCTATTTCTGGGATCCCCCAGTGAGCGGTTATGAACCTCTATATGCAGAGACCAGTCTTGATTCAAAACTAGTTGTCGACGCAAGAAGTCTGCAGTGCTGTTCTGCTCCCCCTTCAGGTGTATTGCAGAGATGGATTTTATAGATTGACTTCTGCCCACTGAAACATATGTTTTGCTACCAACATTAGGCGAGGACTTCTGGTACCTCCCTGTTTGTTTACATAAGCTACTGCCGTCATATTGTCCGAGCAGACTTGAAGGTGGTGACCTTGTAGCTTGTCCTGAAATGCTAGTAGAGCTCATAGGATGGCTGTTAACTCCTTCCAATTGGAAGAGAACTTCTCTTCTGGTGTCCACATGCCCTGTGCCCAGTATGAGTTGAGATGTGCTCCCCAACTGCTCGCATCCATGGTCAGAGTGGATGCGATAGGTAGGACCCAGGGAACCCCCCCCTTGTTTAGGTTTTCCGTGTCCTTCCACCACCAGAGGGAACGTTTTACCTTGGTGGGGGACCTATATGCATTCCTCTAGACCTTTGTCTTTCACCTGTTCCAGAAGAAACCTCTGTAGGTCTCTCTGGTGGAACCTTGCCCATTGAATGGCTGCAGTCATCAAACCAAGACCATAACCTCCCTTACTGTACAATTGGGGCTGGTTTGAAGAAAAGACATCCTCGGTTTCAGATTCGATATCTTTTCTTCCAGCAAGACTATCTTTTGTTCTACTGATAGAATATTTTGTACTTGGGTTACAAGATCCTGTGTTGGAGTAGTTTTTGATTTTTCCAAACTGACGATCCACCCCAACCGCCTCAGGGAGAGTTGTGTTAACTCTAAGTCCTGACAGAGTTGTTTCTCCGAGTGGGCTGTGAGGAGTAAGTCATCTAGGTATAGGATGATTGAGACTGATTGAAGTCTCAATGGAACCAATGCCTCTCCAAGAATTTTGGAAAAAATTCTTAGAGACGACAGACCGAAGGGCAGGATTCTGCACTGAAAATCATCAATTTGAGTCTGAATCGCCATACGAAGAAATTTCTGGCATTCCTTCCTTACTGGGATATGCAGATAGGCATCCCTTAAATCCAGGGTAGCTATAAATACTTTTTGAAGAAGATTTTTTTTATTGAATAAATTGATTCCATCCGAAATATCTTGTAATGGATGGAGAGGTTCAGGGGTCGGAGGGTCATGATCAATCTGAACTTGACGGCTTTTTTATCACAAAAATGTGCGAGTAAAAACCGTCCCCCTGTTCCTGACTAGGGACTGGTGTCAATACCTCTTGATTCACCATTTCCCCCCCCCTCCCCATCAGTAAGGGTAAGGCCCTGGCATTTTGAGTGACTTGGGAGTTTTGTCACCAGAAACTTGGATGGTGGTTCGCTGTTGAATTCCAGTGCATAACCTCTTTTGATTATGTTTAGTACAAAATTTGTTTGAGGTTCTCTTTTCCCATTGTGGGAGAAAGTGCTTTAGTCTTCCGCCCACAGAGACCCTGATGTCACTGAGGCTTGGGGCGGTTAAAAAGTATGCCCCCTTTCCCTTTTTGCCCAGTCCAGTGTTTGAACTCCTTTCCTGTTTTTAAAGGGTTCCTTTGGAGGGACGAAAAAAACTCTGAAAGTTTAATATGGAAAGATTTATTTTTGTCCGCCGTTCTTTCCAAGGCGGTATCCAGTTCAAGCCCAAAGATTAAATCTCCAGTAAAAGGAACACTGCACAAACATGTTTTGGATGTTGTGTCACCTCCCCAAGTTTTCATCCAGACCGACCTTCTGGCTGCGACTGAAAGAGCCACGGATTTAGCTGTAAACTTAACAGCGTCAGTTGAAGCGTCTGAGATAAAGCTAGTCACCTTTAAAAGCATTGGAAAGGTTTTCAAGAGCTCCTCTCTAGGAGTGCCTGCCTGTAAGTGTTCCAGAACTCCAAGTTTCTAGCTACACAGGAAGTGGCTAAAGCTGGCTTTAATCCTGCCATTGAAGCATCCCAGACCCTTTTTAAGACTATGTCTGTCCATAGGGTCCTTTAAATGTCCCATATCCTTGAAGGCCAGGTCAGACTGCTTCGATACCTTGGACAGAGGGGTATCAAGTTTTGCATTTTTATTCCAGACTGCCTCTGGGTTCTCGTCAACGGGAAACCTTCTTTTGAGAGAATTTGGCTCAGCCCATTCTTTGCGAACCAGATCAGAGAGTACGCCATGTATAGGAAATACTCTGGCCTTTTTACCCAGGGCTGCATACATTTTGTCATGCCTGGATAATTGAGCTTCTTCTTCCTCAATTTCCAGCGTGTCATAGATCGCGCTTAATAACTCGTCTACTTCCTCAATAGACAGTTTATATTTTGCGAATTTGTTAGCTGCGGCCTGATCTTCCCCCTGGTCCGACTCTACGGGGCTCCCCGGAGCTGGGTATTGTGGGGCTTGGTGAAGCTGCAGCTGCGCTACTGGTGAAAGCAGATACATTTACCTCAGAAATTAAATCCCTAAGGGATTTAAAGGTTGATGCCATCTCATCCTTAAAATGAGCTTAGGAATTTAGCTAAAGGGGAGTCTGCCTCAGATTTTAATAAGCCTGCAATACATTGCCTGCATAAGGCTTTGTTAGAGCCTGAGGATAATTTGCTTCCACAATTAGGGCACTTTCTGCAGCCTGACTTGTCTTCCCTTGAAGCCTCCTTAGCCTGAAATAGAGAAAAGGTAGAGGACTTAGAATCAACCCGCTAAAAAAAAAAAAAAAAAAAAAAAAACCCGTGCTGCAACTACCACCGCTGCTATTCCCGGGATAGTGCATCCACCATCATGGGGTAAACTAGTCCCAGCCACACCACTACTAGCATACACAAACAGGCTGGTGCCTACATCGACCGGAGTGTCCTGGGGATTAGCCTCCATGGTCCCCCCTTGCCGCTCCGTATCCCGCCGCTAGTCCGGTACTGCTGGACGCTGGTCTGGGATTAGTAGGCCCAGCGCAGGCTTTTTCTCCTCTCCTTGCGCCCTAGAGATCTGGAAACCAGAAGTCTCGGCGCACAGCGATGACGCGGTTCCGCCGGAAATGACGCAAACAGCATCTCCGTCCCCCACTGCAATTGCAGCAAGGAGCTGGGATGGGCGAATCCACTTACCAGCTCCAGGGGGGAACTGCGTTATTCTGCCACTGGCACAGCGGCGGCACTGGAAAGAAAGGACCGCCTTTTGAACTGATTGGCAAGGTGTTTCCTGTGTCGATGGGAGGGACTCCATTTCTCAAGGGCTGTCCTGGAAGACGACTGGGGAAAAAAACTATTAGGAACAAAGGGTCATAAGTAAATCCGAAGCAATATGAATGTCTAAAAGCAGTCCGACTGAGGGATGAACAACAGTAAGAAAACACCAACATTCACAGTATAGAAATTTGGGACTGCCTGCAGCACAAAAAGTGTCAGTCCCTCTGAGGAAAGATTTAGCCGCAAGATACAAACTGTTCACCACATCCAAACAATGGAGAGAGATCTCTTTAGAGCATACTGGGGTTGGACAGGTGGTCTCTACCTTTCACCTGGTAAAGGTGAAAAGGTAGAACCCACCTTAGAGATAAAGGCCTGAAGACTTTTTTCTCTACAAAACAAGAAGGTTCTGTACAAGACAGAGCTACTAACTCAGAAACCTGCTCAGCAGAGGTGATGTCAACTCTCAAAAGGTTACCTTCCTAATTGCCAATGGAATATGCCTGATGAGGTTCAAAGGAAGGTCTTTTGAAGAGCTGAAAGAACCAGGTTGAAATCCCACTGGAGGCAGTTTAGGTGGGTGTCACAACGAGTGACGCCTTATAAAAAATGCCTTTACCAAGGCATGTAGCCTTTGGAACAGGACCGAAAGACCTGCGACTTATTTCTTAATGGTTGATCCAGACCAGACAGCAAAAAGCCAAGGAACCTTCCCCCAGAGTATTTCCTAGGATGAAATTTTCTTGCCTCGCAACAGGCAAAGTAGGCTTTCCATGTGCGATGTTAGACCTTGCAGGACATTCTAGCTTTTGAGAGCGTAGGAATTACCATATCAGAAAGGCCCACATCTCCTAGGACCTCAGCTTTAACATGCATGCCATCAAAGACAGCGATCATAAAAGCAGTAGGGTAGCACCGATACTAGTATTGGTGCCGATACAGAGTATTTGCCTAGAAACTACTATGAAAAACAACCCTGTGGACATGTACTGATAATAAAACAGTAGAGTTCAGGGGCAGCTGAAAAAAAATAAACCCCCCCCCCCCCCCCCAACTGCTCCTAAATGTCCGTTTACCAGCAACAGTGTACATGAAGCCTTAGGCCTCGTACACACGACCGGTTTTCCCCGGCAGGAAAGTTGCCATGAGAGCGTTTTGCCGGGAAAACCGGCCGTGTATATGCTCCATCGCAGTTTTCCCCGACAGGAAAACTGCAGCGAATCGCGGCAGAAAAAAAAGTCGGTTCTCTATTTTTCCACCAGGATTCCAGGCGGACTTTTTCCTGTCGTGAAAACCGGTCGCGTGTATGCTTTTCCGAGGCCAAAAAGATTGCGCATGCTCAGGATCAAGTATGAGACGGGAGCGCTCGTTCCGGTAAAACTAGCGTTCGTAATGGAGATGGCACATTCTGAACAGCGGAAAACGATCTGAAAGCGCAAATCGGCTCTCAAACTTTTACTAACATGAGATCAGCAAAAGCAGCCCAAAGGGTGGCGCCGTTGGAATGGAACTTCCCCTTTATAGTGCCGTCGTAGGTGTTGTACGTAACCGTGCTTTGGACCGGCGGGATTTTGTATGACAGTCTGTACGCAAGACAAGCTTGGCAGGAATCCCGTCAGGAAAACTGACTTTTTTTCCTGCCAGGAAAACCGGTCGTGGCTTTATAGACCAAACCTTTTTCTGGCATTAGTTGCTTACAAAGTTAAAATCTGTATTTTCTGCTATAAAATTACTTAGAATCCCCCCCAAAACATTTTTTTTAGCAGAGACTCTAGAGAATAAAATGGTGGTTGTTGCAATATTTTATGTCACACTATTTGCCCAGCAGTCTTTGAAGTGTATTTTTCCCCAAAAAATGCGTTTTGAATGAAAAATATATACAGGTAAATAAAATAAAAAAATCGTAATTCTCATTTTAACCAGAATCGTGCAGCTCTAGCAGCAGTATAACCAAAATGTCTAAAGCCCCGTACACACGGTCAGATTTCTGGCCAACAAACTTCATTTTGAGCAAGTTGGACCAACAATCCGACCGTGTGTACGCTCCATCGGACAAACTTTTTTTTGTTTTCATCGGACAAAAGTTGGGTCTGCAAAACGGACAAACTTTTGGCCAACAAAAGTCCGATGGAGCAAAGTCCTACCGTGTGTACAGAAAACCATCGGACTTTTGTCCGATGGACAAAAAACAACTAATGTCAAAAAAAACAACAATAGCAGAAGTTGACCAAAGGGTGGCGGTAAAGAGCAGAAAAACCATGCGATGTTGCAAAAAGTTTTGGGAACGTTTGCAGAAAAGTCCTGTGGTGTGCCCGGCCAACTCCGTTCGGACAAAAATCCAGGGAAAAGTCCTATGGAAGTCCGATCGTGTGTATGGGGCTTTAGATTTACTTCTGATCCTGTGACCCTTAAAAGTGGTTGTAAACCCCCATTTTTTTTTTTAAACAACCTGTAAGAGAAACCTATAATAAGCTAGTATGACTAGCATACTAGCTCATTATTTACCACTTACCTTAGATCGGGGCCCCCGAAGCCGTCCGTGTTCCTCTCTCCAGCCGCAGCCATCACTGCGGCGATAGCCGGAATGTTACTTCCGGGTATCGCCGCTCCGCCGCTGTGATTGGCCGGAGCGGCGAAGACGTGACTCCGCGCATGCGCGCGGGAGCCGTCAAATTCGGCTAAGCCCAAGCGTTGCTGGGACTTAGCCGAATTTGTGAAAGGGATTAACCCCATGAATGCGCCGTTTTCTACGGCGCGCATGCGCCGTAGACAGCGGCGCCTGTGATTTTAGTAAATATCTCCTAAACCGTGTAGGTTTAGGAGATATTTCTTGCACCTACAGGTAAGCCTTAATCTAGGCTTACCTGTAGGTGCAAGTTGCAAAAGTGGGTTTACAACCACTTTAATAAACAATAAAGACACTTAATGAACTGCAAAAAAATAAAAATGCACTCAGAAAACAAAATGGAAAATTGGAGCCAATAACACCGCATTTTGTGGACAGAAATTGAACAGTTATCTTTTGCTAACAAATGAATCCCTCCTCTATTCATCCCCACAACATTTACAGAATAGTTGTAGATTTAGTCCAAGCTAAGAGCTAGGAGGTCTAATTCGATTCCTTGAGATAACAGTGCACAGGACTTCTCTGAAATTCTGACATAAATCAACAAGTAGTATGTTGCACTGGCAAAGACATAACAAAAACACTTACAATTGTATATTTAACAAGCCAAAATGCTGATCCAGCATTATAAGCTTAACCAATAACCCCCCCCCCCCCCCCAACTCAAAAACATCAAAAAAGGTTCAGATACAGTGACCTGTGATAGAGTTCTGGCTAAATAAACTACAAGTTTTAGCTCGGCAATAAGTTGAATATTACAGCTTGTGGCATCAGTACAAGGCATCATAGCATTTAAATGGTGCAAAATAACAATGTGTAAGAAGAAGTTTTGCCAAGTGTTGGATTTGGGGTTCAGGGTCAGGTTTGCCTGCAGCTCTGCTTTAACTTACCAGTTTTTTTCCTGCCTCTGCAATAACCAATTTTTTCTGTGCTAATTTTTCCTGAATAGCGCTCTAAGGAAGAAGAAAAAAAAAAAAGGAGAAGTTAAATATTGTTCAAAACACTGCAATAAAATGAACAAGGCTTATATAGTGAAACAAAACATGAGACAAATGTTCACACGTGTTACTGCAATCAAAAGATTATTCCACACAGAAAAGTTAAGTATATGATTTCCCTGACAGTATTTTTTTTTTTCTAAAAGCATGCTCTTAGGATGACCAGAGGAAATTACGTACTATTCAAATTTTACATACAGTTGTTGTTACATGTTTAACCTGGCTGAAAAAAATAATAATAATAATAATAAACCCAGCACACTCAAGTAGAAAATCTTCATCTACAGTGCCTTGAAAAGGTATTCATACCCCTTGAAATTTTCCACATTTTGTCATGTTACAACCAAAAACATAAATGTATTTTATTGGGATTTTATGTGATAGACCAACACAAAGTGGCACATAATTGTGAAGTGGAAGGAAAAGGATAAATGGTTTAACATTTTTTACAAATCAATATCTGAAAAGTGTGGCATGCATTTGTATTCAGCCCACTTTACTCTGATACCCCTACCTAAAAGTCAATAGAACCAATTGCCTTCAGAAGTCACCTAATTAGTAAATAGAGTCCACTTGTGTTTGTAATATAATCTCAGTATAAATACAGCTGCTCTGTGAAGCCCTCCGAGGTTTGTTAGAGAACCTTAGTGAACAAACATGAAGGCAAAGGAACACAAAAGAAAAAAAAGGTCAGGGATAAAGTTGCGGAAAAGATTATAGCAGGGTTAGGTTATAAAAAAAAAAAAAAAAAAAAAATTATATACATGATATCCCAGACTTTGAACATCTCATCTCACGGAGCACTGTTCAATCCATCACCCAAAAATGGAAACATTATGGCACGACTGCAAACCTACCAAGACATGGCCATCCACCTAAACTGACAGGCCGGGCAAGGAGAGCATTAATCAGAGAAGCAGCCAAGGAGGCCCCATGGTAACTCTGGAGGCGCTGCAGAGATCCACAGAACAACTATTAGTCATGCACTCCACATATCTGGCCTTTATGGAAGAGTGGCAAGATACAAGCCATCGTTGAAAGAAAGCCATAAGAAGTTCCGTTTGCAGCTTGCGAGAAGCCATGTGGGGGATACAAACATGTGGAAGAAGGTGCTCTGGTCAGATGAGACCAAAATTTTACTTTATGGCCTAAAAACAAAAACGCTATGTATGGCAGAAAACTAACGCTGTACATCACCCTGAACACACCATCCCCATCGTGATATATGGTGGTGGCAGCATCATGTTGTGGGGATGCTTTTCTTCAGCAGGGACAGAGAAGCTGGTCAGAGTTGATGGGAAAATGGATGGAGCCAAATACAGGGCAATCTTAGAAGAAAACCTGTTAGTCTGCAAAAGACTCGACTGGGGTGGAGGTTCACCTTCCAGCAGGACAATCACCCTAAACATACAGCCAGAGCTACAATGGAATGGTTTAGATCAAAAGCATATTCATGTGTTAGAATGGCCCAATTTAAAACCCAGACCTAAATCCAAGTGAGAATCTGTGGCAAGACTTGAAAATTGCTATTCAGATGCTCTCCATCCAATCTGACAGAGCTTGAGCTATTTTGCAAAGAATGGGCAAAAATGTCACTTGAGATGTGCAAAGCCATACCCAAAAAGACTTGCAGCTGTAATTGCAGCAAAAGGTGGTTCTACAAAGTATTGACTCAGGGGGGCTGAATTCAAATACAAATACACCCCACACTTTTCACATATTTGTAAAAAAGAAATTGAAAACCATTTATCATTTTCCTTCCACTTGACAATTACAGTTGTGTGAAAAAAGTATTTGCCCCCTTCCTGATTTTCAATTTTTTTGTGCACATTTCTCACATTTAAATGATTCAGATCAAACAAATTTTTATTACAAAGATAACCCAAGTAAATCCAAGATGCAGTTTTTAAAAAGATTAATTTTATTTATTAAGAGAAAATGGCTGTTCAAACCTGCCTGGCCCCATGTGAAAAATTAATTGTAATTTCAAAGCCATTTCTAAGGCTTTGAAACTCCAGTGAACCATCGGGAGAGCCATCAACAAATGGGGATAACTTGGAACAGTAATGAACCTTCCCAGGAGTGGCCGGCCTACAAAAATTACTCCAAGAGCATGACGACTCACCCTGGAGGTCATAAAAGAACCCAGAACAGCATGCCTCACATAAGATCAGTGTTCATGATTCAACAATAAGAAAGAGACTGGGCAAAAATGGCATCCATGGGAGAGTTCCAAGGCCAAAGCCACTGCTGACCAAAAAGAACACAAAGGCTCATCTTCCACACACACACACTTGATTATCCAAGACTTTTAGGCAAATAATCTGTGGACTGATGAGACAAAAATTAACCTTTTTGGAAGGTGTGCGTCCCGTTACATGTGGAATAAAGCTAATACAGCATTTCATAAGAACGTCATACCAAAACTCAGACATGGTGGTGGTAGCGTGATGGTCTGGGGCTGCTTTGCAGTTCAGGACTTGGTAGACTGAACCATGAATTCTGAGCTCTACCAGAAAATCCTAAAGGAGAATGTCCGGCCATCAGTTTGTGACCTCAAGCGCACTTGGGTTATGCAGCAGGACAATGATCGGAAACACAACAGCAAGTCCACCTCTAAATGGCGGAAACAAAGCAAATTTTGGTTTTGGCGTGGCCTAGTCAAAGCCCGGACTTGAATCCAATTGAGATGCTGTATCATGACCTTACACAGGCCGTTCCTGCTGGAAAACCCTCCAATGTGGCTGAATTGAAACAATTCTGCAAAGAGTGGGCCAAAATTGCTCCACAGCAATGGGAAAGACTCATTGCCAGTTATCGCAAACGCTTGATTGCAGTTGTTGCCGCCAGTTATTAGGTTTAGGGGCAATTACTTTTTCACATAAAGCCAGGCAGGTTTGGACAGCTTTTTTTTCCCCCTTACAAAGTGCAGTTTTTGAATGATTGTTTCAGTTATCATTTACTCTGGTTATCTTTGTGTAATCCCAACAGACTAAAGGCTGTAATCAAAGCAAAAAGGTGGTTCAACAAAATACTAACAAAAGGGGGTGATCTTTTTCAAACTCAGTAATTCTGTTTTTGATTTTTTTCCCTGACACTTGGAGATTATAAGTTGCACTGAATAAAAATACAGCTGGATAAAACAAAAATTGTGCATGTCTTAATTTCAGGCTGCAAAGCAACAAAAATGTGATTTTAAAGTTGTACGACTTGCCTGCAACCTTCTGGCTTGGGTGTGATATCAGGCTTTGCCTTTTCAATTGCCCCATTCTATCTTCTACAGTACCTTTTTGATCCTGCCTGGTCCATCGGGAAATCCCCATTTCAATTATTTTTCTTTTAATGTTGAGGATTATGGCTTACAGCTATTGAAAACCCAGAATTCAGTATCTCAGAACATGAGATTAGGGCTGTGCTGACTTTGGACTTGATAAGACAGTGGACCAACACCAGCAGATGACATGGCTCCCCAAATCATCACGGATTGTGGAAATTTTTGCATTTTATTTGGAAATCAAGGTCCCAGAATCTGCAGAAGAGTGGAGAGGCGCAGAATCCAAGATGCATGAGGTCCAGTGTTAAGTTTCCACAGTCAGTGATGATTTAGGGAGCCTTGTCATCTGCTGGTGTTGGTCCACTGTTTTCTCAAGCGCTCTACCAGGAAATTCTAGAGCACTTCATGTGCCAACCAGCTTTATGGAGATGCCGATTTCATTTTTCCAGCAGGACTTGGCACCTGCCCACAATGTCAAAAGTACCAATACCTGGTTTAAATGATGATATCACTGTGCTTGTTTGCCCAGGCCGATTTTCAGCGCGGTTGCACTTTGAATGACAATTGCAAGGTCATGTAACACTACCCATATAGAATGTTTATCATTGTTTGGGACAGATAGAGCTTTCTTTTAGTGGTATTAAAATCACCACTGGGTTTTATTTTTTGGTAAACAAAACGGAAAAAAAAGGGGGGGGGGGGTGAGAAAGAAGTTTGTGTTATAAAGTTTTGCAAATAAGTAATTTTTCTTCACATGATAAAGGGCTGCTGCGACTGGCCTTTTACCCCCTGATCAGCCATGTCCTTTTGGACACAGGTGGTCACAGGGCAAGCCCGCGTGGTGGGGTTCTGGTAGGACGTAGGACGTCTATGGACACCCTATAGCACAGAACTAAAGTGGTAAGAAAAAAAAAAATAATTCTGGTTACTTACATCCTTTGCGTTATATTCCTGACTTATAATCTGCTGCAAGTCTTGGACATCACTGGAAAGAGCTTTGAATTCTGCTTGTTGTTCAGGTGGGATAGTCCTAAAACAATAAAATGTATTAATCATCAAGACTTCCAGTGAGAACAGATGCAATATATTACTTCTGTATGGATCTGGACTGTACGACAATCAAATTCCAGGGCTCATTTTTAAAGAGCAGGATAAGACAACATCTGACTAGTTACTTCTAGGACTTCCTCACTGGCTTTTTACCACCAGTCATAAAAGTCTGAATATGGCTTGGGAAGTGCACAGTTAAGGAAGGATTCTTCTGCTTTTCCCATACCATTTTTTCAAAGCCACACATGGATGTTAAACCCTCAAACCTAGTAGAACACCTTTAGTCTCATCTCGGCCTTCTGACATCCCTGTCAATGATAGTCTTACTGGAAGCATAAGTCTTCAGCACTATGGGGCAAGGTGACATAAGCCATTCATCTGAGAGGAGGCAGCCATATGCTTGATGTATAAGATTGTTCCACAATGACTAGTGGACATCCAGTCTCCCTGCAAGGGTCAATCTGGGGCACCTTATTTACACGGTTACCCTTTTTTGCTCAGTAGATCAAAAGTCGCATCCTAAAGAGGAAAATTATAACGGAAATGGAATTCAGCAAAACTTACACAAGTTTCTCTTTTTTAGCTTCCAACTCCCGAAGGACCTTCTGCTGCTGGTTCATGATATCCAAGGCCGATTTCTGCAAACAATAATTCAACATTCCAGCATGAATGAAACCTGTAGCAATAGGACTTAAAAAATAAAAAAAATAAAACACACAACAGCCAGTGAAAACAAAGAATGTTTTTTCTTACATAGCTCAAACAGAATTCATTGTAGATATCCATTCGGGTATTCCTGAAGTGGAGGAAGTTGACAATCCCACTAAGCAAGGTGATAATAAGTTTCCCTTCTAAAAAGGTGGGAAGAAAAAAAAAAAAAAGTTGTTAAAGAAATACATGATTTCTATTTGGTCAGAATGTTTACTACCACAAAATACTTACTGGGATTCAGAACATCAGATGGCAGAAACTCATATACTCGACATATCGGCAGCAGACGTGCCCTTAATGAGAAGAATTAATTTAAAGCAGAACTCCAGGCAAAAATAAGTCTAAAGAAGAACTCCAGCCCCCCCCCCACCAAAAAAAAATAAACAGGTGCATTGTGCATGTAAATGAATCACAACCCCACTTTGTGTGCATCTTCCCTCCTTTAGCTGTATAAAACAGGTTTCTGTGTCCCATATTTCACTCCTCCTGGCTAAATTTCAAAGTTCTCCGACTTCCTGTTTTTCCTTTTCCAGCCTGCATACTACATCACCCATGATCCTTTGAGCCTCTAGTTTCAGGACAGGCTATGGGAGTCACTTGTACCAGTTCTGGGATTTGATGTGGGTGGGTCTGGGCCTTCGTGTGTGGTGAAAGGTGTCATACCTTCTGTGTCATTTCGGTCTTGCAGCATGCCAAAGAATAAATGGCTTACTGCAAGACTACAGAGGAAGGGCTATAGTCGGTTTTGAGGAGGTTTCCTTCATATGTAAATGAATCAGTTCACAGAGAGCAGGGCGGATCTGAACGGTGGGACTCTCCCCGTTTACACTGGTCGGCATATTTAACTGGGCAGTAAGGATGAGCTCCGGCGTGTTCGCACAGAGCCTGCCAGGAAGTCGGCACTGCGCTAATCACAGGCAGTGAGACATTTCCAGATCTCTGCAGCCATGCATCGGGACATGTCTCACTGCCGACTTCCTGGCGGGCTCTGCACGTGGGCTGTGTGGACACACCAGAGCTTATCCTTACTGGGCAGTATTGAATTCTAATAGTGATCCATGTAATCCTGCCCAGCAGCAGCACAGCTAGCTTTCAGAACAGGCTGTGTATGAAGGAGTTTCCTTCTTGAAAAAAAAGCTGTGATCTGTGAGGCAGGACTTGGAAGGTTTGGACTCTTCCTGTAGGTGTGGCTGGGTGGGATTGAATGCTGATTAGGATGTATTTAATTCCACCCACCATTAGACCCCTTCCACACTGAGGCGCTTTAGCACTTAAAATAGCGCCTCTAAAGTGCCTCTTAGGCCTCCCCAGCTTAAAAGCCTGAGCGGTGTATACACCGCTCCCAAAACTCCCTGCCCATTGAAATGAATGGACAGCGCTGCTACTTGGGCACTTTTAACCCTTTCTTCGGCCATTAGCAGGGGTTAAAAGCGCCCCGCTAGTAGCTGAAAAGCACCGCTAAAACTAGCGTCGCTTTACCGCCAACGCACCTCCACCCCAGTGTGAAAGTAGTCTAGGAGCTGTAAAGGAAGTTACATCTGAAAAAGAATACAAAAAGGGAGCGTTACAGACTCTAGGAAGGAAGTGGCTGTGGAAGGGACAGAGTCACAGGATACAAAGCCACAACTAAACCCAGAACATCAGGGGATCTGCAGACAACAGAGCAACATGGTACAGAGATATGATCTATGTGGATTGATCATTCAGAAAGTTGGAATTCAGCTTTAAAATTTAAATAGCCCAACAGATATTCTAATTCTTTTTTTTTTTTTTTTGTGGGGAAGAAGTTTGACATACAGGGTTAATGTACACTTGAACTCAAAGTCCCTTTTATAAGAGTCAACTTTTTCTACCTCTAAATGTCCCTACAGGTTAACCTATGTAAGAAGAAAAATGAAGGGTTAGAACCTCTATTACACTTGTATCAATGTCTGCATCTCTGCTTAGGACATTCAACCCCTCTACCTACATTCCCGTCACCACAGAAGAAAGCAACAGCAAATGCAAAATTTAAAGTAGAACTAAAACAGAATTTTTTGGTTTTGAATAGAGTTCAGAGGGATTAGAGCACCTGTCAGTTTTTTTTGCCGCCTGTGCCCGTTATATAGATTCACTATTTGTCTCATTTACCATCATCACTGAAAGTAAAAGAATATCCGAAATTTAGGTGTCAATCGTTCCAATAGGGACACTAGTTCTGCTGACCCCCCCCCCCCCCCCCAAGGAATTCCCTTAATTTGCAGAGATTTCTTCTGGCTTCCTGTTTGGCTATGGGACAGGTAGTGAAGGGGAATCTCTGCAAATCGGACACAGATAACAAGGTTAACACTCCCTACTCTATCCAAAATGAAAAACAGTAGGTAAGGGAGACATTTTCTATTCCTCTCCTGTGGCTCACTGCTGGCCCATCACGGTGACAGATGGCCTCCATACCACGAATCAATCATTTCTGTAGTCTGGGTTATAAAACAAAATGACTGAAACAGATCTCACTTTTTTCTCATCTAGTGTAAACGTCTGAGCAAATTGGTTTACAAGTAAAAAGAAACACTGTATTATAACTTCACACGTAGGAGCAAACACATCAACATACATATCAAGTAAGAGAGTTGCAGCCACTGTATAAAACAAATGGCCAAGAAACAAAAAAAAAAAAAGCATAAAATCAAATTCAGGTCTTTTTTCAGCATTGATTTGACCGTAGTGCAAAGCTACCTTTATTGAAACTGTATACATACATGTAAGATACAATATAGCCCAGTGGTGCAAAGCCTTCAACGAGATGAGGGTACGGAATGTTCAGATCCACAGGTACCTGAAACATATACATACCCATTAGCCAGGAAACCAGAAATTTGCAACTACTAGAAAACAAATATGGTTAAGTATACTGTAAAATGTGCCATAAAGAATTGTGCCCATTTAAAAAAAAATAAAAAAAATGTATGTATGTAATATTAGATAGAGATAGAGATTAGAGATATATATATATATATATATATATATATCTCTAAAGTGTTACTAAACCCACAACAGTAAAATCAGTCTGTATATGCAGTGGAGCATGCTGGTTATACTCACTGTAGAACCTAAGTGGTTATTCCTCCACATGGTCTAAAAAGGCTGTTTGGGCATGTCTATGATCCTCCCCTTCTTTTACTGTCCCAATCCAGCGCCTGATAGTACAGAGTCTTTGGAGTCAGTCTGAACATGCAAAGTTTGGTGTGCATTGCTAGAGTTTTTTTTTTTTCTTGGGAGGGTGCATGTAATCAGCACAGGGCCAATCAGCACTGTCCAGACAGAGGGTCAGGAGTTATGCAGCCTCATAGGACAGTCAGTACTCAGCCGGACACTGATACAAGTCACAAAATTGCTATGTACTGCTGATGAGAAAAGGTATTTAGCGGTTTATATTTACAAAAATAATTGCATTTCCACGTTCGGTGTACTGTGGGAGACCAGATATAGTGAATGCAGGGTCCTGGGTTCAGTATCACTTTAAAGCGGAGTTCCACCCAAAAGTGGAACTTCCGCTTAAACCACTCCTCACCCCCTTACATGCCACATTTGGCATGTCATTTTCTTTGGGGGGGGGGGGGGGGGTGGGGGGGGGAGTGGGGGCTTCAGTAGGAGTGGGACTTCCTGTCACACTTCCTCCTTCCGCCCAGGGACCACTTAGGCGACTCGTCATATCGCCTTTCGGTGGCCCCTCCCTGTAGGCGAACACCTGGGATACGTGACAGGTCCCGGGTGATCGCCTGTCCACTCAGGGAGCGCAGCACCGCTCGCACATGCGCAGGGAGTGCCCGGCCGTGAAGCTGAAAGCTGGGGAGCGGCCGCGTCGCTGGACAGTGGAACAGGTAAGTGTCTGTTTATTAAAAGCCAGCAGCTACACTTTTTGTAGCTGCTGACTTAACATAAAAAAGGCTGGAACTCCCCTTTAACTGCTCAGGTTATACTGCCACCTACAGGTGGACTGGACACTGGCAAACAAAAGCACTGTAGGCCAGCACAGGATAACCCCAATTGCTACCAGCATGCCTCAGTCTTGTAGCAAAGGAGTACCAAGACCATGACCATAAACACAGATGGGTAGCACCTGTGTCCTTCAATGCACTCCACGAAAAAGGATATGGCGGGTACAAAATTTATATTTTCTCTCTCATCCATTGAAGGAAGTTCAAAAGTAGTCCAGCTGAGATTAGGTGGGGGAGGAGTGGGTAGGGGGGACAGCCGCACACAAGTTTTAAGAGAAAAATCAACAGAGTACTGGGGGACTGCGTGTGAGCCTTAACAGAAATATGAGGGAACCTGTCTGAGCCTGCTAGGAATGGTGGAACAAGAAGCCAGGGTGCCCTTCTGGCGCCCATTTTAGACAGACTGATTTCCCCTTTTGTCTAAATGAAGCAGTTGCCAAGATACAGACACAGCTGAACTACATCCAGACAGTGGCGAGAAATGTCCTTATGACTATAAAATGGATGGAAGAACATGTCCTGGTTGAGGTGGAAAGCAGAAACTACCTTAGGCAAGATGGAATCTTAAACCCTAACTGGAGACGGAAAATTTCTAGAAAGTTTGAATTCATGTTAAGAACATTTCAACTATACACGAGAAAAGGTAACCCCCCCCCCCCCCCTAATAATTTAGAAGCTTCCTGCCAATATGCATTCTGTATTGCTCTTGCAAGAGCTTGATCAATGTTGTGATTTTCAGGTGTCATTTTATCTATAGATGAAGGGATTGTCTATTTTTGGGAGGCCATGGTTTGGAACACTTCATTACTTGAAGAGCCTGCTGGTGAAGAAACAATTTGTGATGATCCAGAAGCAGCAGAAAGTGTTTCTGGAATTAGAACTCTGGAGGGAAAACCTACTGGCACTTTCATTCTGGTCCTCATCATTTCGTAAAGTTTTTTTTATGTCTTTAGGGCACCTCTGGCATGCAAAGATGTGTTCCGTCACCCTTGTAGCATTTGGAAAATAATATTTCTTGTAACAATATTTGCAAATTGCAGCGTTGCTCTCAGCAGAAATTGCACTGTGGAAATTTTTCCAAAGTCTAGATGTTGGTCTCAACATTTTACCGAGGGGAGAAAAAAAAAAAAAAAACCTATTTACTGACCAAGACTATAGGTAAAAATGAGGGGTGCTGAAATTAAATCGCTGCATCGCGATTCGGGCGGCATCGATGCATGCGACCAGAAAAAAGAAATAAAAAATTTCCGGGTGACGTCATCTCGACCGGGTTGATACCCAGTACTGTTTTTAGAGCGGGCGGTCGGTTTTCCAGGGATAACAACCAATGTGGCTAAAAGCCGCTCGGCTGTTATACCGGAGGAGCAGGAGGGGACATCCTGACTCCCGCCGTTGTTACCAGGCCTCCCGTCCCAATGGCGCCAGTTTAAACAAAAAAAAAAAAGTGCAAAAGGAGGGATTTGGGATCTTTTAGACCTCCGATCCCTCCATAAAGAGTACCTGTCACCACCTATTACTGTCACAAGGGAGGTTTACATTCTTTGTGACAGTAATATTTTTTTTTTTTTTATTAAAGGCAAATGTAAAAAACTATTTTTTTTTTTTTTTTTAAGCGTCCCTGCAAGCTCGTGCAGCAAAGAAAACGCATATGCAGGTCGCGCCGCATATGTAAACAGTGTTCAAATCACACATGTGAGGCATCGCCTCGATCGTCCGAGAGAGAAATAATTCTAGCACTAGACCTCCTCTGTAACTAACCTGGTAACCGTTTATTTTTTTTAAAGTGTCGCCTATGGAGATTGTTTTAGGTACCGTAGTTTGTTGCCATTCCACCAGTGTGCGCAAAAAGACACTCACCTGTCCCACAATCCAGCAACGTGGCCACCCGAACCCTCCATTCTCTCCCACGCCTGTCCAGGGCACTGGCAATACTACTGTGGACATCCGGCAGTGACAGCTTGCAGCTTAACAGCCAGGTGCGCGTGTCTCACTGCGCTGTCCTGCATAGCCGGGCAATCTTTTGGGACCTGTGATGTGTCCCAGAAGATTGCAGGGAGGAAGGGCCACCTAGGCAGCCCAAGCGGAAGCTCGTCAGTAATCGTGATGCATCACGGAATCGAAGACCAGATAATCATAATCAAATCGTGAGACCAGTGAAGATGAACCTCCTGATCCACTCTGGAGATTCCCTTCCCCCCCTTTATTGTTATACACATTACTACTATACAAATAGTTATTCTCTCTATAAGCTGATTTTAGGAGTAATAAGATTTTTATGTCTGGTTCCATTCCACTTTTTGCGCATCAAACTGCGGCTGGCCTACACGTGTGTGGACAAGCTGTAGAGAAGAAAAAAAAATTAAAAAAACCTCACTGAAACGCACATGAAAATTTATTGTCATTTGTCTCTGCAAGTGAAATTTGTGCCTTTAGCCCTTCAATCAAACAGATAACAAAATGCTTTAATGGGATATTAACCAAATTGAAAGGGAGAAAGCAAGAAAATGTAATTGTTAGGGTTTACATATAGAGTACTTTAAAAGGAAAATTAAATAAATAAAAACACGCAACAAAACAGATCCATACCATATAAAAGTGTTCCACCCGAAGGTTGAACACTTGCTGCAGTATTCTCATGTAGATCTTCTGAACCCATTCTAGCTGTAAATTAGAAGCCATCTATTAGACAAGGATTCTTTTAAAACATTTCCTAAATTATAAGAGAATAGACTGGAATCTGTATAAACACTCTGCTTTATGTAACCTTGTAACAGAAGAAAAGATTTCCAACTTCTCTCCAGCTTTCCTAATTTGCACACTTACCCCAGGTCAGTGACTCAATCTAAATCAGAACTACACTCACCTCTCCTGATCTAATCTCTGCAAGTTTCCTTGCTGGCGCTGATGATATCTACCTGCTAGCTCCTTCCACATTCAGAATTTTCTGTCAACCCGATTGGTCTGGCCAGAATGATACAAATCCTGCGCATGCACACGTTGAGTTCATTCAACCCGGGCCCATGCTAGAATTGTACACCGAGCTGTATATGAACATTTAAGTCTGAGATGAGGAGGACAATAATCCTTTATTGCAGAAAACATATGGGGGGGGGGGGGGGGGGGGTTGTAGATTTACTAAAACGGGTGAACACAGAATCTGGTGCTGTGCACAGTATTAGTAACCAATCAACTTCTAACTTAAAGTCATTGTGAAGCCACTTTGGGGGTTATTTACGAAAGGCAAATCTACTTTGCACTGAAAGTGCACTTGGAAGTACAGTCGCTATAAAAAACTGAAATGAGGGGAAACTCTGCTGATTTTTTTTATCCAATCATGTGCAAGCTAAAATGCAGTTTTTCTTGCATGTCCCCCTCGGATCTACAGCGACTGAACTTCCAAGTGGATTTGTCTTTAGTAAATAACCCCCAATGTGTACAAAAGATTCCCTAGTGTATGTTCTATAGAAAAAAAAATATGTATACCTTATTTCGCTCATGTGACCGCTTGCTGCTCTCCTGACTTGACAACTTAAGCGGGAGGGGCTGAAAACCCCCACGCTGACATCAGCCAGGAGGAGAGAGGCAGGCAGTCGCGTAGGTGCTGAGTGGCTGTATGCAGCGCTCCCAAAACACCCTGCCCTTTGAAATGATTGGGCAGCGCTTCCAAAGTGCTTGGGAAGTGGCACAACACAGGCGCTTTTAACCCCTTCGGCTGCTAGCGGGGGTAAAGCGCCCTAACGGCCAAAAAGCGGTAGCAGTGGTAAAATGCTGCTAAAAACAGTGGCGCTTTACCGCTAACGCACGACAGCCCCAGTGTGAAAGGGGTCTTAAAAGGAGCCAGTTAAAAAAACACAAAAAAATAATAAGACAGCCATCTACAAGCACACTGCTCTATGCTGCTCTCTCTTTTCTCACAGAAAAGCTGAAATAGTTTAAAATGTACTTATTCATGCATTGTGGGCATTTAGGATGGTCTTCTGAGATTATCTTTAAAAACACTTAACCTCAAACCCTCATAACCGCTGCTAAACTCAGTATGTAAAACAGACATTTTTCACCGTTCAGAAAAGATTTTCAACTGTCCTGTGTGCATAAGTCTTTAGCCTCGTACACACGGTCGGACTTCAAACAAACTTTTCCGTGGATTTTTGTCCGAAAGGAGTTGGCTGGGCACACCCAAAGCATACACACGCTCGGACTTTTCTGCAAACTTTCCCAATATCACATGGTTTTTCTGCTCTTTACCGCCACCCTTTGGTCAACTTCTGCTATTGTTGGTTGATTTTAACATTGGTTCTGGGCATGCGTATTTGTACCTCAGACAAAAGTCTGATGGATTTCTGTACACATGGCAGGACTTTGCACCGTAGGACTTTTGTTGCCGAAAAGTTTGTCCGTTTGCAGAGCGAACTTTTGTCCGATGAAAACCAAAAAGTTTGTCCGATGGAGCGTACACGGTCGTTTTTTTTTTTTTTTTGTTTTTTTTTTTAAAAAACTTGCTCATTTTGAAGTTTTATTCTAAACTGAATGGGTTGTTTTACAAGGTGATTGTTTACATTCACTATAACCTTGTTCAGTTAACCTTTGCCAATATAACCTAGAAGCCGATTGGTTACTATGCACAGCTGCACCAGATTCTGTGTGCGCCAGTTTTAGCAAAATATTCCCCATGGCATATTTCTTCTGCAATAAAAAAAAAAAAAAAAAAACCCCACACACAACCTTCCCTCTTGCAATGATTGAAAAGCACACCAAAAATCCACTGGATTTGCGGTGAAACAAGACCCCGCTATCGCGCTCCTCAGTAGCCGAATCCCAGATGTACCAAAATTTACCCAGATCCTAATCCACTTTATTTTCCTGGGGCCCAAAATAATAGCCTGAGCATAGAAATCCCCCTCTGCCTCATATCACCGGTCTAACCAAAAAAATTATTGGATAATAGCTCAAGAAAAAAATAGCCAACATCATCTTGGACACGTCAGATAGATTCAAACTCACCTGAGATCCCTGGGCTAAGCACATCGGGGTGTCCCTACATCCCTAGGAAAAATGATTCCTTATGATGTTATGGTAAGCCAAATTCATAGACCTCACCTCCAGCTTTCCGTGAAGGGTCCCCCCCCCTTTCCCCTCCTTTTTTGTCTTGTCACCTATGAGCCGATGCAGGCTGTTTTATCTAGCTGTAGCACGGGCCCTGGTTTGGCCGGGCTGAAAGATGGACGGTATGTGCCACGAAGAGAGTGAGTCTTTCACACTCCCCCTTACAGTCTATGGTTATCAAGCGCTAACCATCGCTAGTCCAGGAAAATAAAAATGCCACGGCTCTCACCATTCAGTATATTCCTGGTAGGAATGATGCACAGCCCTCTGCTTGCAGAACCTCCGACTACATCTTGCACAGCAGGTTCCTAATTGGGGTGTGAGGTGGTGGGAGGGAAGGCCGTTAGCTGAGCTTTATAGCTGAGTATTCCTAATGCCTTTGTTCTTATGTCGATTACTTTATGCAACTGTATATTGAAAATTGTTACTGTCCAACTTTGTACAAGTGATATATTTCTCAATAAAACAATTTAAAACACTAATAAAAAAAAAATATATATATATATATATATATAAAAAAAACAAAAGCACACAAAGACCTAAATGATTGCTGAGCAGCCATGCAACTAGCATTGTCTACAATGGCGGGTCCCATTTCACTCAAGGTAGATTTCTTTTAAAATAAAATTCACCAAAAACTATTTTAGATTCCTTTTAAAAGATGCATCTCTGTGCAAAGAAATAAAAAAATAAAATAAAATCTGAATGTTTCTGCAATGCATTTTCCCTTGTTGTGTACAAATACAGAAAAATATCTGCTGAACCTGTGACACTTGAGTAAACATAGCCTATAAACCTTTGACGAAGCGCGTCAGAGGGACTGTACGGCAACCGAAAGTGACGAGACTGAGGACTGGGTGAGAACACATTCACCGGCCCCTCCAGTACTGGTGTTCTGATGCTGTAGCTCGGGCATCACTAAATGGTGGCTCACGGTCCACGTTCTGCTGCTCTTTCCGGACCGCCGTGATCGTACCATTTAGTCGCCGCTTTTGTCCCCAACCTCCTCAACTATCATTAGCAGGGTAGAAAGGAGCGGACGGCAGGAGGCGGGACAATTCTGGACTGGGGGCAGGACCAGAGAGGTAGCTGGCTGTCACGTTATTAGGGAGGTGACTGGCTGCTAGGAGGCGGTCCTAGCAGCCAATCACCAGTTCGCTGAACAGTCAACCCGGGGCGGCTGCGGTGTGGTTCGTACTGCACAAGCGCTGCGCCTGCGCAGTACAGAGGGGTCATTATCCACCGGGGGGACCGTCATTGGCAGAACACCCACGCCCCGCCCAGTGCTGCTGTGCCTTCACTTCAGGATTGTCCCGCCTCCTGCTCTCCGCTCTGTGAAAGGTAGGGGAGGAAAATATATGTAAATGTGAAGGATGGGGAGTGGGGGAATGGTGGCCTGTGCTGTGTGGTGGGGGGCCATGTAAAGAGAGCAATACTGTGTGGGGGTGGATATGTGATGGGGAAATAGTGTGTGTGTGTGTGTGTGTGTGTGTGTAATATGTGATGGGGACAAGCAGCTGCGCACAAAATGTGTTGGGGTACCATTGACTCTTAAATTCACTGAAATGCAAGGTGCAATTTCCCGCACATGGAAATTGCATGGTACAAACGCACCATGCAGTTTCCATGCGGCTGCATTTTTAAAAAGATGCCAGGACCTTTTCCCAGCAGAAAACGCAGGCACAGGAGCCCATTCAAACGAATGGAGTGTCGTGCCTGCACCCCTGGGCCGTGATGTAAAGAATCAGAGTCATCGCACAAAACTGCGATTCGGACCTCGGCTGGAAGAAAATGTTACTAATCGGACCTCCATGAATTTTAATGCAATACCCCTGCTGAAGCTTATATGGTGCATCGATGGGCAGGATTCCTATTGCGAGTGTCATTTTAACTGGGGCTGGTAATGATAATGTACTTCTGGGGTTTTAACTTCTATCCAATAGGAGAACACTTAAAAATAAAAAAATATTAAATCAAACAGGCTGGGCAGAATCTTACCTTGGGGTTTGGATAGAGGTCAGCCTTGGTGAAATTTTTAGCTTCAGCGGAAGTAAGAATATTTTGTCGGAAAAAATTAACCAGATCTACAACCGAAAACCTTGGAAATGTCAACTTGTCCGGATTAGACATGACGCGTTAAGGCAAGAAAGTCTGGAAGATACCTAGAAGAGACACGAACATCAAACCATCTCTGGAAAATGCACACAAAAAACAGAAAAAAAAAACAGACACACACACGTTTCAAATTAACCATTTGCCTACTGGGCATGTTCACCCCCTTCCTGCCCAGGCCAATTCTAAAAATTTAATGACAATTGCGCAGCCATTCAACATTGTACCGAAATGAAATTATCTTTTTTCCCCACACAGAGTTTTGTTTTGGTGTTCTTTTTTGGTAAAAAAAAAAAAAAAAAGAAGAAGACCGAAAATTCAGAAAAAAATTAAACAAACATTTTTCATAGTTTGTTTACAGGTAATTTTTTTCCTCCGCTGATGAGGCTGCACTGATAGGTAGCACTGGTAGACACCGATATCCCTTTAACCACTTGCCGACCAGCTCATGCCGATATACGTCGGCAGAATGGCTCTCCTGTGCAAACTGACGTACCTGTAAAAGCAGGATAGCATGCGCACGCACACCGCAGGAGTGTGCCCGCAGACTCGATGTCCGCCGGCGGCGCGCGATCGTTGACGAGGAGAGGCAGAATGGGGAACTGCCCATGTAAACGAGCTATTTTCCCCGTTCTGCCTAGTGACATGACAGGGATCTTCTGTTCCCAGTGATCAGTGCATTTTTATAATCAAAAAGTGTAATTTGGGGTCAGATTTGTCCACCGCAATGTCGCAGTCCCGCTAAAATTTGCAGATCGCCGCCATTACTAGGAAAAAACAATAAAAAAAAAGTCCCCAAAATCGATTCCATAGTTTGTAGACACGATAACTTTTGCGCAAACAAGTCAATATACGCCTCTGCGATTTTTTTTTCCTCTCTCTCTCTCTCTCTCTCTCTCTCTCTCTAAACTGATGAATATATATTTTTTTAGTTTCATTTTTTGGGATATGTATTGTAATGACACCCCATATATGAAAGGGGGTAACGCCGTTTAGCTATCTTCCCTCTCCTGGACACACATTCGCTGTCGATCCTCCACAGTCAGACGACCACTTCCCATAGGAATTAATCCTTCTGGAAGAACGAGACGCACTCTGGATCTTTCCAAAAAATAGACTGCTTTTATTGCCAAAAACATTGAAACTCTTATACACATCCAACACTGCATCAACCTGAATGAACAATGGTCCAGCTCCACCCACAACACAACAAGCCCCAATACACAATATTTTGACGTCTGCTAGGAGACAACAGGTTCTAATCCCCTTTATGTTTAAATGACTATGCATGACCTTTGTATTCACCAGACTGTCTGATACTTTACAATACACACAAGTACACACTTAATTAACACAATGAAAGATCCTTAGATGCCATCCTAGATTCATTTACATCACACAGGCAGGTAACTCATCTCCCAATTAACCTGTTGAGTTCAGGATAAAACAATCAATACATATTGTGGACTAATATTACTATTTCAAGCAATCCAAGCCATATTCTTAATGTCCATGGTTTCCTGGCTCACCCTGTGTCCAAAGTGACCCCTCTGTCACATGTATTATAGCAGAAAGTAAAAAAAAAAAAAAGTTTCTTAAAATATTGTCTTTTTTGCTTATAGCGCAAAAAAGAAAGCACCATTTGTGGAAAAAAAAAAAAAGGACATCAATTTTGTTTGGGTACAGCGTTGCACGACCGCGCAATTGTCAGGTAAAGCGACGCAGTGCCATATCACAAAAAAATGGCCTGATCATTAAGGGGGCAAATCTTCCGGGGATGAAGTGGTTAACAGAAGCTGGTTATCGACTTTCTTCTCTCCTCCCGCTATCAGCATGAGGAAAGAAAAGCCGATAACCGGCTTGTGTTTATATCCTGTGATCAGTTGTCATTGGCTGACAGCTTATCACGTGGTAAAGGGCCGCTGTGATTGGCCCTCTACCCTGATCTGTGATAGCTGAGATGGGGGGGGGGGGTCTGCTGAAAGACGATACCAATGAGATGGGGGGGGTCCGCTTTAATCGTGTGCGATGGAAGCAAAAAACAGGTGACAACAGAACCTCCAAAATGCTAGCACCTGAGAATTGCACGTTGCTGCTTGCTCGCGGCGGGCTAAATGTAGAAAAGAACTAGCTGCCCACCATCCGGAACTGCATGTTCTGGGAGTCAGCTGGTACAAAATGAGGAGTACACCATCCTCCAACATGGCGGGAGGCACCGCCATACACATTACAACCTGACCATACAATCAGCTTTACCAAAACTATAGAATACAAGCCCTAAACTGTCCAATCCATTTGTATCCAGTCTGACAGATCCCTGCACTACATACTTGTTGGTAAATGCAAAAGCAGATCATTACAATGTGATTCTAGAGTGCAGTGATTCTCAACCAGGGTTCCTCCAGAGGTTGGTAGGGGGGCCTTCAGCATTGGGCAATTTCTGCCTCTCAGATAAGTTCCTACTGACACCATTAATCTTTTTAGCTTTCTGTAAGGGGGTAATTCTTCCCAATGACCACAAGTGTAAGAACCATCCTTCCCACTGACCATCACACCAATGTATCATGAGTTGTAGATTTCTAATTTTTAGCAGGGGTTCCCTGAGACCGCAGAACTATTTCAAGGGTTCCCCTGTGTTGAAAAGGTTGAGAAAGGCTGCTATAGTGTATGGTCACCATAAAGCAGATCATACAATGTGATTGTATAGTGTATGGTCACCATAAAGCAGATCATACAATGTGATTGTACAGTTTCACCATAAAGCAGATCATACAATCAGATTGTACAGTGTATGGCAGTGGTTCTCAACTCCTGTCCTCAGGACCCACTAACAGGCCAGATTTTAAGTATTACCTTGGTGAGATGCAGACTAGAATACTGCAATCCCTGAGCAGCAAATTATATCACCTGTGATGCATTTCAGTTATCTTGCAAACCTGGCCTGTTGGTGGGCCCTGAGGACTGGAGTTGAGAACCACTGGTGTATGGTCACCATAAAGCAGATCATACAATGTGATTGTATGGTCACCATAAAGCAGATCATACAATGTGATTGTATAGTGTATGATCACCATAAAGCAGATCATACAATCAGATTGTCCCATGTATAGTGCTCACTGGTCCTTCCTATAGATCACTCCGGTAATATTGTTCTCCCGTGCTGTCAGCTGTACAATGAACACACACATTGCACGAACCTGACACCGCCACTCTACAATACAATAATAATCGCTGCTATGCGGTGCCAGTCTCCGGTACTCACGTTAGATCGCTGCTTCTATCAGGCAACAGACACTCTGTGAAAAAAATACGTTGTAACCGGGAACTTTTTAAACTTGATCCCTCCCCCTCCTTGATGTCACTACTCTGCGTCTGACACGCAAATGCGTTCCACGGCGGGACAGCCGCACGTTGAGTTGCGCCATCGTTTTATTTTATGTGAATACACAGAGATTGTGTTGCTGTGCCTATGGCTGTGTAAGTAGAGATATTGTTTACACTACGGGCGGTGCAATGAATAAACGGGAATTAACTATCTGCGCCTGCGCACTCAGTTGCCTCCTTATCCCGCTAGGTAACGTGGGGGGGGCGGGGCCGAGCACTCCGACGGCCATTTTTAATATGGGAAAGTGACCTATTCCTGTTCGGTTAGTAATAGAGGCATTAGCGGTCTATTTCCGCAAAGGAGACCTGTCACCTACCCAAACCTATCACAAGGGGGCTTGTTTGACCTCTTGTGATAGCAATAAAACTAAATGGAAAAAAATAAAATAAAAATAGTGTAAAAATAAGGTTATCCGCTTCAATACCAGAGTTCTGTCAGAAAAGCGAACCCGTCAGATTAGGTAACGGAAGTGATATTCCCTCAGATGAGTATGCGTTTCACCGCTACCAGGTTTGCTCATCTGAGAGAACATCTGCAGTCAAAAGAAGGCAGCAGACATCTTACTACACCCAGCTACAGCTTGAATTTCAGAGTAATTTTAGCAATAATGTGAGCGTATATACTATATTTATTTATATACGCTCACTTTATTGCTAAAATTACTCTGAAATTCAAGACGTAGCTGGGTGTAGTAAGATGTCCGCTGCCGCTTCTGACTATAGGTGTTCTGTCAGATTACCAAATCTGGTAGCGGTGGAACGCATGCGCAGCTGACACAATGTCACTTCCGTTACCTAATATGAGGGGTTCGCTATTCTGACAGAACACTGGGCTCTTTTATTCCCTTCCTGCCCAGGCCAATTTTCACCTTTCAGCGCTGTCGCACTTTGAATGACAATTGTGCAGTCATGCAACACTATCCAAACTAATTTTTTATCATTTTGTTCACACAAATAGAGCTTTCTTTTGGTGATACAGTATTTAAGCACTTGCCGACCGCCGCACGCAGATGTACATCGACACAATGGCACGGGCAGGCAAATGGGAATACCTATACGTCCCTTTAAATTTTCCGCCCAGCGCGCACCGCGTGCCTTGTGAGCGTGTTCACAGGTCTGGGGAACTTTGTAAACAAGGCATTCTCCTATTCTGACATGTCACTGATGGCTGTTTCCCGTGATCGGGAAAGGTCATCAGTGATGTGTCACGTGTAGCCACGCCCCCTAACAGTAAGAATCACTCCCTAGTGATCCCGAAATTGTGTCAAAAGTGTCCGATGTGTCCGCCATAAAGTTGCAGTCACAATAAAAATCGCTGATCGCCACCATTATTAGTAAAAAAAAAATATTAATAAAAATGCCATAAAACTACCCCCTATTTTGTAGATGCTATAACTTTTGCGCAAACCAATCAATAAACGCTTATTGCGATTTTTTTTACCAAAAATATGTAGAAAAATACATATCGGCCTAAACTGAGGAAAAAAAATAAATTTATATATTTTTTGGGGATGTTTATTATAGCAAAAAGTAAAAAATATTGCATTATTTTCCAAATTGTCGCTCTATTTTTGTTTATAGCGCAAAAAATAAAAACCGCAGAGGTGATTAAATACAACCAAAAGAAAACTCTATTTGTGGGGAAAAAAAAGGACGTCAATTTTGTTTGGAAGCCACATCGCACGACCGCACAATTGTCAGTTAAAGCGACGCAGTGCCGAATCGCAAAAAGTGGCCTGGTCTTTGGCCAGCGAAATGGTCCGGGGCTGAAGCGGTTAATCACCACTGGGATTTTGCTAAACAACTAATAAAGACTGAGATTCTTTGTTTCTGTTAAAAATTTTGCAAATAAATAACCTTTCTTCATAAATTTAGGCCAAAATGTAAATTCTGCTACATTTTCTTTGGGAAAAATAATCCAAATCAGTGTAGATTATTTAGGCTGTAGGAAAGTTATAGAGTCCAAAAACTATGGTATATATCTCATTTCTTGAGGCCCAAAAATGTCAGGACATTACAGGTACAGTAAACCCCCGTTATATCGCGGTTCGGTTTTCGCGGTCCCGGTATATTGCGTTTTTTTCTGTAAGACCTATTAACATTATTTTATTGATTAAATCCTTGTTAATTAAATATTTTTGTGTTTTCCATTGCTCTTGCTATGTCTCTCACTATCTTTTATGTGTTTAAATGTGTTTCTATTGTTTTAAAAGTGTGTTTAAAGACATTAAAATGCTTTTAAAAGTACAGTGAAAGTTATAAAAACATGCCTAGTGTGTATTTAAATACGGTATTTCTATTTTGCGGATTTTCACTTATTGCGGGTGGGTCTGGAACGTAACCCCAGCGATGGAGGGGGGTTTACTGTATTCCCTATTAGGAAAATAGACAGTCCAAGGTATTTAGTAAGAGGCATGATGAGTTTTTTGAATTTGTCATTTTGTGTCATAATTGTTTGGAAAATTAAGAAATGTATTTTATTTTATTTTTACCAGTGTAGTACAGCATCATCATATAACTGGTGTGGTGATCAGGGACACTGACTGGTGACAGTACGAAAAAAATGTTATTACACTTTTTTTTTATATATATTACACCGTGACCAGCGCAATATAATGTTATTATAGTAACATTGTACTACGCTGGGGAAGTGATCACAATTTTTTTTCTTTTTACACATTATGATTGCTTATAGCAAGGAATTCCATTGCTATAAGCAAGCATTATGCTGAATGAAACTGATTCATTCAGTTTGTTTTGTTGTGATCAGCTGTGATTGGCCAGAGCTAATCACATAGTACAGATAGGCTGTGATTGGCCCTGCCTGTACCATGTGATCACATTGACCAATCACAGCTAGCAGCACAATTGTACACAATGGATGGTATAAAAAGAAGCCGTCTATTGATTACCACTGTCATGTGACCTACTGTGATTGGTCACATTGTACTGGCGGCAGCGAGGCAGTACACTGATCAATCATCGGCTGTGTCCAATTGACACAGCCAGTGACAGATTGTGTTGTAGCTAGGGTTGCCACCTGTCCAGGATTCACCCGGACAGTTCGGGTTTGGAATCATGTGTCCGGGTTTCCAACTACCCGAAACCCAGGCACATTATTCAGACTGGACAATGGCCTCCCAGCAGGGTTGCTGCTTCCAGTTGTCTTCTGAGGGTGTCTATTACACTTTCTTTCACACTGCCCAAAGCCAGCGCTAACAATCCCCCCCACATACAGATGGGAGAGGAGAGAGGACTCGATCTGTTCCTCTCCCGCCCCCCCCCACCCCTCTGTGTCTGTCCACACTCCAATCCCAGGCACTGTGCCTCAGAAAAGGGAAGTGGGGGTCCGGAAATTTGAAGTCCAGCAGCCTCAGATTCATTTGGATGAGCAGTGCTGACTGCCAAGGGGTGAGTGAGCTCACCATCCATCCCTGTCTGTCACTGAAGTCTCCCCCCTTCTCTCTCCTGCTTTTGAGTGAGTACACTAAGGTAAATCAGGGTTCTCAGAGCACCTCCTACATCAGAGTTCCCCTTTACACCAGAGGCCACAGTGTTTCCCTTTACATCAGAGTCCTCTCCATACATCAGAATTCTCAGGGTTCCCCCTTAAATCGGGGTTCCCAGAGAATCCCTTATGTTAGAGTCCCCAGAGTTCTCCCTTACATCAGAGTCTGCAGAGTTACGCTTTACAGTGTAAGGGAACTCTGCGGATTCAGATGTAAAGGGGGACTCTTGTTATTAACTTCATATGATTAGAAATGTTATTTAATTGCAAAATATATGTATAGTTTATACTATAAAAAAAAAAAATTGCTGTGGGCCGCTAAAGTGTTCGGGTTTGACGTGAAGAAAAGGTGGCAACCTTACACATTATTCAGACTGGAATGTGGCTCCCCAACATGGGCGTTCACATGGGGTGTGCCTGGGCACACCCTAATCACCCATGTGCCTCAAAAAAACGGAAGTATGGGTGGGGAATTTCAAGCCCAGCAGCCGGAGATACATTGTGGATGAAAGGTGCTGATGCCTGGGCCTTCTTCCTCGGGTGAGCGAGTTCTCTATCCACTGTGACTGAAGTCTCTCTCCTCCCTTCATTCTCTATCCTGCCTCCAATCGAGTGAGTACACTAAGGTAAGGGGGATTCAGATGTAAGGGGTGCTCTAAAGACTCTAATTTAAGGGTTTTGTCAACCCTGATTTAGGGGGGATGCTGAGAACGCTGATGTTAGTGAGGGCTTTGGTGAGCAGAAACCACCCTACATCAGAGCTCCCTTTTACACCAGAGCCCACAGCATTCCCCCTAAAAAAATTGCATGCACAGCTAAAGTGTACGGGTTTGGCTTGAAGAAAAGGTGGCAACCCTAGTTGTAGCACAGCCTGATCTGGGAGGATGTCATGTGACGTCCACCCGGTGGGAACTAGTTAAAGTGTAAATTCAGCCCTGTAAAGCAAAAAATCGCTATACATACTTTTCTGCCGCAGATCCGGTCTGGTCTCCAGTGGCAGATGTTGTGTGGAAAAGACAGCTGACAGAAGCTGGGAAATAAGGAGGAAAAAAAGAGAGGGCGCACCGACCTAGTGCATTATCAAAGGCTGATTTATTAAAAATATATTTAAAAGATCATGAATACTCACAAACAAAGGTAGATAAAAGGCACATAACATTCCATCCAGGGATATAGCCTCTTCCTGGAACTACATGGGCAGTTGATCGAAGAATCAAGATGATAAATATTTTACAGCTATGGCTGACGCATTGCGGGAGCGAGCCCCCTTCTTCAGAGCCAAAAGGAATATTAGCACCAGGTACTATTATTCCTTTTGGCTCTGAAGAAGGGGGCTCGCTCCCGCAACGCGTCAGCCATAGCTGTAAAATATTTATCCTCTTGATTCTTCGATCAACTGCCCATGTAGTTCCAGGAAGAGGCTATATCCCTGGATGGAATGTTATGTGCCTTTTATCTACCTTTGTTTGTGAGTATTCATGATCTTTTAAATATATTTTTAATAAATCAGCCTTTGATAATGCACTAGGTCGGTGCGCCCTCTCTTTTTTTCCCCCTTTTTTCCAGTCCGAAGAATACCAAATATTCTGAGGAGGGCAGCAAGACCCCTGGGCATTTTTCTTTTAAAACGGAATACTCTGGTTGTGTCACCAAGAGACCAAACTTCTGAGCGCAGGAGACTGTTTTTCTTGTTTCTGAGAAGCTGGGAAATGCCTGGGGAGTGACATCACCCATAGAGCTACTATGGAGCAGTGGTGGTGCGTCCATAAGGGGCGCACGGGCGCCGCCTCTTCTCTCCTGCCACAGCTTTATCACCATAGATAGATTCATGCAATGCATGAATCTATCTATGGTCGCCGCTGCCACCCCCTATTCAGGTGCCCAGCCCCTTTTTGGGCGCTGGGAGCCTGAATTACAGCGGCAGGGTTTTTTTTGGAAGCACCTGATTAGAGCCATATGCGTCCAAAAAGGTGAACAGCAGGCGCCATGCTGGGTGCTCGTAGTTCACTCAGCGTTGTGTTAGAAAAGGGAATGAATATTCGCTTTCCTAACACTGAACCGCCTCTTAGCCAATCAGGTGCTCGGGTCTGTTACCTGAAACGACAGGTGCTGTGATTGGACGCCTATCAGGCGTCCAATCATAGCAGAGGACAGGAAGAGAGGACTGGAGAAAACATCGAGGAGCGTGGAGGATACCGCCGCCGTGACCTGCTGCCCCACCGAGACAGGTAAGTGCCGGACGGGCGGGGGATGCACACTGGCAGAATTTGATGGGCACAGTAGCGGCAATTGATGGGCAAACTGGCAGTAATTGATGGGCACAGTAGCGGCAATTGATAAGCACACTGGCAGCAATTGATGGGCACAGTAGCGGCAATTGATGGGCACACTGGCAGCAATTGATGGGCACAGTAGCAGCAATTGATGGGCACACTGGCAGCAATTGATGGGTACAGTATCTGCGTTTGATGGCACAGTGGTGGCAATTTATGGGTACAGTGGCTGCGTTTGATGGGCACAGTGGCTGCATTTGATGGCACAATGGTGGCATTTGATGGCGCAGTTGCGGCAATTGATGGCACAGTGACTGCGTTTGATGGGCACCGTGGCTGCGTTTGATGAGCACAGTGGCTGCGTTTGATGGCACAGTGTCTGCGTTTGATGGCACAGTGTCTGCGTTTGATGGCACAGTGGCGGCAATTGATGGGCACAGTAGCTGCGTTTGATGGGCACAGTGGCTGCATTTGACGAGCACAGTGGCTGCGTTTGATGGCACAGTGTCTGCATTTGATGGCACAGTGTTTTTTTTTTTTCAGTTTGTTTGAACCCCCCAAAAAATTTTAAGCACCAGCCGTAGCTTCCTCTGTCGGCTGCCTCTCCTGCACACTCCAACACAGAGAAGCCGCCCCTGACAGCTCAGCGTGGGACCGGGCTGTATCAGCTGCAAAGTATGTACAGCGACTTTTGCTTTACAAGGTTATATAGATTAGTCTTAGAATGTGGCTGCTAGTAGATTTAGAGTAAGTTAGTTTTTGGCTGAATTTCCACTTTATAAAAAAAATTAAAAGCACCCCCATGTTCCAAAGCATACAAGCAAAAGCACGTGTAGGCCTGGCATGCATATGTAAATACTGATTTTACAACACATGTGAGGTATCACCATAAATGTTGGCATGGGAGTAATAATTCTAGGACCATAAGGCTCCTTTCACACTGAGGCAGTTTTCAGACGTTTTAGTGCTAGAGTTAGTACTTACCGGTAACTCCTTTTCCAGTAGTCTTCCAGCACAGCCCTTGAGGGATGGAGTCCCTCCCATCGCCACAGGAAACACATTGCCACAGTTCAAAAGGTGGTCCCCCCTGGTCAGTCATTTACCAAGAACTGAAGGATGGAACTGAAAAACATAACCATAACAGGTGATAACATTAATGCATCAACATAATTCAAGGGTGGGATTGTGCTGTCCTGGAAGACTACTGGAAAAGGAGTTACCGGTAAGTACTAACTCCGGTTTTCCCCAAGCGTCTTCCAGGACAGCCCTTGAGAGAATCCCCAAGTACTCACCAGATTAGGGGGGACCACGGCCTGGAGGACTTTCCTCCCAAAAGCCTGATCCACGGATAGGATCTTGTAGACCAAATACAGAATATTCTGTGTTGGAGTTGTTTTGGACTTTTCCCAACTGATTATCCACCCCAATTGACTCAGGTTGAGTTGTGTTAACTCTATATCCTGATGAAGTTGTTTCTCCGAGTGAGCTGTGAGGAGTAAGTCGTCTAGATACGGAATGATCGAGCCTGATTGAAGTCTCAACGGAACTAGTGCCTGTCCGAGAATTTTGGAAAAAATTATTGGAGACGACGACAGTCCGAAGGCCAGGGCTCTGCACTGAAAATGATAAATTTTGGTGTCTATCTGAAATCGCCATACAAAGAAATTTCTGGCATTGCTTCCTTATTGGGATATGCAGATAGGCGTCCCTTAAATCCAGGGTAGCCATAAACACCTCTTTTTGAAGAAGATTCCTTATTGAGTAAATAGAATCCATCAGAAATCTTTTGTAACAGATGGAGAGGTTCAGGGGTCGGAGGTTCATAATTAATCTTTCCCTTTTCCTGAGTAGGGAATGGTGTCAATACCTCTTGATCCACCATTTCCCCTAATAGTAATGGTAAAGCCCTGGCCTTTTCTGAGTGTCTTGGAAGTTTTGTCACCAGAAACTTGGAGGGTGGGTCGCTGTGAAATTCCAGCGCATAACCTCTTTTGATTATGTTTAGAACAAACTTGTTTGAGGTTATCTTTTCCCATTGCGGGAGAAAATTCTTTAGTCTTCCTCCCACAGGGACCCTGATGTCACTGAGGCTTGGGGATCTGACTGGGGTGGTTAAAAAGTATGCCCCCTTTCCTTTTTTGCCCTGTCCAGTGCTTTTTGGGTTTGAACTCCTTCTGTGTTTTTGAGGGTTCCTTTGAGGGACGAAAAAACTTCCTTTGGAAATTTTTCTTTTTAGTGGGGAAAGCCTTTTTATCTGCCGTATTTTCCAAGGCGGTATCTAATTCAGGCCCAAAGACTAAGTCTCCAGTAAAGGGGACACTGCTCAAACGTGTCTTGGACGCTGTGTCTCCCTCTCAAGTTTTCATCCAGACTGACCTTCTGGCTGCGACTGATAGAGCCGCAGTCTTAGCTGCAAATTTAACGGCGTCAGTTGAAGCGTTTGAAATGATGAAACTTGTCGCATTGCATTGGAAAGGTTTTCAAGAACTCCCCTCTAGGAGTGCCTGCCTGTAAGTGTTCTTGTAGTTGTGATAACCAGAACTCCAGATTTCTAGCTACACAAGAAGTGGCTAATGCTGGCTTCAATCCCGCCATTGAAGCATCCCAGGCCCTTTTCAAGACTACGTCTGTTTTTCTGTCCATTGGGTCCTTTAAATGTCCCATATCCTCGAAGACCAGGTCAGACTGCTTCGATACCTTGTACAGTGGGGCGTCTAGTTTTGGATTTTTATTCCAGACTGCCTCTGGGTTCTCGTCAAAGGGAAATCTTCTTTTAAGAGAATTTGGGAAGAAAGCTTTCTTATCTGGCTCGGCCCATTCCTTGCGGACAAGATCAGAGAGTACACTATGTATAGGGAACACTTTGGCCTTCTTTTTATCCAGGGTTTCATACATTTTATTATGCCTTGATAATTCAGCTTCTTCCTCCTCAATTTCCAGTGTATCATAAATAGCTCTCAACAGCTCATCTACTTCCTCAAGAGACAGCTTTGCGACTTTGTTAGCTGCGGTCTGATCTTCATCCTGGTCTGAGTCTGAGTCAGAAGATTCAGGCCTAACTAACACAGGGCTGTGCTACCTGACTCTACGGGGCTCCCCGGAGCTGGGTATTGTAGGGCTTGGTGAATGGGAAGTCGCAGCTGCACTACTGGTGGAAGCAGATGCGTTTATATCTGTGATTAGGTCCCTGAGAGATTTAAAGGTTGACGCCATCTCATCTTTAAACGAGCTAAGGAATTTGGCTAAATGAGTGTCTGCCTCTGATTTTAATAAGTCTGCAATACACTGCCTGCATAAAGCTTTGTTAGAGCCTGAGGATAACTTGTTTCCACAGTTAGGGCACTTTTTGCGGCCTGACTTGTCTTCCCTTGGAGCCTCCTTAGCCTGAAACAGAAAATAGATGGACTTGGCATCAAACCTTTTTCCCTCTAAAGCACCCGTCCTGCAACCACCACTGCTGCTATTCCCGGGACAGTGAGGTATCCACCACCATGGAGTATACTAGTCCCAGCCCCAACTACCAGCATGCACAAAAAACCACAGTACAGGGCTTGCCCAGCAGCCTGCCTGGGTTTGGCTGGTGCCTACATCCACCGGAGTGTCCTGGGGATTCGCCTCCATGGTCCCCCCTTGTCGCTCCGTATCCCGCCACTAGTCCGGTATAGCTGGACGCTGGTTGGGATTAGTAGGCCCAGTGGGGGCTTTTCCTCTCTTCCTTACGCCCTGGAGACCCGGAACCGGAAGTCTCGACGCGCAGGGATGACGCGGTTCCACCGGAAATGACGCAAACGGCATCTCCGGCCCCCACCTCACTGCAAGGAACTGAAATGGACGAATCCACTACACAGTTCCTGGGGAGAACCTGCGTTATACTGCAACTGGCGCAACTTTGCACTGGAAGGAGGGGGAAGCGGGTCTGCTCCTGTATTGCTGGGCGGTACCCGAGCCCAAAAAAGAAAGAAAGGAAGGTAAGACTTCATATAGAGCCGACGGACAGGACCCAGTCCCCCTGTGCGGTCTCTCTTTAGGCGGCCCTGAGATATGAAGTCCCTCCTGGTTCCTCAGCAACATGTTCCTCCGATGGAGGAAACACAAATGACTGACCAGAGGGACCGCCTTTTGAACTGTGGCAATGTGTTTCCTGTGGCGATGGGAGGGACTCCATCTCTCAAGGGCTGTCTTGGAAGATGGGGAAATAGCGCCTGTAAAGCACCTGAAAACTGCCTCCCATGCCGCCCGAATGTGCTTTCACACTGGGGTAGTGCGCTTGCAGGAGGTTAGGAAAAGTCCTGCAAGCAGCATCATTGGTGTGGCTTGGGAGCGTTGTATACAGCGCTCCCAAAACACCCTGCCCATTGACATTAATGGGCAGTGCTTCCAAAGCGCCTGAAAAGCGATTCAGAAGCGCCGCAACACGGGTGCTTTTACCACCTACTTCGACCTTAAATACGACCCCCGCTAAAACGAGCGGCACTTTGGCACTAACGCTCCGGCGGTCGCAGTGTGAAAGTAGCCTTATTCATATTTAACTTTAAACTGATAAGGCTTTTAAAGTATCACCAATGGATATTTTTAGGTGCCATAGTTTGTTGCCATTTCACAAGCATGCGCAATTTTAAATTTTGACATATTTGGTATACATTTACTCAACACAACATCATCTTTTATATTTCCCCCAAAACCTGAATATTAAATCGTTTTTAGGTTTTTATCAGTAGCAATTACCAGGGTGGGAGCATATAAAAGCAAAAGCCCATGATCACGGAGGGGAGTTGAAGAGAGACTGTTGATGGAAGGAGTGAGTGTAAGAGCTGTGTGGGCCTGGACCGGACCGAGTTAGGCTGGGAAGAGCCAAGTTGCTCTGAAAGTCGCAGACATCACTGTTAAGCCAAGCATTGAGTGTAGGAAATTGACCTGTGAAGACTTGTCCGCTGTAGAAGTGCGAGAGTCGCCACCATCACAGTGGAATCTTTAAAAGAAAAGGCGCCCCCCTCCCCCCATCACCGGACACTCATGGCTTGCTTATCGTCAATTTAAATATTCTCTTTTGCTGACAACGTTTTACTGGTAGGCTGCTCATCTCTCAACCAAATTTATTTAAAGTATTGACAGTTTTTTTCCCGAACTTTCTGGATACGAGTTGAATCTGACAAAAACTGAAGCCCTGCCCATAAACATACCTTCTCCATCTCTCTCAGCTTTACAATCCTCTTTCATTTATAACTGGAAAACAGAAAAACTTAGCTATTGAACTCTATGATTCACACTAAATCTATATGGTCTTATTGTAACGCAAAATTTCCTCTTTCTGCAAAGGCCTCCCAGATGTCTTTATTCATACGTAATCCCTCACTTCCTTCCAGCATTGAAAGTCAGACGACACGACCTTGGCCGTCTGAGGGCCTATTTTGTTTTAGAGACATTACAGACTGTAAAAACTAGTGCACTGTCATGAAGGGCATGCCTGCATTCAAGATGGTGGCCGTGGAAGATGGCCTGGAACCTCAGCTCTTGCCAGAACGCCGTTGGTGCGCCTGTGCGCGGACGTGCGCGCCCAGTGACGGCCCTTTGCGCCAAACAGGCTATTTAAACTGGGTCAGTACCCAGACTCAATGCTGTCTGCTCTACAGCGTTCTGTGTGCTCTGCTTTCCAGTATCTGATACCTGTTCCTGATATTTGACCCGGCTTGTCCTTGACGCTCCTGCTTTCTGCCTGCACCTGACCCAGCTTCTTCCTGCTCCTATTGCTACCTTACTGCAAGCCTAATACCATTTCGGCCTGTATCCTGACTCCGCTCCAGCCTATTCTCCTGTTCTTAACTTGTCGCCAGTGTATGACCCGGCCTGCCTGCACCTGCTATCTTTTCAGCCCTTTGGAGTCCTGCTGAGCATCCATCCCACCTGCTGTAGCACCTGCTCCTCTGCCTGTGGTGTTCCTGTACCAAGCCAGTACCTGCCTTCCGCCGACCGCGGCTCCTGGTCTTCTCCTGTACCGGTGTTCCTCCGCAGTCTCTTCAGGGATTCCAGTCTGGCTCCATTGTTAGCGATCCTGCCAGGCACTCGTGCGACTCTGCACTCCTGCGCCTCCTGTCTGCTCTTTCAGGGGCCTTGAGTCAGAGGTGTAAGAGAGGCCATCCTCTGAGGCTCTACCACCAGGTACGTAACATACACACATCGAGATTTTTTTGCATGCTAGCCAGATTCAAAAATTAAGAGTTTACTAAAGTACGAAAATTCTCATACAACAGAATAAAAATATAATAGTGATATGATCTATTGTATTGTATTTTTGGATGAAAACTGTATTGATTAAAAGAAAATCATGCAATCTGGTATCGTACGTGCAAATTTTTCGTGTTTGTCCCTTCGAAAAATTTCAGGTGAAAGCTGTGTACTAATGATCAGATTATTGTACGATCACATCGTAAGTGGTATTTTTTGATCATGTGTACGGGGCTTAAGACTGGGAAATTATTATCTTTTGCTATAATACAATCCATGCAATCTGTGGCATCTAGAGCACTATGCACCTATCTCCAAATCAAACATTACGCACAGTCATTACTCATATTTTTCAAACTATCCCCATTTTAGAGAATATGTCTTGGTGGTCCCATGTGCCTGACGTCAATGACTGTGCGTAGGACGGTCTATGTGGATAACTTTACTCTGCATACTTAGATGTGCCTGTTTTAATCATCAACAATGTGAATTGCTAAATGTTGTACCTTCATTAAATGTAACCATATTGCTACACTTAAGCCCCGTACACACGGTCGGACTTTTGGCCAACAAACTTCATTTTGAGCAAGTTGGACCAACAATTCGACCGTGTGTACGCTCCATCGGACAAACTTTATTTTTTGTTTTGTTTTCATCGGACAAAAGTTCGGTCTGCAAACGGACAAACTTTTGGCCAACAAAAGTCAGATGGAGCAAAGTCCGACCGTGTGTACAGAAAACCATCGGACTTTTGTCCGATGGACAAAACAAATAATGTTATAATCAACCAACAATAGCAGAAGTTGACCAAAGGGTGGCGGTAAAGAGCAGAAAAGAGCAGAAAAACCATGTGATGTTGGAAAAAGTTTTGGGAAAGATTGCAGAAAAGTCCTGTGGTGTGTATGCTATGGGTGTGCCCGACCAACTCCGTTTGGACAAAAATCCACAGAAAAGTCAGATGGAAGTCCGACCGTGGTGTGTACGAGGCTTTAGAGGCACCTCTCTTCCCTTTTATATTTAGTTGTGTCGGGATGCTACTTGTATATCAAGACATCGTTTGTATATCAAGTCAAAGTTTATAAAAAAAAAAAATAGCTTTTCTTGCAAAACACTCTAAAACCAAGTTACTCTCAATACAAAGTTTTACTGTATAATGTTCCTAAAGACTTGTAACATCGCCAAAAAGTCGAGGGTAATATTGGATTAAAAGCATGTAAATTTCAGGTGTAAGGTAGGGATGAGCTTCGAGTTCGAGTCAAACTCATGTTCGACTCGAACATTGTCTGTTCTTCCGTTCGCCGAACAGCGAACAATTTGGGGTGTTCGCTGCAAATTCGAAAAGTCTATGGTAGAAATCAAAAGTGCTAATTTTAAAGGCTTATATGCAAGTTATTGTCATAAAAAGTGTTTGGGGACCCGGGTCCTGCCCCAGGGGACATGTATCAATGCAAAAAAAAAAGTTTTAAAACTGCAGTTTTTTCGGGAGCAGTTATTTTAATAATGCTTAAAGTGAAACAATAAAAGTGAAATGTTCCTTTAAATTTCATACCTAGGGTGTGCATGTAAAGTGGCGCATGTTTCCCCGCTATAATGAATTGTCGGCTCCCGGCAATACAGAGAACAGTCATTGATAAAAAAAAAAAGAAAGCGTGGGGGTCCCCCCAAATTCAATTACCAGGCCCTTCAGGTCTGGTATGAATATTAAGGAGAACCCTGCCGCAAATTAAAAAAAAAATGCGTGCGGTTCCCCCCAAATATCCATACCAGGCCCTTTATCCGAGCACGCAACCTGGCAGGCCGCAGGAAAAGAGGGGGGTATGAGAGAGCGCCCCCCCCCTCCTGGACCATACCAGGCCACATGCCCTCAACATGGGGACAAGGGCCTCATCCCCACATCCCCACAACCCTTGCCCGATGGCTGTGGGAGTCTGCGGGCGGGGGGCTTATCGGAATCTGGAAGACCCCTTTAACAAAGGGGACCCCTAGATCCCGCCCCCCTATGTGAATTGGTAAGGGGTACATTGTACCCCAACCATTTAACGAAGAAAGTGTAAAAAAAAAAAAAAAACACACAGACACCTTGGAAAAGTCCTTTATTAAAAATAAGAAAATGCAAAATAAAAAAAACATTCCAGCGATGAAATCCAGTGTCCCGCGGCGATCCGATGTCCAGCGCTGTCCACACGAAACGTCATTGGCTGAGCCTGAGCGGACCTGATGGGGAACTTCCTCGGCAGTGTATTAAATGAATAGACCCGCCCCTTCTAAAGTTCTCCATCAGGTCCGCTCAGCAAATGACTAGGTGTAAGGCTAAGCGGACCAGATGCGGAACGTGAGAAGGGGCGGGTCTATTCATTTATTACACTGCGGAGGCAGTTCCCCATCAGGCCCGCTCACCTAATTACGTAGGCGGGGTCTGACATACGAGGGGGCGGACCTGATGGGGAACTTCCTCCACAGTGTAATAAATGAATAAACCCGCCCCTTCTCAAGTTCCGCATCTGGTCCGCTTAGCCCTACACCTAGTCATTGGCTGAGCGGACCTGATGGAGAACTTTAGAAGGAGCGGGTCTATTCATTTAATACACTGCCGAGGAAGTTCCCCATCAGGTCCGCTCAGGCTCAGCCAATGACGTTTTGTGTGGACAGCGCTGGACATCGATCGCCGCGGGACACTGGATTTCATTGCTGGAATGTTTTTTTTTCTTTTTTTCTTTTTAATAAAGGACTTTTCCAAGGTGTATGTGTGTTTTTTTTACATTTTTTTTACACTTTCTTCGTGAAATGGTAGGGGTACAAAGTACCCCCTACCAATTCACATAGGGTGGGGGCCGGGATCTGGGGGTCCCCTTTGTTAAAGGGGTCTTCCAGATTCCGATAAGCCCCCCGCCCGCAGACCCCCACAACCACCGGGCAAGGGTTGTGCGGATGAGGCCCTTGCCCCCATCAACATGGGGACATCCTCCTCATGTTGAGGGCATGTGGCCTAATACGGTTCAGGAGGGGGGGGCGCTCTCTCGTCCCCCCCTCTTTTCCTGCGGCCTGCCAGGTTGCGTGCTTGGATAAAGGGTCTGGTATGGATTTTTGGGGGAACTCCACGCATTCTTTTTTTAATTTGCGGCAGGGTTCCCCTTAATATCCATACCAGACCTGAAGGGCCTGGTAATTGAATTTGGGGGGACCTCCACGCTTTTTTTCTTTTTATCAATGACTTTTCTATGTATTGCCGGGAGCCGACAATTCATTATAGCCGCGAGTGAGTTTTAAATGACTTTTTTTCCTTCAGAAATTACACTTTGTGCAGGGACAGTTCTAAGCACAGGAAACAAGCGCAACTTTACATGCATACTACACACACACACTAGGTACAAAATTTAAAGAAATATTTTCACTTTTATTGTTTCACTTTAAGCATTATTAAAATCACTGCTCCCGAAAAAAACGTCAGTTTTTAAAACTTTTTTTTGCATTGATACATGTCCCCTGGGGCAGGACCCGGGTCCCCAAACACTTTTTAGGACAATAACTTGCATATTAGCCTTTATAATTAGCACTTTTGATTTTGAACGTTCAAGTCCATTGTATTTAATAGGGTTCTAAAGTTCATGTGAACATTCTGGCTGTTCGCAGGTTCTGGGGCGAACCGAACAGGGGGTGTTCGGCTCATCCTTAGTGTAAGGTACCAATGAAACAAAATCTTTTAGCGATTTTCCTTATAAAGCATGCATATGGATGTTTTGTTGGCGCTATCTCAGATATTTTCCCACTCCTCCAACTCCAGAGTCTTGCCTAAGCCACCTTCCACTTTAACATAGAAGTGTGTTTGGGAAATGGAGCAGTGTCACTGGTGGTAAGAAGTCTGTAAATGTCTGTGATACCATGCCGAGATGAACGAACTCCCACACATGCATTTCGGCACAGTCAATGAAAATGGTTGAAGATAAGTCCCCAAAGTAGGGATGAGCCCCCCGGTTCGGTTCGTATCCAGAACATGCGAATGAACCGATAGTTTGCGCTAACTTTCGAACCCCGTTTGAAGTGAAAATTTTAAAGGCTAATATGCAAGTTATTGTCCTAAAAAGGGATTGGGGACCTGGGTCCTCCCCCGGGGTACATGTATCAATGCAAAAAACAGTTTTAAAAACGGCCGTTTTTTCAGGAGCAGTGATTTTAATGATGCTTAAGGAGAAAAAATAAAAGTGAAATATTCCTTTAAATATCGTGCCTGGGGGTATCTATAGTATGCCTGTAAAGTGGCGCGTGTTTCCCGTGTTTAGTTTTCATATTTTTTTATTCAAAGGTTTTTATACATACATACATACATATATCTGTTATATCATTGTCAATCGACACATATACATTACAAAAACAAAACAATATTAACTGAACATACACTTACAACCAAAAAATAAATAAATGGGTCCATACCATAACATCGTTTACTCTTCTCCCCTCTCTTCTATCATTTTTGGTTAACCTACATGGCCTCTGTGGTATCTCTTACTCCCTTTCTTTTTTCCCCTTCTTTCCTCCTTTCCCCTCCCCTTTCTCCTCTCACCTTCCAATCCCTTCCCCTATCTCAAAAAAAAACAAAACCCCAAAACAATTCTCTCTCTCTCCTCCCTCACAATCCTCCGCCCTCCGCTTCCTCCCTTCCCCTCCTTCCCTCTACTTTTAGTGCCTAGTGCCCTCTTTCCCCTCCCCTGTTTCTACCCTTCCCCTCCCTTTTTCCCTTATAGATTAGCTATCGTGCATTCTGTGTTATCATTAATTTATGAGGGGACACAAGTACTTCCCTCTAGCTCAAAAAAAAAAAAAAAAAAAAAAAGAAGAGGGGGGCAGACCACTCACTCCACCTATTTTCATTTCAAATTAGAAAAAACAAACGTGCCCAACTTACCCTTTTTTATTTGCCCTACCCAACCTCCCTCTTTCAACCTATTATCTTTTAGTGCCTAGTGCCCTCTTTCCCCTCCCCTATTTCTACCCTTCCCCTCCCTTTTTCCCTTTTAAGTTAACTATCATATGTTCTGTGTTATCATAGGAGTCATGAGTACCTCTCTCTAGCTCAAAAAAAAAAAAAAAAAACACAACGTGCCCTACTTACCCTTTTTTATTTGCCCTACCCTACCTCCCTCTTTCGACTCCCCCCCCCTTTATGCAACTTCCGTGACCTTTGTGTTTTAGAGGGAGGGCCCGGGGGTAGCATGCGGAAGAGAAGAAAAAAAAAAAGAGAGAAAAAAAAAACCAAATTTTTTTTTTCCATCCCAGGGGATCCAGCCAAAATACCGTTAGGTGCTACCTTCTCTTCTCATATACCCTTCATATACCCACAAATGTCTAAACTCCTCCCATCCCTTCCAAATTCTAATAAAATCAGTTTTAGAGCCCTTATGCATATATGTTACCTCTTCCATATATCTTGTCTTTTCTACTTCCCTCAACCATTCCTGTATCGCTGGGGCTTGCTTTATCCTCCATTGCCTTGGAATTAATATCTTTGCTGAATTTAGTAAAATCGGGATAATTGTTGCTCTGTATTTCTTCCTTGGGATATTTGTTACATGAAACAAATATTGCCATGGATCCAAACTGATTTCCGTCCTGCTGATCATCTTAATTAGGTCTAGTATTTCCTCCCAATATGGTAGGATCTTGGGGCATTGCCACCATATGTGGGCATGAGTTCCCTCCTCCCCACATTCCCTCCAGCATAGGGGCGATGTCTGGGGATTTATTTTATGTAATTTTACTGGGACATAGTACCACTTAATTAATAATTTGTAGTTCATTTCTTTTATCCGTGCGTCCACGGACGTGGAGTGAACATAATCCAAAACTCTGCCCCTCATTATTTCTGGTAGTGGGAGATTTAAGTTCTAGCTCCCAGCTTGCCGTTGGACGCACGGATCCTCCATCTGGGTGTGTTAACATTTTATATATGCTAGAAATTCCATACTTATCTGTCCCTCCTTGATCTGCCAATTTTTCCCATACATTCATGCTACCCGTCCCCCGAAGGGGTTTTGGGAGGGACGCTACAAAATGTTGCAGTTGTTTATATCTCCAGACATCCCAAGGGGTTGTCCCATATTTTTCACGTAGTTCCAAAAGGGAGCAAAAAGCATTCCCCTTCATAACATCCCGTAATCTCAAAGAGGTTGATGTAGTCCATTTTAAATATAACTTATTATCTTTCCCCGGTGGGAAATAATTATTTCCTGTTAGGGCCGTTAATGGACTATTATATTGTCCCTGTATATTTTTAAAGTGGTTGTAGACCCTTTTGTGTTTTTTTTTTTTTCTAACCTGCAAGACAAAGCTATAATGAGCTAGTATGACTAGCATACTAGCTCATTATGTACCACTTACCTTCGATCGGGGCCCCCGAAGTCGTCCGTGTCCCTCCTCTAGCCGCATCCATCGCTGCGGCGTTAGCCGGAATGTTACTTCCGGGTATCGCCGCTGCAGCCAATCACAGCGCCGCTCCGGCGCTGTGATTGGCCGGAGTGGCGAAGACGTGACTCCGCGCATGCGCGCGTGAGCTGTCAAATTCGGCTACGTCGTCGAATGTTGCGACCTAGCCGAATTTGTGAATGGGGTGACGTCAGCGTCGCCGCATTTACATACAAATATCTCCTTAACCGTGTAGGTTAAGGAGATATTTCATGCACCTACAGGTAAGCCTTAATCTAGGCTTACCTGTAGGTCTTTGTTTAAAAAGTGGGTTTACAACCACTTTAAATAATTTATCCCACGTTCTCAGTGCTTCTAACGTAATTGATGCTGCATCAACTAGAGGGCCTCTGTACTGCCTTGGAATCCAAATTATTTGTCCCAACTTCAATTTACTGATATTGTCTTCCAGTTCCACCCATTTTTTCTGCCGAGGAGCATGTATCCAATCCATGATCCTCCGCAAAATTGCTGCCTCATGATATTTTTCGAGGTCAGGGAGGAATAAGCCTCCCTTCTCTTTGGGTCTTGGCAGAATCTTATAAGAAGTACGATTACTTCTATTATTCCACACAAATCTCTGTATTATTGATCTCAAGGTTTTAAAAAACGCCCCTGGGATACTAATTGGGAGGCTTTGAAAGATATACAAAGCTTTTGGCAGAGTCATCATTTTAATCACGCTTATTCTGCCAAACCATGACAGTCTATGCGCAGGGTATCCTTTCAGTTCACTTTTAATTTTATTCAGGAGAGGCATATAGTTATCTTGATATAAATCTAATCTTGATTTCGACAAAAATACTCCCACATACTTCAGTCCTCTTTGTTTCCACGTAAAGGGATACAATTTTCTAAGATCTCTACTTTCGGTCGAGGGAACTGAAATATTTAATATCTCCGATTTTTCCATATTTATCTTTAAGTTTGATACCCTCCCATAGTTTCCCAGTTCTTCCAGAATTTTTGGAAGGGTATGCCTAGGGTTTGTTACGTAGAACATAATGTCATCCGCAAAAGCGGATAACTTATGTTCTTGGTCCCCAACCTCTATGCCTTGAATCTCCTGATTAGCTCTTATAGATGCTAAAAAGGGTTCCAATGAGATCACGAAGAGTAAGGGAGACAATGGGCACCCCTGACGTGTTCCATTGAAAAGTCTGAAACTTTCCGAGAGGGTTCCATTTACTAGGATTTGGGCCGTAGGGTTAGAGTACAAAGCTTCTATCCATTTGAGCATTCGGGGCCCTATGCCAAATTTATATAGTGTCTGCAGCATAAAGTCCCAATCCAGCCTATCAAAAGCCTTCTCGGCGTCTATTGACAGAAACAGAGTTGGCTTTTTACCATTCTTAGCTTCATGAATTAGGAGGATTGTTTTTAATATATTGTCCCTAGTCTCCCTCCCCGGGACAAAACCTGCCTGATCTTTCTCTATACATTCTGGCATGTATGGCTTTAGTCTCTCAGCCAATATCCTCGCGTAAATTTTTACGTCCTCATTTATCAGGGATATTGGCCTAAAGCTTGAGCACATTGTGGGGTCTTTTCCTTCTTTTGCTAGAAGAGATATATAAGCACCCAAGGCTTCCCCTCGTATCTCAAAGCCCCCCCTATTGAATTCATGTATAAGTGGTACTGGGGAGTCAGGATTCCAATGAATTTTTTAAAGTATAGGGACGTATAACCGTCAGGCCCGGGGCTTTTACCTCCTTTACTATTTTTAATTGCCTGCTCTATTTCTTCTTTGGAGATGTCCCTATCCAATATCCGTGAGTCTTCTTCTAGTATTTCAGGCATTTTTATCCCCCTTAAATACTGTTCTATTTTTTATTTTTTATTTTTTTTATTCTGCACCTCCCCGGGATCTCGTGGGTCATCCACTTTATACAGTGATTGATAATACTCCGTGAATATTTTACTTATGTCTCTAGTAGAATATTTCATCTCCCCTTGTTTATTTTTCATTTTTGCTATGAAATTCGGGTTTCTCCTAGGTTTAATCTGTCCCGCCAGCAGTTTCCCTGATTTGTTCCCAAAGTTATACTGTTTATTCGCCACTCTCATAAACACTTGTTTAGTATTCTGCTCCAACAAATCCCTCAAGGCTTCACGTTTTTTTGTTAGTTCAACCATTACCTTCTTATCGTTTGTTCTCTTATGTTTTTGTTCCAACCCCTGGATTTCCTGTAGCAGTAGTTGTTTTTGGGTCGTCCAGATTTTTTTCCTCTTAACCCCTTCCGCTATTAGTCTCCCTCTCATAAAAACTTCATGAGCCTCCCACAAAATCGATGGTGCAATATTTTCAATATTGTTTTCTATAAAGAAAAAATTTAGTTCCCTTTCCAAATCACCCAAAATACCCCGATCGTATAAAAGTGATTCGTCCAGCCTCCAAGATCTTTGCCTCTCCGGTACATCCTTTAATTCCAAGCTGACTATAACCGGGGCGTGGTCCGAGAGGGTGATCGATTTCACCTCCGCCTTTAATAAGCCTTCAAGGACCTAGTGGTCTAAGAAAATATAGTCAATTCTTGAATAAGAAGAGTGTACCTGGGAGTAATATGTGAAATCTCTCCCCCTTGGGTGCAAAATTCTCCATACCTCCACTAGTTGCTGTTGGAGTTTTTGCTTGACTACCTTTAAATGTTTTCCCTCTGAACGGAGAGAGAGTGGTTGGGTATCCAAAGTTGGATCGAAAACAAAATTCAGATCTCCTGCCATTATCACTTTCCCCTCTCTGAAATTTTTCAATTTATTCAATACCTTTTTTAAAAATAAGCTAGGATGGACATTGGGACAGTAAATATTCACTAACGTATACTCTTTATTGAACAAAAACCCCTTAACAAATAAATATCTTCCTTCAGCGTCTGACTCCATTGCTTTTAAAGTGAATGGTGTATTCCTATCGAAGCCTATTGCTATCCCCCTAGATCTTTTATTGGGCGAATATCCATGAAACCAGACTGGAATGTTTTTAGTGTTCAGTCCTACTCTAGTGGACCATTTAAGATGGGTCTCTTGTAAGAATGCTATATTTACTGCCCAACCTTTCAGTTCCTGCAATATTTGATGCCGTTTGTTAGGACTATTGAGACCTCTGACATTGTAGGTAGTTATTTTTAAGGGCACCATCTCTTTAGTAGACGGTGCTCACTTGTCCAGGTACCTTTAACCATATAAGGGGATAGCAATTTCTCTATTTTTCTGGTATTGACCCATCCAAGTAACATACAAAACATCATGACTAAACAACCTAACATAATCCACATACAAAACCCCCCTCCCCCACTACATTGAGTATCAATGTTATGGCCCACCCTGCTGTCGGCCAAATTGTAGGCGTTCAGCAGGGTAGGGCATATTCTAGGGGTATTTGAATGGCCACCCGGTCCTCCGGGTCTCATCCCTGTTACAGGGATGGTCCCGGGCACACGGGTGGGCATTGCCTCGCCCCAGTTCGCCCCCCCCCCCGAGCAGATTCTTTTATCCTACTGACCTCCCCCCCCCTGGAGCTGCCGTTTATTTCTTTCTTAGTATTTTCCTACTATTTTTCCACCCATCTACTTTTTATTACTTTTTATTCCATGACTGGTCCTTTAGCTTCTTCCATTCTGGGGGTTTCTTCTCCCAGTTTTCTAATTGGGGCATTAATATATCTAATTTACTGCAGAACTCTTTCAAGTCTTATGGAAATCGCAATGTAGCCGAGACCCCCTGATTGTTTGCTATTAGACAAGCTGGGAAACCCCATCTGTATGCAATATTTTTATCTTGTGGTTGTTTTGTCAAGGGTTTCAACGCCCTCCTGCGGGCCAGGGTTTCTTGTGATAAATCTGTAAAAATAAGAATCTCGGTTCCCATATGTTCAATTGGTGAGGCTCTTCTCATACCCTGTGATACTTGTTGTTTTATTTCATAGCTTAAAAACCTTGCTATCACATCTCTAGTAATACAGTGCCTTGCGAAAGTATTCGGCCCCCTTGAACTTTTCATCCTTTTGCCACATTTCAGGCTTCAAACATAAAGATATAAAATTTTAATTTTTTGTGAAGAATCACCAACAAGTGGGACACAATTGTGAAGTGGAACGAAATGTATTGGATATTTTAAACTTTTTTAGCAAATAAAAAACTGAAAAGTGGTGCGTGCAAAATTATTCGGCCCCTTTACTTTCAGTGCAGCAAACTCACTCCAGAAGTTCAGCGAGGATCTCTTAATGATCCAATGTTGTCCTAAATGACTGATGGTGATCAATAGAATCCACCTGTGTGTAATTAAGTCTCTGTATAAATGCACCTACTCTGTGATAGTCTCAGGGTTCTGTTGAAAGCGCAGAGAGCATCATGAAGACCAAGGAACACACCAGGCAGGTCCGTAATACTGTTGTGGAGAAGTTTAAAGCCGGATTTGGATACAAAAAGATTTCCCAAGCTTTAAACATCCCAAGGAGCACTGTGCAAGCGATCATTTCAAAATGGAAGGAGTATCAGACCACTGCAAATCTACCAAGACCTGGCTGTCCCTCTAAACTTTCAGCTCAGACAAGGAGAAGACTGATCAGAGATGCAGCCAAGAGGCCCATGATCACTCTGGATGAACTGCAGAGAACTACAGCTGAGGTGGGAGAGTCTGTCCACAGGACAACAATCACTCGTACACTGCACAAATCTGGCCTTTATGGAAGAGTGGCAAAAAGAAAGCCATTTCTTAAAGATATCCATAAAAAGTCTCGTCTAAAGTTTGCCACAAGCCACCTGGGAGACACACCAAACATGTGGAAGAAGGTGCTCTGGTCCGATGAAACCAAAATCGAACTTTTTGGCCACAATGCAAAACGATATGTTTGGCGTAAAAGTAACACAGCTCATCACCCTCAACACACCATCCCCACTGTCAAACATGGTGGTGGCAGCATCATGGTTTGGGCCTGCTTTTCTTCAGCAGGGACAGGGAAGATGGTTAAAATTGAGGGGAAGATGGATGCAGCCAAATACAGGACCATTCTGGATGAAAACCTGTTGGAGTCTGCAAAAGACCTGAGACTGGGACGGAGATTTATCTTCCAACAAGACAATGATCCCAAACATACAGCAAAATCTACAAAGGAATGGTTCACAAATAAACGTATCCAGATGTTAGAATGGCCAAGTCAAAGTCCAGACCTGAATCCAATCGAGAATCTGTGGAAAGAGCTGAAAACTGCTGTTCACAAACGCTCTCCATCCAACCTCACTGAGCTCGAGCTGTTTTGCAAGGAAGAATGGCCAAGAATTTCAGTCTCTCGATGTGCAAAACTGATAGAGACATACCCCAAGCGACTTGCAGCTGTAATCGCAGCAAAAGGTGGCTCTACAAAGTATTAACGCAAGGGGGCCGAATAATTTTGCACGCCCCACTTTTCATTTTTTTCTTAGTTAAAAAAGTTTCAAAAATCCAATAGATTTCGTTCCACTTCACAATTGTGTCCCACTTGTTGGTGATTCTTCACAAAAAATTAAAATTTTATATCTTTATGTTTGAAGCCTGAAATGTGGCAAAAGGATGAAAAGTTCAAGGGGGCCGAATACTTTCGCAAGGCACTGTATCTGTTGATGTGGTAGATATTCTCTGTACTCTATGCACTCTTTCTAAGGACATGGGTGCTGCTGCTTCTTTTTTCAGTATCTTGTTGAATATCTCGCGAACCGTTGTTTCCAAATCATTGTTTTTAACGGACTCCGGTAGTCTCCGAATCCTCAAATTGTAGCGTCTATTGCGATTTTCTTGATCCTCAAGCCGATATCGGATATTCCTCATTTCTACCCACTCTGAATCTGCCCTATCACGCAACTCTGAGATTGCATATTTGTGTTCATCTAAATGACTTTGATTCTTCAACTCTTTGTAGCATGTTTTGTATGTCCGTTCGAGTAGCGCTCAGTTCTTTTTTAATCGTGCCTTCTAAGTGGGCCATCATCTCTACCATATCTTGTTTTGTAGGGAGAGCCTGAAGGTTATCCAATTCTTTCTCCATTTCCTTCTGTTGTTGGTCTTGTTGGTCTTGCTGTAAAATCTCCTCCTCGCCTAGATCTCGGTTTTTCTTCTTCTGTCCTTCTGTGGAGGATGTTTTTCTTTCTATATTATCAATATTTTCTGCTGCTTGTTCTACCTTTTGATCTACTTTATCTTGCACCATATAGGCTTTTATTGAGTTACTACTACCACTATCCCCTTGGTTAATTTTGGCTCCCCTTCTCCTCATTTTCCCTTCCCGCCTAGGGATTTCTTTTCTGGTCACTTTGAACCTCACCTACCACTTAACCTACCCCACAATCTATGCGATCTTTACAATCTGTATATATAGAGCTTTTTAGAGATATTATATTCCCTAAAACCAGTCAGAGTATCAATCCAACAATCCAACAGCAAAATGCGGGCAATCGGAAGGCAAGAAACAACAGTTGAAAAATGGCTAATAATTAGTAATAAAAATATCAGATATAGCTCTGCCAGATATATCTCTGCCCTGCTGGTATTTAATCTTTATATACTCATGCTGGTAACCTTTCTAATTTGGCTCTTTACTTATATACTAAACGGTGGAGCTATTTCACCCTCGGCATACAAGCAAAACCTACAAACAATGCAAAAAAAAAAAAAAACACCAACCACCACCTATATTAACTAAAAGTCCAAATAAATTTCAACTATGGCTGAACAGGTATATAATTACTTCTAAAGTCCTTTTTAAATTTTGCTTAATAGGAAGAGCTATTATAATGAAAAGTCATATCTTTTCCCTCTTCTTCTTCGACTTCTACTTCTCCTTAACCTTGACAGTTCTTCCTATTGAAGCGTATCTTTAGTGCACAGAAAAAATAACTAAAAAAAAAAAGAAGCCCCCAGGAATATCTAACATCAAGCTTCAAGCGTGTGTATGCCGCTCTTCAAAGCCTGGGGGTAGTATAAGGCACGGATATAGCAAGGAACAAAAACAAAGGCAAGATTTCTTTCATGCCCCTTAATTTAAACAATCTAGGCAGGGTGGATTGGCCAATGTAGGCAATCAAAGTAGGCAGTCTAATTTTATATATAAAAGAGGAAGGAAGGCAAGAGTTCCTCAAAGTCTCCCCAGCACTCGGATAGCAAAAAAAAAAAAAAAGGTAGTGTCAGGTACTTTCCCCTTTCGGTTTCGGAAGGAGGGCAGCCTTTGTAGATTCAGAAAAGGGGGCTAGACGGAGAGAAACAGCATCTATGGCATTTCAGATATGCTTATCCCATAATAGGCAGTTTCTTTTTCTCATAGAGAGAGGGTTTAATTTTGCATGTGGAATCTTTCTGCAATTAAATGCGAATATATAATTAGGACTCAGCCTTTATGCAGATAGTAGCCGCTTAGGTGACCGACAGACCAACGGCAGGACCCCTCCTCTTATCCATTCAGTTGGACTGGTAGCTTTCCAAAATGCAGCTTCAGTTCATAAAGCTAAAACTCCAACACTCCCAGCTGACTCCAAGTCAACATAAAATGCAGTCTTATATGGCAGAGCAAATTTAGCAGAGTATGTTTTTTTTTTTTTATTATTAAATTCAAACAGCGATCCACCTCTACTCCTGCTTCTTAGAAAGATACTTTATTTTTTATCTCCGTCATATAGTAAAAGCATTAAGTCCTACCAGATCTTCCATCTTCCATCTACAAGTTAGTCAAGCCGGGTCACCTTCCTCCACCTTCTGTATCCTGAGACCAACCAAGGGATCTCCCAGCTACATGTACAGCTTTCAGAGCTATTCCCGATTCTTTAACCGATCCCCGACCAGCTCCAGGTCCTGCCTCCTCTCTCACCGTCCTCCTGTCACCTAGCTCCGTTTGCTGGTATTCGAGCCCACAGCCTCTCACACTGTGGCCATACCGGAGCCTCCTCTGCCTTCACTCCACTCCCACTCCCCCTTCACGCTGCACGTTCATCCACTTCGAGGGGGGGGGGGGGGAGACAGGGATACGGATGACCGGCCAGTCAGGTCCGAGAGCCAAGCAGGGACGCACTCACCACGGCGTTCAGTAGATCTTGGGGGTCAGCAGCTCAGCGGCACCTCCAGGCAGATTACCATCTCCTTTAGTTGAGACGTGGCAGGGGATATGGGTCAGTCAGTCAGTCGGATCAATCCTCTCTTACAGCCATGCTTAGTATCTGCTCGGGTGGAGCGCTCCGGAGCTCACTGCATCAGGCTGCTGCTGCTCGGCGCCATGTTGTAACTCCGCCCCCGCCTCTGGAGTGATGGTTTCCCGTGCTTAGAACTGTCCCTGCACAAAATGACATTTCTAAAGGAATAAAAGTCATTTAAAACTGCTTGCGGCTTTAATGTAATGTCTGGTCCCGGCGATATGGATGAAAATCATTGAGAAAAACGGCATCGGTAAAATCCCCCCCCCCCGCCCATTACCAGCCCCTTTGGGTCTTGTATGGATATTAAGGGGAGCCCCGCACCCAAATTTAAAAAAAAAAAGGCGTGGGGTCCCCAGGCCCTATATACTCTGAACAGCAGTATACAGGCGGTGCAAACAAGACAGGGACTGCAGGTTTGTTTTTAAGTAGAATCTGGTTGTAATTTTGAACTGGTACATTTTTAAAGTGTAGCTCCAGCCAAAAAATCTATTTTTAAGCTTTTTGGAAAACATAGGGAACGGTTATCACCCCTGTAACCTTTGTTTTGCTGTCTGTGCACCTGTTCAGAAGATTTCACCTCACTTTCTGTCCCAATGACAATTGGATTTTGAATTTTTTTTGTGAAACAAGGAACTCTTACAGGAGAGAATTTCCCTTCCTAGGGGTAGATTTCCTCTCACTTCCTGTTGTCTCCTTCCGTTTGCAAGTAGGAGGCGTTTGTAAGTTGGATGTTTGAAAGTAGGGGCCTGCCCTATATACTCTGCAGAAATTTGGGCCTTAGGTGTTGGTGTTGCCACAACACTGTAAGCCCTCAGAGTTACTCTTGGTGGGCGCAAGAACGGGCCCTGCTGTGAAATATTAGATTAAGAATTGTAATTACATGCCCCTGTTAAACAGGGGCTGAAAAATTGGGCCTTAGGCACTGGTGCTGGTGCCACAACACTGCAACCCCTCACAGATACTCTAGTTGGAGCGCAGGAATGAGCCCTGCTGCAAAGTTCTGCATCAAAAATTGTAATTACACACCCCTGTAAAACAGGGGCAGAAAAATTGGGCCTTAGCCACTGGTGGCGGTGCCCAGAACCAAAAATGTTCTTACAAGCTATCAGCATGAACATTGAGGAGTAAGAGGATAGTCACTCAGCATAATATGATAGTCACTCAGCATCAGCATAGGCAGTCTTGAAGGGATCTCACATTAAAAAAAATATATTCGGTTACATCAGCATCAGGTGCTTGGTAGCTGGTGATCCAAGACTGATTCATTTTTATGAAGGTCAGCCGATCGATAGATTCGGTGGACAGGCGCACCCTGTGATCGGTGACAAAGCCTCTAGCAGCACTGAATGTGCGTTCCGAAAGTAAGCTGGATGCAGGACAGGCCAGTACCTCAATTGCATACTGTGCAAGCTCTGGCCAGTGATCCATCCTCAAGACCCAGTAACCCAGAGGATTTTCGGTGGGAAAGGTCTCCAAATCTGATCTTGCCCCTAGGTGTTCCTACACCATGTACATCAGATGCTGGCGATGGTTGTGGAACCGATCAGACCTTGGGGCTGAGGACTAAAAAAATTGTCTGAATGCATCAGTCAGACGGCCACCTTCTCCACCGCTCCTTCTGTGACTGACCGAAGCCTCAGCAATACGTTGTCCAGGACCAGGAATTTGTAACCTCCCAGGCTCTGGAAACGTGTTGCCCAAACCTTTCTGCAAGGCCTCCCGAAGATGTTTCATCCTCTGCTCCCTCTGCGACGGCTGGATAAGGTCCGCAACCTTACCCTTGTAACGTGGATCAAGGAGGGTTGTCAGCCAGTAATGATCCCTCTCCTTGATACCACGAATACGAGGATCCTTTCGCAGGCTTTGCAGGATCAGGGAGGCCATGCAGCGTAGGTTTGCTGAGGCATTCAGTGACACCTCCATGCTGACACAATCCTCATCCTCCTCCTCGCCCTCTTACTGTGTGATCGGCGGGCCCGCAGGAACACTGTCTGGATAAAGGGGGCCTTGAGAGGTAAGTAAAGTCCTCCTCTTCCTCCCTCTGTTCTGCCTCAAGTGCCCTGTCCATTATTCCACGCAGCGTGTGCTTCAACAGGTGGACAAGAGGGACAGTGTCACTGATGCATGCACTGTCACTGCTCACCATCCTCATGGCCTCCTCAAATGGTGACATGACAGTGCATGCATCCCTCATCATGACCCAGTGGCGTGGCAAAAAAAACAAGCTCCCCTGACCCTGTCCTGGTGCCGTAGTCGCACAGGTACTCATTGATGGCCTTCTGCTGCGTGTGCAGCCACTGCAGCATGGCCAACATTGAGTTCCACCTGGTGGGCATGTCACAGATTAGGCAGTTCTTGGACAGGTTGTATTCTTTTTGGAGGTCAGCCAGCCGAGCACTGGCATTATATGACTGGAGAAAATGCACACAGGCTTTCCTGGCCTGCCTCAGGACATCCTGTAAGCCCGGGTACCTGCTCAAGAACTGCTGCACCACCAAGTTAAGGACATGAGCCAAACAGGGCACATGGGTCAGCTGTCCCTGTCGGAGGGCGGAGAGGAGGTTGGTGCCATTGTCGCAAACCACCATTCCTGGCTTAAGCTGGCGTGGCATCAACCACCTCAAGCACCGCATGGCATCTTTTTGCCTGCGTACTTGCGTAGCCCTTTGAACGCCTACGGAGCACTGCTGTTCCGAGGACAAATCAGCACAGGAAGAGGCCATGGAGGAAGAAGAAGAGGAGGGGGTGGAGGAGAGAGGTGTGTCAGAATCACCACTAGTAGCATTTTGGAGACATGGTGGCGGAACAACCTCCAACACTACTGCACCCTGTCCTGCATCCTTCCCAGCTGCCAGCAGAGTCACTCAATGCACCGTAAAAGATAGGTAACATCCCTGTCCATGCCTGCTGGACCATGAGTCAGCGGTAATATGCACCTTACCGCTGACCCCCTCTCTCTGGGCTCACGTAACTGCCTTCCTCAAGCTGGGTACCATCATCAAAGCCCTCAAAACGCTGCGCATCCTCCTGCAGCATGTACCCAACACTGTGGTCAAAAAGTTTGGGGGACCCCTCATGACATGGTGGGGCTAGGGAAGAAGTGACTGATGCCATTGAGCCAATGGAAGAGGCCGCTTTGGCAGCTGCTTTGGCAGACAAAGTACCCTGAGGCTGGGTGAGAGAGGATGAGGAGGATGAGGACGGCTTGGTCATCCACTCTACCAACTCTTCAGTATGTTGCGGCTCAACACGGCCAGCTGCCGAAAAGAAGGACAAGCGTGCCCCAAGGCCATGTGCTGATGAGGATGCACCGTGTCCACGACCAGCACTGTTGCCTCTAGACACAGAGCCTGCTTGCCCACTTTTATTGGCCTGTGAGTGTCTGCCTCTCCTTGTTGGCCTCCCAGACATACTGTCTTTGATGTATTGGAATAGGTACACAAGAAATGGCCTGCAGTGAGATGTAGCTGCACAAATCTGGGATGTATATATATATATATATATATATATATATATATATACTGATTATACTGCAGCTAGCTGAATCAACTGCCTGCCTGTAGTATCTTAGCAACAGTAGAACAGGAACAGTCTGCAGTGTAGCTAAACTGAATACAGTATACTGAGTGATATACAGCAGCTTACTGGATCAACTGCCTGCCTGTAGTATCTTAGCAACCGTAGAACAGGATTGAAACAGTCTGCAGTGTAGCTAAACTGAATACAGTATACTGAGTGATATACAGCAGCTTACTGAATCAACTGCCTGACTGTAGTATCTCAGCAACAGTAGAACAGGATTGGAACAGTCTGCAGTGTAGCTAAACTGAATACAGTATACTGAGTGATATACAGCAGCTTACTGAATCAACTGCCTGCCTGTAGTATCTTAGCAACAGTAGAACAGGAACAGTCTGCAGTGTAGCTAAACTGAATACAGTATACTGAGTGATATACAGCAGCTTACTGAATCAACTGCCTGCCTGTAGTATCTTAGCGACAGTAGAACAGGAACAGTCTGCAGTGTAGCTAAACTTAATACAGTATGCTGAGTGATATACTGCAGCTTACTGAATCAACAGCCTGCCTGTATTATCTTAGCAACAGTAGAACAGGATTGGAACAGTCTGCAGTGTAGCTAAACTGAATACAGTATACTGAGTGATATACTGCAGCTTACTGAATCAACTGCCTGCCTGTAGTATCTTAGCAACAGTAGAAGAGGAACAGTCTGCAGTGTAGCTAATCTGAATACAGTATACTGAGTGATATACTGCAACTTACTGAATCAACTGCCTGCCTGTAGTATCTTAGCAACAGTAGAACAGGATTGGAACAGTCTGCAGTGTAGCTAAACTGAATACAGTATACTGAGTGATATACAGCAGCTTACTGAATCAACTGCCTGCCTGTAGTAACTTTGCAACAGTAGAACAAGAAAGGATCTAGCTAAACTGAATACAGTGTATATATACGCCTGGGGTGCATATATATACTAAATACACTGACTGCAGCTAACTCAATCATCTGCCTGCTCAAAGTAACTGAAATGAAATGACGACGCGCGGGCGACCTTATATAGTGTGGGGCGTGCCTTTGGCCAATTCCGGCTCTCTGTACTGACGGCGCTGTGATTGGCCAAGCATGCGGGTCATAGTGCATGCTTGGCCAATCATCAGCCAGCAATGCACTGCGTTGACGCAGAGAATTATGGGCCGTGACGTGCCACTCGAATTTGGTGCGAACGGCCAATATTGTTTGAAACAGACGATGTTCGAGTCGAACATGAGTTAGACTCGAACATGAAGCTCATCCCTACCCAGAAGCAGACCGGCCGAAGATGTCAGTGTCCGGCAGGGAGCTCTGGGAGTGTGCAGAACTGGAATCAGACTCAGGCCTCGTACACACTACCGAGTTTCTCGTCATAAAAAACACGTCGTTTTTTTCGACGAGATTCTTGTTAAGCTTGTCGATTTTCTCGTCAAGCTTTCTATGCGTACACACTGTCATTTCCCAATTTCCTCGTTGTTCTCCGCGCTCACGTCCAGCACGTACGACGGCACTATAAAGGGGAAGATCTTTTTTCTTGGCGCCACCCCTTGGGCTGCTTTTGCTGATCTTGTGTTACCGCGTGTGAAGTAAAAGTTTGGGAAGAGACGATTCGCGCTTTTCAGTCTTCGTACTTTTCAGATCGTTTTCTGCCGTTCAGTTTGTGCTTGTGGGTTCGTATCTTGACTTTCAGGGCGTCTAGGCAGGTCGTATCTGTTTTACAGTGCGTTCTTGCCTGTTCGTTTCTGATTTTCAGTTTGTTATTCATAGGCCTTGCTGTTCTAAAGTGCGTTCTGTTCTGTACGTTCTGATTAGACGACCGTTTCCTAGCCATGTCGCCTGGACGTTCTCGTCGTCAAGTTCGTGCTGTGCGTGCGCTTGGTGTTGGTCTGCTTGTTTTGGACCAAGACCAGTCCATGAATGGTGTGAGGAGGAGTTCATGGACCAAGAATTGGTTGCTCCAGCGGGACCAATTCTGCCACATGCCTCTGCTGCGGGAGATCGTCGAGAATAATCCTGAGGACTCCAGGAATTTTCTGAGGATGTCTGACCCCGTTTTTCAGGAACTGTTGGCTTTGGTGTCCCCCTATATTACCAGGAAGGACACCTATACTGTCTTGAGATTGTTGGAGGATATATATGGTGACTAGGATGTTAAGGAGGTTAGACTGTTTGCCTCACATTAGTTAAATATAATTTATTTAACTTGCAGATACAATATGAATGTCTTTATTAGCGACAAAGAGTTCCTGGCGGAATTTATTGACCGGGTAAGGGAGCTGCCGGCTCTGTGGGAGACGAAAAACCCCATCCATAAAAAAAAGGGGTGAGAAAAGCAGCGCTGGAGAAGCTGCTCCCATTTGTGCATACCAAGGTGCCCACAGCCACAGCAAAACAAGTGGACACTAAAATTGGGAGCTTGAGAGGTACCTACAGGACTGAACGCTCTAAGGTGCTGGCTTCTCAGAGGTCAGGAGCAGCAGCAGATGATGTTTATGTCCCGATTTTGTGGTACTACAACAGGATGTCCTTCCTGGATGACCACATTGACACAAGGCCATCACTCTCCACTCTTCCCCCCAGACTTCCCTGCAGCCAACCTGAGCCTTCTCTGGAGCAAGAGGAGGCAGCCATCCTGGATGATCCAGATTTGGCCAGCTGGAGCCAGGTATAGTATTAACTGAAAATGTATTGGGATAAAATTAATGTTTGACAAATATGTCAGGATGAGAAACATACATTATTTTGGATTCCACAAGTGAAATCAAGATCTGTAGACATTATTCTGCACTTAATTGGGTGCTAAATAGTCAATCTGATGTAGTGGTAAATTTAAAGCAAGGATTTATGCATTTACATTCTAATTGCTTCAATCAGGATTACAAAGTTTGATGCAAAGATTAAACCAACATATTAAACTATGTTCCTTTTTCATACACAGGATGAAATCAGCCAGGAGGAGGGTCTGGAAACTGTCAGGCAGGAGGAGGAAGGGCCCAGTGGCAGCCAGGAGGTGGCAGGGCCCAGTGGCAGCCAGGAGGTGGCAGGGCCCAGTGGCAGCCAGGAGGTGGCAGGGCAAAGGAGAAGCACCAGATCCCAGGTGCCTCCCATCCGGCTTCACAAAAGAGGCAGGAGGGACAGGACCACCAGTGAGGCAGCAATGGCCCTTATTAAAGAGGCCCATGCCACCTTCAAGGAGCCCACATCCCCTGAAGAGGCCATTGCCGGCCTAGTGGAGGCTAAGTTCAAGGTGATGAGCATGGAGCAACGCCTCCTATGCGAGCCCCTGCTCATCACCTTGCTCAACAAGGGGGTGATGGAGAAAATTACACCCAATACCGCCATATGTGAGGTGGCCCAACTGACCCAACCTCAACCTCCACCTCCACCTTCTTCTTCTGCCCCACCCCCTTCTGCTACACCTCCACCTTCTGCCCCACCCCCTTCTGCTACACCTCCACCTTCTGCCCCACCCCCTTCTGCTACACCTCCACCTTCTGCCCCACCCCCTTCTGCTACACCTCCACCTTCTGCCCCACCCCCTTCTGCTACACCTCCACCTTCTGCCCCACCCCCTTCTGCTACACCTCCACCTTCTGCCCCACCCCCTTCTGCTACACCTCCACCTTCTGCCCCACCCCCTTCTGCTACACCTCCACCTTCTTCTTCTGCCCCACCCCCTTCTGCTACACCTCCACCTTCTTCTTCTGCCCCACCCCCTTCTGCTACACCTCCACCTCCTCCTCCTGACAGGAGTACCCCTCCAGTGGGCCAGCCTCCAGCCAAACGAAGAAGGAAGGCTGCAGGGAAGGCTTCAGGAAAGGCTGCAGGAAAGGCTTCAGGAAAGGCTTCAGGAAAGGCTGCAGGGAAGGTTGCCAGGAAGAAGAGGAAGTGATGGCCTTGCTTCATTGTGGTCGGACAGAAGGCAGCCTGTTGTAGTACCACACACTTGGGACATATATATCACCTGCTGCTGTTCCTGACCTCTGGGAGGCCAGCATCAGATTGTGTTCAGAAATGTTGGCCTTCTCAAGCTCCCAATTTTAGTGTCCACACAGGGTTGCTGTGTGCTCTGGGGTCCCTGGGATGCACAAATGGCAGCAGCTTCTCCAGCGCTGCCTTCTCTTTATTTAATTTATAAACATGAATAAATGTGTTTTTTGTTTAAGTTCATACTTGACTATGTGTATTTTTAAATAAACAAAATCAAGCTTTGGAGTAAGCAGATACATTTGACTGACAATAAAAGGCACAGATATCACCCCCCCAAAAGAATAACTAAATCTGATTAGCACAAAAACATGGTGGGAAATTTAAATAATATAGATTCCAAAATTAAATGGGAGATCGCTATCAAAACATTGTGAAATTATAATTAACATCATTTTGAAAAATCTAACCATTTAAATTATTCCGAAAATTTTGCACGATATAATACACATAAATCTTATAAAGAGCAGCATGAAAAAGGTTAAAAATAAGGAATAACTCTGTGTGAATATCAGCAGTAAAAGAAGGTCACTCGTTTTGATTAATGTAACATTCTAACGAAGATTTCAATGCAGAACATTTAAACGATGAAATATTTTTGAGCGTGACGAATATGCTCTCTCCATTACGAAGGCTTGTTTTACCAGAAGATGCGCTCCCGTCTCATAGTTGCTTGTGAGCATGCGCGCTTTTGGAAGAGTCGTAAAAGCATACACACGAACCATTTTCTCGACACAAAACAGGCCGACGAGAAACACGACGAGGAAATCTGGAATCCTGACGAGAAAATAGAGAGCAGGTTCTCTATTTTCTCGTCGAGATTCTCTGCAATTTTCTCGTCGTAAAACCATACACACAAACGTTTTTCTAGACAAAAAAACTCTCGCGGCACTTTTCTTGACTGTTTTGGACGAGAAAAACGGTCGTGTGTACGAGGCCTCAGTATTGTTCCACTCTAAGAAGGAAATGTGTTACTTGACAGATCATTGAGTGAAAATAAAAGGAAAAAAAGCAGAAAAAAGAAAATGAATACAGCCACCATATTTAAGGTATGGTGAACTGCAAAAATAGGAGTTTTGTACTCACCGTAAAATCCATTTCTCTGACGTCCATGGACGGACACAGCTGGATACTGTAAACGTGTGGGTATATGTCCCTGCTCGCAGGAGAAGATCTAGGCAGAATGTTAGATGTTAAAACATTCTAGAACAAACCAGAGCTGAACAGCCCCGCCCAGGGGGGGCGGTCCCTCCGGACATTACCCCCCCACCTGCAGCTAGCAGACCTCAGTTCGTAACAAAGCAGTACAAACCTTAAAAGGAAGGGTGGGTGCTGTGTCAGTCCATGGACGTCAGAGAAATGGATTTTACGGTGAGTACAAAAATCCTATTTTCTCTTATCGTCCATGGACTGACACAGCTGGATACTGTAAACGTGTGGGACGTCCCAAAGCTGTATCAGAAGGGTGAGAGCAGTAGTAAAAGAACAACCAAAACTTCACTCCAAACAAGCAGAGCTCCTCAACGGAGGAGTTGCGACATTAAACAGCGGCCTGCAATGCTTTGCGGCCGAAGGGAGCATCCGAAGATGCAGCCACATCAACCTTATAAAATCTTGAAAAGGTATGAACGGATGACCAGGTCGTCGCCTTGCACACTTGTGCAACCGACGCTTGATGTCGGAAGGCCCGGGAAGCACCAATTGCCTTGGTGGAATGCGCCGCAACCGGAAAGGGAGGCGCACGCCCCTTAAGGGCATAGGCCTGTATGATGGTCTGCCTGATCCACCTAAAGACGGTGGCAGACGACACTGCTCGGCCCTGTTTTGGACCAGACACAGATTTCCGAATGGAAACAGTAGCAGACAATTACACTCGTAAGGCTTGTACCCATCTTAATGTATGAAGCGCAAACTCTCAGGGATGCGATGGGTGAGGACACAAGGACGGAAGAACAATGTCCTTCTTAAGGTGAAAGGCCGAAACCATCCTTATAAAAGAAGGATGGTCGTGGGCGCAACACCAACATATCCTTATGGAGGACCAAGTAAGGCGACTTGCCGGACAAGGCCGCCAACTCAGACACCCATCTAACCGAAGCAATGGCCACTAAGAAGGCCAACTTCCGGGACAAGGTCAAGAGAGGAATCTCTCTGATATTCTCAAAGGAATGTTCTTGGAGAACCGAGATGCATCAAAATCAGATCCCAAGTAGGGAGAGGAGGCTTGACAGGGGGGATCACATGGCGAACCCCCTGCACAAAAGGTGCTAATCAAGGAATGGCCCGGTAGCGGTCGTTGAAAAAGACAGCCTGGGCCGAAATCCGACCCTCAGAAAAGGTATGCAAGGCCAGCTTTTGGGTCACACCACGCTGTAAGAACAGCAAATCCTGGGAATGGAATACATCCGAGGATGCCACTCAAGTTCCTCGCACATAGCGATGTAAGCCTTCCAGGTACGGTGAGATATCTTTCTGGAGGAAGATTCCCGTGTAAACAACATAGAAGAGATGACCGAATACGAGAGAACTCGGTCCTTCAGCACCTGGCTTTAAGAAGGGAATCCATCAGACATAGGGTAGTGGGTGCTAGGGCCATCTTCCCCTAATAGTCACTCAGGATTAAGGTTTTGTGGACTTTCTCAGGCACTGATACGGCAACATACAAATTTTACATAAAAAAATATTTATTTATGTGTATCAAAGGAAGAAAACAATAATATTTAAAAACAAAGACCAAACCCCACAGTATAGGACAGCATGAGTCGGTGACAAAACAGCCGTTTACAATCTATTAAAGTGGAGCAGGCCAAGCCTCAACCGGTTTCGCGGCAGAAAAACCGCTTCTTCAGGAGGGTCTGTGCAAAACATAATATACATAATGAATACACTAGCAATATATTAATACAGATATAAAGCATATTTAATATCGACAATGTAATCAAAAAGTCAAGGTCTGTTGACTGCTCACCGTAAAGACGTTCAGAGGTGCAGCGACTGCCCAAATAAAACCCCCCGCGGCGGATGAGGGGGAATAAACGTATATGGTGCAGATTGATACAATCTAATAATAATGATTAGAATAATATTGAGTTAGATCATTTATATTTGAGCCAATTTAGCATGGGACACCCAGTGCAGATAGTGAAGGAACAGGGGGAAGGTGGGAAGAAGGGAAAGGGAAGGGAAGTGCCATGCCATTAAAGCCAAGGACTGTAAAGCAGGATGAAGTATGGGATCATGAGACAGAAGGTCCACCCCAATAGGCCGTCGCCAGGAATGTCTGCGACTAGCCGAAGTAGATCGGCGTACCAATGTCAACGTTCCGGAGCACTGGAATGGCCTCAGCCCCTACTCTGCGAAGCTGGCGAGGCAACAACAGTAGCGGAGGGTAAGCATATATCAGGCGATACTGCCCCCACGGGCTTCCAACGCATATGACGTGTCCGCCCAGGGGTCCCTGGACCTGACCACGATCTTGCAACCTTGCGAGTGAGTCGAGAGGCCATAAGGTCCACTTCCAGTGCCCCACCTCCGGTAAAGAAGGTGGAAACACCTCCGGATGCAAGGACCCTTCGCCTGCAATGCACACGGCCGACAGGACCATCTTGCAGCGAGATGTATGAAAATCCCAAAGAGACTCCGCAATGTATCGGAGAAGGGAGGCCCCAGTGTACAGGGTGCCTCAAGTTTCCTTTATTGGCCAACATTTGACGGAACTTCCCTAGAAACTCGGTCAGAGGACTAGTACCTCAGCCTCCACAGGTGGCGCAAACCCACCCCGGGCACAGAGACCCTAAAGGCTAAAGCAGTTGTAGTGCACCTGCTAGACGACTGATGGATGAAGCAGAGGCTTTTGCCCAGTCATTGAGCTACAAAAAACGCCAGAGACGCAGCCACTAACGGGCGTAACGCTAACCTCAGCCTGGCGAACACAGTCCAAGCCAGCGCTTCTGATCACCACTGAAAGCAGGTGGAAAGTGATACCCCTGAAACCAGGGATCCTTGTGACAATGCTCCATCCAGCAGCTACCCATGGATAAGTGCTGATTGTGCAAACACATAGTTTATACTATGTATTGCGTCAAACGTGCAAATAGAGAGTGTGGGAGGAAACCCACCCAGCCACAAAGAGCATAATACCCCCACATACGGCGTATGTAGTTTAGTATTTGTGGATAAACCTATTAAACACGTATATACTGTGCCGGCGACGAAGGCGCGCACATCATCGGGGCTTGGACGTAAACCAGCCACGCAGATTGCGTACACAACCTTGTAGGTATGTTAGCCTGCGAATAAACAAATTTCACATGTTTATACTGTGCATAGCGCTGAGAATGCGCACACCATTGGAAAGCAGGGGAGAAACCTGAGCACCCGGATGAAACCCATTCAGACAACATACGCATACCGTGTATGGTATTATAGTATGTGTGCTATGTGTGCTAAACATTTTGCACAAGCCCATGTGTGCATAGCACCGAAGGCGCGCACACTGTTGGTGTGTGGGAGGAACCGAAGTACCCCACGCATACTCAGAGAATGCAATACCTACAGCTACTGTAAATGTATTTAGTGTAGTGTATAGACATAATGTGTATGTTTACACCGTGTATTGCACCAAAGGCATGCATGTCATGTAGCGTGGGCAGAAACCCACGCAGACTGCATACGCATACCGTGTAGGTATTATAGTGTGTGTGCTAAACATTTTGCACAAGCTCATGTGTGCATAGCACCGAAGGCGCGCACACCGTTGGCGCGTGGGAGGAACCGAAGTACCCCATGCATACTCAGAGAATGCAATACCTACAACTACTGTGAATGTATTTAGTGTAGTGTATAAACATAATGTGTATGTTTACATCGTGTATTGCACCAAAGGCATGCATGTCATGTAGCGTGGGCGGAAACCCACGCAGCCTGCAAAGACATACCGGGTAGGTATGTTAGTATGTGGATATCCAATCGCACAAATTTAGACTGTGCATAGTGCCGAATAGGGATGAGCTTGGTGTTCGAGTCGAACATAAGTTCGACTCGAACATCGGCTGTTCGACCGTTCGGCGAACATCGAACGATTTGGGCCGTTCGCGCCAAATTCGAGTGACGCGAACGGCCCACAATACACTGCGCCATCGCAGTGCAATCCCGGCACTGTGATTGGCCAAGCATGCACTGTGACCCCGCATGCTTGGCCAATCACAGCGCCGGCAGCTAGGAGAGCCATAATTGGCCACAGGCAGGTTGCCTGTGGCCAATTATAGCTCAGGGGGTTTAGCACACGCCCCACACTATAAAAGGCCGCCAGCGCGGCGGCCTTGTGTAGTGTGTTCCGGCGCATGGAAAGAGTTACATAGGCAGGGACAGTGTCAGTGCTATTTGTACCTCAAACTTGTGTGTAGGGAGAGAGAAGGATAGGCAGGGAGAGTGTCAGTGTCATATTCTTTGCTAAACCTTGTGTGCAGGGAGAGAGAAGGATAGGCAGGGGACAGTGTCAGTGTCACATTCTTTGCTAAACCTTGTGTGCAGGGAGAGAGAAGGATAGGCAGGGAGAGTGTCAGTGTCATATACTTTGATAAACCTTGTGTGCAGGGAGAGAGAAGGATAGGCAGGGGACAGTGTCAGTGTCACATTCTTTGCTAAACCTTGTGTGCAGGGAGAGAGAAGGATAGGCAGGGAGAGTGTCAGTGTCATACTTTGATAAACCTTGTGTGCAGGGAGAGAGAAGGATAGGCAGGGGACAGTGTCAGTGTCATATTCTTTGCTAAACCTTGTGTGCAGGGAGAGAGAAGGATAGACAGGGAGAGTGTCAGTGTCATATACTTTGATAAACCTTGTGTGCAGGGAGAGAGAAGGATAGGCAGGGGACAGTGTCAGTGTCATTGTTGCTAAGCCTCCTGCACAATATACACCTGAAGTTAGCCCGTATTGCTGCTTTTTCCTGGTGTGTTACACCAACAGGCATTTGCGGCACTTACAGCGGGCGGAGTGTGCCTCCTGATCATATTACACCTGAAGTTAGCCTGTATTGCTGCTTTTTCCTGGTGTGTTACACCAACAGGCATTTGCGGCACTTACAGCGGACGGAGTGTGCCTCCTGATCATATTACACCTGAAGTTAGCCTGTATTGCTGCTTTTTCCTGGTGTGTTACACCAACAGGCATTTGCGGCACTTACAGCGGGCGGAGTGTGCCTCCTGATCATATTACACCTGAAGTTAGCCTGTATTGCTGCTTTTTCCTGGTGTGTTACACCAACAGGCATTTGCGGCACTTACAGCGGGCGGAGTGTGCCTCCTGATCATATTACACCTGAAGTTAGCCTGTATTGCTGCTTTTTCCTGGTGTGTTACACCAACAGGCATTTGCGGCACTTACAGCGGGCGGAGTGTGCCTCCTGATCATATTACACCTGAAGTTAGCCTGTATTGCTGCTTTTTCCTGGTGTGTTACACCAACAGGCATTTGCGGCACTTACAGCGGGCGGAGTGTGCCTCCTGATCATATTACACCTGAAGTTAGCCTGTATTGCTGCTTTTTCCTGGTGTGTTACACCAACAGGCATTTGCAGCACCTACAGCAGGCGTAGTGTGATTCCTGCAAAATATACTCCTGAAGCTAGGCCTTATTGCTGGTTTTCCCATTTCCCTGCAGGCCATTAGAATGTCTGGAAGGCAAACAAGGAGAGGCAGACAGACAGGAGCCAATAAAAGAGGGCAAGCAGGCTCTGTGTCTAGAGACAACAGTGCTGGTCGTGGACGCGGTGCATCGCCATCAGCACGTGGCCATGGGACACGCTTGTCCTTTTCGGCAGCTGGACGTGTTGAGCCGCATCATGCCGAAGACATGGTAGAGTGGATGACCAAGCCCTCCTCATCCTCTCTCACCCAGGCTCAGGGTACTGGCAAAGCAGCTGCCAAAGCGTCCTCTTCCCTGGTATCAATGTCATCATCAGTCACTCCTTCCCTAGACCAACCATGTCCTCCTGAGGAGTCCTCCAAACTGTTTGAGCACAGTGTTGGGTACATGCTCCAGGAGGATGCCCAGCGTTTCGAAGGGTCTGATGATGATACCCAGCTAGAGGAAGGCAGTAGCGTGAGAGCAGAGAGAGGGGATGCTCAAGAAGGACACCAATCTGGCAGTCATGTTCCAGCAGCTGCAGCATTCTGCCAGATTGGCTCCAGTGATGAGGAGGGAGGGGATGATGAGGTCACTGACTCCACGTGGGTGCCTAATAGGAGAGAGGAGGAGGAGGATGAGGAGGAGGCACATCTCCAACGAGGCAGGATGCCCTCGGGGGGCCAGCGTAAGGGCAGCACACCGAAGGAATCACACCGCAGAGCTCCGACTGTGCAGGGCGCTGCCTGTTATTCAAAAAGTTCTTTGGTGTGGGCCTTTTTTGAGTCGAGTGCATCAGATCGCACAGCTGCTGTTTGCAACATATGTCTCAAGCGTATATCGCGTGGCCAAAACATCACCCGCTTGGGCACCACATGCTTGACCAGACATATGTTGACCTGCCATGCAGCTCGTTGGCAAGCCTACCTTAAAGACCCACACCAAAGAACAAAGCGGACCTCTCCTTGCACCGCATCAGCTGGGATCTCCAACCCCACTATACCTTCAGTCCTCTCTGAAACCTGCACTGAGAGGAATGAAGGTGTAGAATTAGGTGTGTCACAGCCAAGTACTTGCGGGCACTCTGCTAGCAGTACACCGACGTCCGATTCTAGCAGGCAAATTTCCCTGCCCCAGCTGCTGGACCGTCGAAAGAAGTTCACTCCCAGCCATCCACATGCCCAGCGGTTGAATGCTAGCTTGGCTAAATTGCTAGCGCTTCAACTGCTGCCTTTTCAGTTGGTAGACTCGGCCCCCTTCCGTGAGTTTGTGCAATGTGCGGTTCCTCAGTGGCAGGTTCCCAAACGCCACTTTTTCTCACGGAAGGCGATTCCGGCTCTCTACCGGCATGTGGAAGGCAATGTCTTGGCCTCGCTGGACAGGGCGGTCAGCGGTAAGGTGCATATTACCGCTGACTCATGGTCCAGCAGGCATGGACAGGGACGTTACCTTTCTTTCACGGCCCATTGGGTCACTCTTTTGGCAGCTGGGAAGGATGCAGGACAAGGTGCAGTAGTGTTGGAGGTCGTTCCACCGCCACGCCTCCAAAATGCTACTACTGGTTGTGACACACCTCTGTCCTCCACCCCCTCCTCTTCTTCTTCCTCCATGGCCTCTTCCTGTGGTTTGTCCTCGGAACCAGCGGTGCTCCGTAGGCGTTCAAGGGGCTACGCAAGTACGCAGGCAAAAAGATGCCATGCCGTGCTTGCGCTGGTGTGTTTGGGGGACAGGAGCCACACTGGGGCACAGGTTCTGTCTGCTCTGCAGGGGCAGGCCGAGAGGTGGTTGACGCCACGCCAGCTTAAGCCAGGAATGGTGGTTTGTGACAATGGCACCAACCTCCTCTCCGCTCTCCGACAGGGACAACTGACCCATGTGCCCTGTGTGGCTCACGTCCTTAACCTGGTGGTGCAGCGGTTCTTGGGCAGGTACCCGGGCTTACAGGATGTCCTGAGGCAGGCCAGGAAAGTCTGTGTGCATTTCCGCAGATCTTATAATGCCAGTGCTCGCCTGGCTGAGCTGCAAAAGGAGTTGAACCTGCCCAAGAACCGCCTTATATGTGACATGCCCACCAGGTGGAACTCAACGTTGGCCATGCTGCAGCGGCTGCACACGCAGCAGAGGGCCATCAATGAGTACCTGTGCGACTACGGCACCAGGACAGGGTCAGGGGAGCTTGGGTTTTTTTCACCACGCCAGTGGGGCATGATCAGGGATGCATGCACTGTCCTGGCACCATTTGAGGAGGCCACGAGGATGGTGAGCAGTGACAGTGCATGCATCAGTGACACTGTACCTCTTGTCCACCTAGTGGAACATACGCTGTGTGGAATAATGGACAGGGCACTTGAGGCAGAACAGAGGCAGGAAGAGGAGGACTTCCTTGCCTCTCAAGGCCCCCTTTACCCAGACAGTGTTCCTTCTGTCCCACCCATCGCACAGGAAGAAGAGGAGGAGGAGGAGGAGGAGGATTGTGTCAGCATGGAGGTGGAGGCTGGCACTCAGCATCATCAGCAGCAGTCTTTTAGGGATGATTTACAGTCCCAAGAAACCAGTGGACTTGTACGTGGCTGGGAGGAGGTGGCTGCGGATCATGTCGTCCTTAGTGACCTAGTGGACTCCGGACCGAATGCCTCAGCTAACCTACGCTGCATGGCCTCCCTGATCCTGCAAAGTCTGCGGAAGGATCCTCGTATTCTTCGGATCAAGGAGAGGGACCATTACTGGCTGGCCACTCTCCTTGATCCACGGTACAAGGGTAAGGTTGCGGACCTTATCTTACCGTCGCAGAGGGAGCAGAGGATGAGACAACTCCGGGAGGCCTTGCAGAAAGGTCTGTGCAACGCGTTCCCAGAGACTGGGAGGTTACAAACTCCTGGTCCTGGACAATGAGTGCTGAGGCTTCGGTCAGTCAGAGAAGGAGTGGTGGGGAAGGTGGCCGTCTGACCGATGTGTTCAGACAATTCTTTAGTCCGCAGCCCCAAGGTATGATCGGTTCCAGCAACCATCGCCAGCGTCTGATATACATGGTGCAGGAATACCTAGGGGCAAGGTCAGACTTGGACACCTTCCCCACCGAAAATCCTCTGGCTTACTGGGTCTTGAGGAAGGATCACTGGCCAGAGCTTGCACAGTATGCAATTGAGCTACTGGCCTGTCCTGCATCCAGCGTTCTTTCAGAACGCACATTCAGTGCTGCTGGAGGATTTGTCACGGATCACAGGGTGCGCCTGTCCACCGACTCTGTTGATCGACTGACCTTCATAAAGATGAACCAGTCTTGGATCACCACCAGCTACCAAACACCTGAAGCTGATATAACAGACTAATTTATTTTCAAATGTCACATCCCTTCAAGACTGATGCTGATGCTGAGAGACTGTCCTGTTATGTTGACTGACTATCCTCCTCCTCCTCAATGATCCGATTGATGATGATAGCTTGGAAGAACATTTTTGTTTCTGGGTGCCGCCACCAGTGGCTAAGGCCCAATTTTTCAGCCCCTGTTTAACAGGGGCATGTAATTACAATTTTTTATGCAATGCTTTGCAGCATGGCTCATTCCTGCACTCCAACTAGAGTATCTGGGAGAGGTTGCAGTGTCGTGGCACCAGCACCAGTGGCTAAGGCCCAATTTTTCAGCCCCTGTTTAACAGGGGTGTGTAATTACAATTTTTGATGCAATACTTTGCAACAGGGCTCATTGCTGTGCTCCAAGTACAGTATCTGTGAGGGGTTGCAGTGTTGTGGCACCAGTGCCTAAGGCCCAATTTTTCTGCCCCTGTTTAACAGGGGCATGTAATTACAATTCTTGATCTAATAATTCACAGCAGGGCCCTTTCATGCGCCCACCAAGAGTAACTGTGAGGCCTTACAGTGTTGTGTCAACACCACCACCACCATCAAAGGCCCAATTTTTCAGCCCCTGTTCAACAGGGGCATGCAATTACAATTCTTGATCTAATAATTCACAGCAGGGCCCATTCCTGCACCCACCAAGAGTAACTGTGAGGTCTTACAGTGTTGTGTCAACACCACCACCACCACCACCAAAGGCCCAATTTTTCAGCCCCTGTTCAACAGGGGCATGCAATTACAATTCTTGATCTAATAATTCACAGCAGGGCCCATTCATGCGCCCACCAAGAGTAACTGTGAGGGCTCACAGTGTTGTGGCAACACCAACATGTAAGCGGCAAGTATATACGGCATGCCCCTACTTTCAAACATCCAACTTACAAACGACTCCTCCTTGCAAACGGAAGGATACAACAGGAAGTGAGAGGAAATCTACCCCTGGGAAGGCAAATTCTCTCCTGTAAGAGTTAATATGGGAAAAAAGTGTCTCCTCTCCACTGATGCTTTATCACCAATTCTTGTTTCAATAAAAACCACAAATTTTCAAAAAACATTTGTCATTAGGACGGAAAGTGAGGTGAACTGTTCTGAACAGGTGCACACTGCACAGACAGCAAAACAAATGTTACAGGGGTGATAACCCTTCCCTATGTTTTCCAAAAAGCTTAAAAATAGATTTCTTGGCTGGAGCTACACTTAAACAATGTACCTGTTCAAAATTACAAACAGATTCTACATAAGAACAAACCTACAGTCCCTGTCTTGTATGCACCGCCTGTATACGGCTGTTCAGAGTATATAGGGCCTTTTTTATTTTGTGTGCGGGGTTCCCCTTAATATCCATACAAGACCCAAAGGGGCTGGTAATGGGCTGGGGTAGGGGGGGGGGGCTGTGATGGGGTAGCCATGCCATTTTTCTTAAAGATTTTCATCCATATTACCGGGACCAGACATTACATTAAAGCCGCAAGCAGTTTTAAATGGCTTTTTTTCCTTTAGAAATGTAATTTTGTGCAGGGACAGTTCTAAACACGGGAAACACGTGGCACTTCACAGGCATACTTTAGACACCCCCCAGGTACGATATTTAAAGGAATATTTGACTTTTTTTTTTCCACTTTATGCATCATTAAAATGACTGCTCCCGAAAAACGGCCATTTTTAAAACTTTTTTTTGGATTGATACATGTCCCCTGGTGCAGAACCCGGGTTCCCAAACCCTTTTTAGGACAATAACATGCATAATAGTCATTATAATTAGCACTTTAGATTTCGAACGTTCGCATCCATTGTATTTAATAGGGTTCGAAAGTTTGTGCGAACTTTCGGTCCGTTCGCGGGTTCTGGTGCGAACCGAACCCGGGGGTGTTCGGCTCATCACTAGTGCCGAAGCGCCCATACCAATGGAGTGTGGGAGGGAACCGGAGTACCCGGAGGAAAACCACACAGACTGCCTACACATACCGTGTAGGTATTATAGCATGCGTGATAAACATTGAACATGTTTAACTGTGCAGAAGGCCAAAGGCGCACATACCGTCAGTGCGTGGGAGGAAACCGGAACACTCGGAAGAACTCCACGCAGACAGCACACAGATAGTGTGTAGGAATGATAGCATGTGAATCAACATGTTGCACATGTTTATGTGCATTTCCATTAGAGCTTGGGGGGAAACCGGAGTACCCGGAGGAACCCCACGCAAACAGTATACCCATACTGTAAACATGTATAATATGTGCAATAACCATATTGAACATGTCTATACTAGGGATGAGCTCGGTGTTCGAGTCGAACATACGTTCGACTCGAACATCGGCTGTTCGATCGTTCGACGAAGATCGAACGATTTGGGCCGTTTGCGCCTAATTCGAGTGACGCGAACGGCCCACAATGCACTACGCCATCGCAGTGTCATCCAGGCGCTGTGATTGGCCAAGCATGCACTGTGACCCCGCATGCTTGGCCAATCACAGCGCCGGCAGCGAGGAGAGCAAAGATTGGCCACAGGCAGGATGCCTGTGGCCAATTATTGCTGAGGGGGTTTAGTACACGCCCCACACTATAAAAGGCTGCCAGCACGGCGGCCTAGTGTAGTGTGTTCCGGAGCAGGGAAAGAGAAGCATAGGCAGGGACAGTGACATTTATTTTTTCTTGCTTAACCTGGATTCCTTTAGTTTAGGGAAAGAGAAGGATAGGTAGGGAGAGTGTCAGTGTGTTTTACTGTGCAAATCCTTGTTTCTAGGGACAGGGAAGGACAGTGAGGGAAATTCTCCTTGTGCTATAGTGTGCTTTAAAAAAACATTTTTTCTAGGGACAGAAAACTATAGGTAGGGAGAGTGTCAGTGTGTTTTACTGTGCGAATCCTTGTTTCTAGGGACAGGGAAGGACAGTGAGGGAAATTCTCCTTGTGCTATAGTGTGCTTTAAAAAAACATTTTTTCTAGGGACAGAAAACTATAGGTAGGGAGAGTGTCAGTGTGTTTTACTGTGCGAATCCTTGTTTCTAGGGACAGGGAAGGACAGTGAGGGAAATTCTCCTTGTGCTATAGTGTGCTTTAAAAAAACATTTTTTCTAGGGACAGAAAACTATAGGTAGGGAGAGTGTCAGTGTGTTTTACTGTGCGAATCCTTGTTTCTAGGGACAGGGAAGGACAGTGAGGGAAATTCTCCTTGTGCTATAGTGTGCTTTAAAAAAACATTTTTTCTAGGGACAGAAAACTATAGTTCGGAAGAGTGTCAGTTTCTTTCACTGTGATAATCCTTGTTTCTAGGGACAGGGAAGGACAGTGAGGGAAATTCTCCTTGTGCTATAGTGTGCTTTAAAAAAACATTTTTTCTAGGGACAGAAAACTATAGGTAGGAAGGGTGTCAGTTTCTTTCACTGTGATAATCCTTGTTTCTAGGGACAGGGAAGGACAGTGAGGGAAATTCTCCTTGTGCTATAGTGTGCTTTAAAAAAACATTTTTTCTAGGGACAGAAAACTATAGGTAGGAAGAGTGTCAGTTTCTTTCACTGTGATAATCCTTGTTTCTAGGGACAGGGAAGGACAGTGAGGGAAATTCTCCTTGTGCTATAGTGTGCTTTAAAAAAAAAAAATTCTAGGGACAGAAAACTATAGGTAGGAAGAGTGTCAGTTTCTTTCACTGTGATAATCCTTGTTTCTAGGGACAGGGAAGGACAGTGAGGGAAATTCTCCTTGTGCTATAGTGTGCTTTAAAAAAACATTTTTTCTAGGGACAGAAAACTATAGGTAGGAAGAGTGTCAGTTTCTTTCACTGTGATAATCCTTGTTTCTAGGGACAGGGAAGGACAGTGAGGGAAATTCTCCTTGTGCTATAGTGTGCTAAAGCATTCCTCATCAACCATCTTTGAAATCCTTGTTTTTTGGACAGTCAGGGAAATTGTCGTTGTGCTATTCTGTGCAAAAGCAATCATCCTCAACCATATTTAGAAATCCTTAAGTAAAGGGACAGAGAAGGACACCTGAAGGTAGCCCTTATTGCTTTTTTCCCATCTCCCTGCAGGCCATCTATTAGAATGTCTGGAAGGCAAACAAGGAGAGGCAGACAGTCAGGAGGCAATAAAAGAGGGCAAGCAGGCTCTGTGTCTGGGGGCAACAGTGCTGGTCGTGGACGCGGTGCATTGTCATCAGCACATGGCCATGGGACACGCTTGTCCTTCTTTTCGGCAGCTGGACATGTTGAGCCACATCATGCCAAAGACTTGGTAGAGTGGATGACCAAGCCCTCCTCCTCCTCCTCATCCTCTCTCACCCAGGCTCAGGGTACTGGCAAAGCAGCTGCCAAAGCGTCCTCTTCCCTGGTATCAATGTCAGACTCATCATCAGTCACTCCTTCCCTAGACCCACCATGTCCTCCTCCTGAGGAGTCCCCCGAACTGTTTGAGCACAGTGTTGGGTACATGCTCCAGGAGGATGCCCAGCGTTTCGAAGGGTCTGATGATGAAACCCAGCTACAGGAAGGCAGTAGCGTGAGAGCAGACAGAGGGGATGCTCAAGAAGGACACCAATCTGGCAGTCATGTTCCAGCAGCTGCAGCATACTGCCAGATTGGCTCCAGTGATGAGGAGGGAGGGGATGATGAGGTCACTGACTCCACGTGGGTGCCTAATAGGAGAGAGGAGGAGGAGGAGGAGGATGAGGAGGAGGCACATCTCCAACGAGGCAGGATGCCCTTTGGTGGCCAGCGTAAGGGCAGTACACCGACGGAATCACACCGCAGAGCTCCGCCTGTGCAGGGCGCTGCCTCTGCCCGTCATTCAAAAAGTTCTTTGGTGTGGGCCTTTTTTGAGGCTAGTGCATCAGATCGCACAGCTGCTGTTTGCAACATATGTCTCAAGCGTATATCGCGTGGCCAAAACATCAGCCGCTTGGGTACCACATGCCTGACCAGACATATGTTGACCTGCCATGCAGCTCGTTGGCAAGCCTACCTCAAAGACCCACACCAAAGAACAAAGCGGACCTCTCCTTGCACCGCATCAGCTGGGATCTCCAACCCCACTATAACTTCAGTCCTCTCTGAAACATGCACTGAGAGGAATGAAGGTGTAGAATTAGGTGTGTCACAGCCAAGTACTTGCGGCCACTCTGCTAGCAGTACACCGACGTCCGATTCTAGCAGGCAAATTTCCCTGCCCCAGCTGCTGGACCGTCGAAAGAAGTTCACTCCCAGCCATCCACATGCCCAGCGGTTGAATGCTAGCTTGGCTAAATTGCTAGCGCTTCAACTGCTGCCTTTTCAGTTGGTAGACTCGGCCCCCTTCCGTGAGTTTGTGCAATGTGCGGTTCCTCAGTGGCAGGTTCCCAAACGCCACTTTTTCTCACGGAAGGCTATTCCGGCTCTCTACCGGCATGTGGAAGGCAATGTCTTGGCCTCGCTGGACAGGGCGGTCAGCGGTAAGGTGCATATTACCGCTGACTCATGGTCCAGCAGGCATGGACAGGGACGTTACCTTTCTTTCACGGCCCATTGGGTCACTCTTTTGGCAGCTGGGAAGGATGCAGGACAAGGTGCAGTAGTGTTGGAGGTTGTTCCACCGCCACGCCTCCAAAATGCTACTACTGGTTGTGACACACCTCTGTCCTCCACCCCCTCCTCTTCTTCTTCCTCCATGGCCTCTTCCTGTGGTTTGTCCTCGGAACCAGCGGTGCTCCGTAGGCGTTCAAGGGGCTACGCAAGTACGCAGGCAAAAAGATGCCATGCCGTGCTTGCGCTGGTGTGTTTGGGGGACAGAAGCCACACTGGGGCAGAGGTCCTGTCTGCTCTGCAGGGCCAGGCCGAGAGGTGGTTGACGCCACGCCAGCTTAAGCCAGGAATGGTGGTTTGCGACAATGGCACCAACCTCCTCTCCGCCCTCCGACAGGGACAACTGACCCATGTGCCCTGTGTGGCTCACGTCCTTAACCTGGTGGTGCAGCGGTTCTTGGGCAGGTACCCGGGCTTACAGGATGTCCTGAGGCAGGCCAGGAAAGTCTGTGTGCATTTCCGCAGATCTTATAATGCCAGTGCTCGCCTGGCTGAGCTGCAAAAGGAGTTGAACCTGCCCAAGAACCGCCTTATATGTGACATGCCCACCAGGTGGAACTCAACGTTGGCCATGCTGCAGCGGCTGCACACGCAGCAGAGGGCCATCAATGAGTACCTGTGCGACTACGGCACCAGGACAGGGTCAGGGGAGCTTGGTTGTTTTTTCTCCACGCCAGTGGGGCATGATCAGGGATGCATGCACTGTCCTGGCACCATTTGAGGAGGCCACGAGGATGGTGAGCAGTGACAGTGCATGCATCAGTGACACTGTACCTCTTGTCCACCTGTTGGAGCACACGCTGCGTGGAATAATGGACAGGGCACTTGAGGCAGAACAGAGGCAGGAAGAGGAGGACTTCCTTGCCTCTCAAGGCCCCCTTTACCCAGACAGTGTTCCTTCTGTCCCACCCATCGCACAGGAAGAGGAGGAGGAGGAGGAGGAGGAGGATTGTGTCAGCATGGAGGTGGAGGCTGGCACTCAGCATCATCAGCAGCAGTCTTTTAGGGATGATTTACAGTCCCAAGAAACCAGTGGACTTGTACGTGGCTGGGAGGAGGTGGCTGCGGATCATGTCGTCCTTAGTGACCCAGAGGACTCCGGAGCGAATGCCTCAGCAAACCTACGCTGCATGGCCTCCCTGATCCTGCAAAGTCTGCGGAAGGATCCTCGTATTCTTCGGATCAAGGAGAGGGACCATTACTGGCTGGCCACTCTCCTTGATCCACGGTACAAGGGTAAGGTTGCGGACCTTATGTTACCGTCGCAGAGGGAGCAGAGGATGAGACAACTCCGGGAGGCCTTGCAGAAAGGTCTGTGCAACGCGTTCCCAGAGACTGGGAGGTTACAAACTCCTGGTCCTGGACAACGAGTTGCTGAGGCTTCGGACAGTCAAAGAAGGAGCGGTGGGGAAGGTGGCCGTCTGACCGATGCGTTCAGACAATTCTTTAGTCCGCAGCCCCAAAGTATGATCGGTTCCAGCAACCATCGCCAGCGTCTGATAAACATGGTGCAGGAATATCTAGGGGCAAGGTCAGACTTGGACACCTTCCCCACCGAAAATCCTCTGGCTTACTGGGTCTTGAGGATGGATCACTGGCCAGAGCTTGCACAGTATGCAATTGAGCTACTGGCCTGTCCTGCATCCAGCGTTCTTTCGGAACGCACATTCAGTGCTGCTGGAGGATTTGTCACGGATCACAGGGTGCGCCTGTCCACCGACTCGGTTGATCGACTGACTTTCATCAAGATGAACCAGTCTTGGATCACCACCAGCTACCACACACCTGATGCTGATATAACAGACTAATTGATTTTAACATGTCACATCCCTTCAAGACTGATGCTGATGCTGAGTGCCTGTGCTGTTATGTTGACTGGCTATCCTCCTCCTCCGAGTCCTCAATGATACGATTGATGATGATAGCTTGGAAGATCATTTTTGTTTATGGGTGCCGCCACCAGTGGCTGAGGCCCAATTTTTCAGCCCCTGTTTTACAGGGGCGTGTAATTACAATTTTTTTAGCAATAATTTGCCATAGGGCTCATTGCTGTGCTCCAAGTACAGTATCTGTGAGGGGTTGGAGTGTTGTGGCACCAGTGCCTAAGGCCCAATTTTTCAGCCCCTGTTTAACAGGGGCGTGTCATTACAATTTTTGAAGCAATACTTTGCAACAGGGCTCATTGCTGTGCTCCAAGTACAGTATCTGTGAGGGGTTGTAGTGTTGTGCCACCAGTGCCTAAGGCCCAATTTTTCAGCCCCTGTTCAACAGGGGCATGTAATTACAATTCTTGATCTAATAATTCACAGCAGGGCCCATTGCTGCACCCACCAAGAGTAACTCTGAGGGCTTACAGTGTTGTGGCAACGCCACCACCACCACCACCACGAAAGGCCCAATTTTTCAGCCCCTGTTCAAAAGGGGCATGTAATTACAATTCTTGATCTAATAATTCACAGCAGGGCCCATTCCTGCACCCACCAAGAGTAACTCTGAGGGCTTACAGTGTTGTGGCAACGCCACCACCACCACCACCACCACCACCACCACGAAAGGCCCAATTTTTCAGCCCCTGTTCAAAAGGGGCATGTAATTACAATTCTTGATCTAATAATTCACAGCAGGGCCCATTCCTGCACCCACCAAGAGTAACTCTGAAGGCTTACAGTGTTGTGGCAACGCCACCACCACCACCACCACGAAAGGCCCAATTTTTCAGCCCCTGTTCAACAGGGGCATGCAATTACAATTCTTGATCTAATAATTCACAGCAGGGGCCATTGCTGCACCCACCAAGAGTAATTGTCAGGGCTTTACAGTGTTGTGGCACCAGCACCACCATCAAAGGCCCAATTTTTACTACCACTGTTCAACAATTATATGTAATTACAATTCCTGATATAATAGTTGACAGCAGGGCGTTCCAGCACCAACCAAGAGTAACTGTGAGTGCTTACAGTGTTGTGCCAACACCAACAACTAAGGGGCCTATTTCTGCAGAGTATATACGGCAGGTCCCTACTTTCAAACATCCAACTTACAAACGACTCCTACTTGCAAACGCAAGAAGACAACAGGAAGTGAGAGGAAATCTACCCCTTGGAAGGAAAATTCTCTCCTGTAAGAATTAATATGGGAGAAAGGTGTCTCCTCTGTACTGATGCTTTATCAGTAATCCTTGTTTCAAGAAAAACACCACATTTCAAAAACAGTTGTCATTGGGACGGAAAGTGAGGTGAAATGTTCTGAACAGGGGCACAGACAGCAAAACAAATGTTACAGGGGTGATAACCCTTACCTATGTTTTCCAAAAAGTTTAAAAATAGATTTTTGGGCTGGAGCTACACTTCAACAATGTACCTGTTCAAAATTACAAACAGATTCTACATAAGAACAAACCTACAGTCCCTGTCTTGTATGCACCGCCTGTATACGGCTGTTCAGAGTATATAGGGCCTTTTTTATTTTATGTGCGGGGTTCCCCTTAATATCCATACAAGACCCAAAGGAGCTGGTAATGGGCTGGGGTAGGGGGGGGGGGGTCATGGGGTAGCTATGCCATTTTTCTTAAAGATTTTCATCCATATTACCGGGACCAGACATTACATTAAAGCCGCAAGCAGTTTTAAATGGCTTTTTTTCCCTTTAGAAGTGTCATTTTGTGCAGGGACAGTTCTAAACACGGGAAACACGTGGCACTTCACAGGCATACTTTAGACACCCCCCAGGTACGATATTTAAAGGAATATTTGACTTTTTTTTTTTCACTTTATGCATCATTAAAATGACTGCTCCCGAAAAACGACCGTTTTTAAAACTTCTTTTTGCATTGATACATGTCCCCTGGTGCACAACCCGGGTTCCCAAACCCTTTTTAGGACAATAACATGCATAATAGTTGTTATAATTAGCACTTTAGAATTCGAACGTTCGCATCCATTGTATTTAATAGGGTTCTAATGTTCGTACGAACTTTCGGTCCGTTCGCGGGTTCTGGTGCGAACCGAACCCGGGGGTGTTCGGCTCATCACTAGTCTATACTGTGCAGAGAGCCGAAGCGCACATACCATGAGAGTGCGGGAGGACACCGGAGCCCCCGCTGACCCAGAGAGTATAATACATACATATACTGTGAATGTATCTGGAGTCGTGCATAAACATATTTTGTACGTTTGTATCATGTATGGCACTGAAACACAGCATTGGAACGTGGGGACAGCCACGCAGACACAGAGACCAATAACACATACATACACTGTGAATGTATGCAGTGTAGAGGTATAGGATGAGTTTAAATTATGGCGCAGAGGCGCATAATCTTCTTTGTATCATTCCAACCTGCTTGACTGCCGAAGCAGCATGCAGGTAACAGGTGACCTCTGATCCTCAGACCGTGTGTCTGTCAGAGCTCAAATCATTCCCCAGGAAATGGCGGGAAATGTTGCCTCAGTATATCACACAGAAGGCTCACAGGGACTAGAGACATAAATGAATAAAGTCCTACCTCATCCACACTGCTCTTGAGGCAGCGTGTGAGGAAAACAGCGAGGAAACTGTGTAAAAGAAAAGCTTGTCACAGCAATTCTAGCTTGAGAGTGTTTCTCACATCATCAATGAGATCACTTACAAGCGCCCTGTCATTCACTGACACAGAACTGGAGTCTTACTCACAAGGAAATGTCCTGTTCATAAACATTAAATATTCAGAGGTAGGGTCCTGAGCATAGTAGCTAGGCCCATATCTGACTCAGAGCACTCCTTCACTAAAGATTTTTGTGGGGGGTGGGGGCTTATAGCTCCTTTTGCTTGCACACCGATTCCATTCTGACAGGAATAATTCCAGGACTGCTGACAACTGGTCCATAAGGACCGCAGGTGCAGGAAACATATGAACATGTTTAACTGTGCAGCACTGCCAGTTGCCCCAGGCAAGTGTGGAGAGCAGGTGTATCAGACTCCATAACGCCACCCTCTGAGACCTTATACACTATACAGTGAATATACAGTCCACCCACTGGCTACGCTGAGGCTGAGGAGGGGATACCCGGGAGGACCCACCAACCCTTAAGGACCGCTCAGTCTGTGAGGAGATTGTGAGGGGATTCACGCCACCGCCAGAAATAAATGCGCAGCGGCCACAAGAAAATGGCCGCCGGCCGCAGCCATAACTGCGCCACTGAACGCCAATATGGCCGCCGAGCGCGAAATTCAAAGCTCTAATGCGCGCCAATGGCGCACGCAATAACCACCTCAAACAGCGCTAATGTCGCACGCAATAATCACCTCACACACCAGAAAAAACTGCAGACATGAGCGCCCAGCCAGGCCAGAGTGACCCCCAAGCACCCCACAGCACAGCACCAGTACAGGGTGCAAAGAGCAGCATAACAGGGGGGAGACAGGGAGAAACCCCCACACACAGAAACACAGCCAGCATGTACTCACCTGCAGTAGGAGAGACTACTTACTCATCCCTTTCAGGGACCCACTGGCTTGTTTCAGACAGACCTATCACAGAGTCGTACTGCGTAGCTGTCGGCCCGGTCCACCGCGAGAGATACAGTCAGTCAAGTACTGTTCAATCTTGAGAGGACCGCGGGAGCATGAAAGCAACCCGGCCACCCCTGAAGCCACGGGGTATGTCGTGAACTGAGTCTCACGCACACAAGGCGAGGATCAGCACGCTCGATGGTCGGACAGGGAAGACTACGAGGATACTAGTGTACCCAACCTGTTGCCTAGCCGACAGTTGATTGAAGGTCTCAAAAATAAAATAATAAAATTCCCAAAGGAATAAAATTTAAAAGTAAAATCTTCCAGGAGACTGGCTCCTGAGAGAGCCACGTCTTCTCCTTCTGCTAGGCAGAAAAAAACTGGGGTCTGCTAGCTGCAGGTGGGAGGGTAATGTCCGGAGGGACCGCCCCCCCTGGGCGGGGCTGTTCAGCTCTGGTTTGTTCTAGAATGTTTTAACATCTAACATTCTGCCTAGATCTTCTCCTGCGAGCAGGGACATATACCCACACGTTTACAGTATCCAGCTGTGTCAGTCCATGGACGATAAGAGAAATATGCATTTTTTTGTTTTGGGTTTAATAACGCTTTAAGCTACTGCTTAGCTTCTCTTTTCCTCCCCTGTCTGACATCATTTGAAATAAAGTAGATTGTGATATTTGGGGGTCTGGATCACCAGCTAGCTGTGTCTTGGTAAAAACAAACATTTTTCCAAAAGGCAAATAAAACAGCTTATAATTAGCATAAAGCAAACAAAACAGTCCATGATCTCTGATATAAAACAAAGTTCACCACCAGCTTACACTTGTCAAACAGCAGGGTTTAAAGTCCCCACCAGCTCCCAGTTCCAGAAAAGGTCACAGCAGCCAAATGACCCAGAACTTGGTTACACTGGGGTTGATTTACTAAATCTTAAGAGTGCAAAATCTGGTGTAGCTCTGCGTAGAAACCAGTCAACTTCCAGGTTTTTTCTTTGTCAAAACTTTAAATGAACAAGATGAAGTTAGATGCTACCATGGACAGCTGCACCAGATTTTGCACTCTCCAGTTTTAGTAAATCAACCCCAATGTGTTCTGTTCCACAGAAAAACTCATTGACCCCTAAATAATATGCATATCTTGTGAGCTGCCATGTGTAATATAATTTCTCTCTAAAGCCCTGTACACACGATAGGTTTAACCGATGAAAACAGTCCGATGGACTTTTTTCATCGGAAAGACCGATCGTGTATGGGCCTCATCGGTCTTTTCTCCATCGGTGTTTAAAAATAGAACATGTTTTAAATTTATCCGACGGTTAAAAAACCGATAGCAAATTACTATCGTCTGTGGGGAACTCCATCGGATAAAAAACCCACGCATGCTCAGAATCAAGTCGACGCATGCTCAGAAGCATTGAACTTAATTTTTCTCGGCTCATCGGAGTGTTTTACGTCACCGCGTTTGGAACGGTCAGCTTTTTGACTGATGGTGTGTAGGCAAGACTGATGAAAGTCAGCTTCATCAGATTTCCGATGGAAAAATCCATCAGTTAAGAAACCATAGGAAATCCGATTGTGTGTACAGGGCTTTACACACATCACAAATGTGCTTAAAATAACTATTACAACACCAGTGCAGAGCTTATCTCCATATACATAAATTTAATGAAATATTTACTTCTAGTGCAATAATCCATATAATAAAGTGGCTGAGTGGGAGAAAGGACCAGAGAAAAGGAAGAATAATTGCTGATATATACTGGCTGTGAATCATAATTTTAAGGTGAGGAGACATCTGATGGAGAGGAAGTAATTCAAGGCAGAAACTGTGTATTATATAATAAAAATTCATACTTTTATTTAGTAGTAATTTGTAGTAGTATAAGAACTAATTTAAATTAAGGATAAGGCACCATGTGCACAATTTTTCTTCTGCATGTGGAATGAACAAGAGGGAGAAAGAAGGATGTAAAGGGAAAGTACTGATTTATTCCAACTATGGGAGTAGACATCCAAACTGAGTGAAGATCCATCCATAGCTGACCTATAAAGCTGGCACCTTAAAAAAATTTGAGGACACATCTGATGAAGGTGGCACACTGGCTGTACTGTATAAATGCTTGGTGTATTTACACGCATTTGAATAGCATTCATCAAAAGTACTGCAGTTTTATAAGGATGAGGCACTATACAGTTTGATTTTTTCACATGTATCATTGAATACTGAGGTGAACGTGGATTGGTAGAAGCACGCACAACATTTTTTTAATATAACATTCATGTGGACTATTGGAGGAAATGCAGTGCCTTGAAAAAGTATTCATACCCCTTGCAACTTTTCCACATTTTGTCATGTTACAACCAAAAACGTAAATGTATTTTATTGAGATTTTATGTGATAGACCAACACAAAGTGGCACATAATTGTGAAGTGGAAGGAAAATGATAAATGGTTTTCATTTTTTTTTTACAAATGAATATCTGAAAAGTGTGGCGTGTGATTGTTTTCAGTTCCCTTTACTCTGATACCCCTAACTAAAATCAAAATCCAGACCTAAATCCAATTGAGAATCTGTGGCAAGACTTGAAAATTGCTGTTCACAGACAGCCTTCATCCAATCTGACAGAGCTTGAGTGATCTTAGAGAGAAGAATGGGCAAACATTGTGCTCTCTAGATGTGCAAAGCTGGTAGAGACATACCCAAAAAGACTTGCTGTGTAATTGCAGTGAAAGGGGGTTCTACAAAGTATTGACCCAGGGGTGCTGAATACAAATGCACGCCACACTTTTCAGATATTTATTTGTAAACAAATTTTGAAAATCATTTATCATTTTCCTTCCACTTCACAATTATGTGCCACTTTGTGTTGGTTATCACAAAAAAAAAAAAAAAATTAATGTTTTTGGTTGTAACATGACAATATGTGGAAAATTTCCAGGGGTATTAATACTTTTTCAAGGCACTGTACATATCCTAAATTGTGAATTGACCATACCTGAGTGCAAGGTCAAATATATCAGGTGAGAGCACAATTCTACTGGTGTACAAGCAAGGAGGGAGAAAATCACAAATTACAGATAAAAGGCATTATTTACGGAACTATTGCACTAGAAGGAAATATTTAATTTATATATAGTGAGATTAGCGCTGCACTAGTGTAATAATTAACCTCATCGACCCCTGCTGGCCACTTTCTGTCTTTTCTACAGCTCTCCCATAGGTAGGTTAATCCTGAGTACTCAAAACTGCTTCTCTTGTCTCCCCCCTTAATGGGACCATCACCCAACAATGGCGACACATATCTACCATCCAGGACCCATCCCTGGCACCCTGTACAAGATCTAAACCCTAACTGAATACCATTTAATTTGCAAAAGCACCATGGGGGTTATTTACGAAAGGCAAATCCACTTTTTACTACAAGTGCACTGCAAGTGCACTGAGGCTGGATTCACACCTACGCATTTTTAGTGCTTTTTGCATTTTGCAGATTTGCACTACAGAACATTTAGCATTGTTTCCTATGAAACACGTGTAGTGCAAATCTGCAAAATGAAAAAAGCACTAAAAATGAACATAAGTGTGAATCCAGCCTTAAAGTGCATTTGGAAGTGCAGTCACTGTAGACCTGAGGGAAACATCTGAAGTGAGAGGAAGCTCTGCTGATTTTATCATCCAATCATGTGCAAGCTAAAATGCTGTTTTGTTTTTTTTCCTTGCATGTCCCCCTCAGATCTACAGTGACTGAACTTGAAAGTGCAAAGTGGATTTGCCTTTCGTAAATAACCCCCAATGTGTCATATACTGTCACTATGTTTTTTTTGTTTTTTTATTAATACTATTTTCACTTTTTTATATCACTGATGCTGATCTCCTTCAGCTCTTTGAACCCCTTCCTGTTTACATGTTTACAGCGTTGGCTGTAAATCATTACCCAAGACCCGTGACAACAGTGATCCATTTCTAAATGTTCTGCTGGCAGTGTAGGCAGAATTTCCTGAAATAAGGCAGTAATGGTACCTTGTAAGTCTATCACTGACTCTGGTATACCTCTGATGCGAATGTTGGAACGTTTGGCCATTTTCTCAAAATCTTCCAGTTTAGATTGTAAAGTAAAATTTTCCTCCTTAAGATTTTCCAGTTCAGCCATGTAGTCCTCCTGTGCTGAGTTTTCAATCTCATCCACTATGGTTTCCAGCACTTCTGTGCGGCTACCCAGCTCCCTTATCTCTTTTGTGAGGCTCTTTGTGATATGTTCTGAGGTTTGCCTCAGAGCTTTGTTAAGCATTTTTTTAAACTGCCTTAATAAAGCTGGAGAGGCTGGGGAATCTTGTGAGGTAAACTGTATGTCATTTGTTTCTGAGTCCGACTCGCCAGGGGAGTCTGTATATAAAGGTTGGTGTTTCTGTGAGAGCGCTGAGGCTTTTGAGGAGGAAGGCACCGGCGCCATTTTAGCTGTGGCCCGCACTTTGGCTTCCTTAACCTCCCTGGCGGTAATCCTGAGCGTGACTCGGGGTTGTTTTTTTATGCTAGGATCGGTAACCCCGAGTCACGCTCGGGGTAGACATTGCAGAGCCCGCAGCGGAGTTTCCTTACCTTCTCCTTGCGATCCAGCGATGATGTCCTCTGCTGTGATCGCCAGCGAGATCTCCGGCGAGTGTCGGCACTTTCGACCCCATCTGACTTCCTAGTTCCGTTCCCTGCGAGCCGCAGCGGCGCATGGGAGCGGAACTGGGCGGCAAATTCAAAAAGGTAAACACATAGTATACATACAGTATTCTGTAATCTTACTGATTACAGTACTGTATGTAATAATTACACACCCCCTTTGTCCCTAGTGGTCTGTCCAGTGCCCTGCATGCACTTTTATATAATAAAAACTATTCTTTCTGCCTGGAAACTGGAGATTGTCCATAGCAACCAAAAAGTGTCCCTTTATGTCAAAAGTGGTTTTAGACCAGCTAGAAAACAGCGATAATAAATTAGAATCACTCGCAGAATTGAGCGATAGTGATTTGTGGGGAAATTCGTCATCAAATACTAAATCTAATGACAGCGACAATTCTGCAACTGAGCAAATTTCAGTGTTTTTGATTTGATTACATTATTGAATAATTTTTATTATAATTAGATTACTATTTTTTATAATTATTTATAGTTATTTATTATATTATAATTTATAATTTTGTGTTTCAAACTTTATCATACCCGGGATGTCTACTAGACTCTGGTTTGCTCAGGTTTAAGTAAGTAATTACTAAGAATTGCAGGCCTACAATACATAACACCAAATTTCCATGCAAAATAATTGTACCGCTTTTGGTACATAATTCCAGAAAGAATCATACCGCCAGGGAGGTTAATGGAGGGGTTTTTGGTGCGGGTGCGGGTGCCTCCCATCAACATAAGCCCCGTACACACGATCCGAATATCGTACGAAAAATGTCATTCGAGGAAGAATCGTACGATAATCGAATCGTTGGTACAGAGCTTCGAGAGCCGATCATGACAGTTCATCCGATATTATTTTATCGGACAAGCACGAAAATTTTCCTCGTACGATACCAGATTGTACGATTTTCGTTTAGTCAGTATAGTTGTCGTCCGAAAATACAATACAAATACATTACAACACATGATATCACTTCTGATTTTTTTTTCTGTCGTATTTTCGTGACTTTAATAACCTATTTAATTTTACTTGCGACTATTAAGCAAGAAAAGTCGTACGATCTGTTGTACGATATTCGGATCGTGTGTACGGGGCAATAGTTTTGCCCAAAACTGTACCTCTGTATTTCAGGAGGTGTCCGGCGTGTTTTTGTGTGACTGGAACCAGCGGGCTCCGATTATTCTGTAGCTGTTCTCCTCACACAGAGCGGAGCTCTAACAGTGCATGACCTTTCCTGTCAGAGTCTAAGGGGCGTGTCAGACGACAGTGATCCATACCTGCTCATGTGAGCCAGCAGGGCCTGTATTCTCCGTAAGGCCCCTTTCACACTGGAGCAGGCATGTGCGTAGGGTGACCACATTTCCAAACTACCATTCAGGGACACCGTCCCTTCCCAAAAATCAGCTTGTGCTGTAACGAATCACAGCACAGTGATTGGACACAAGAGGTGGGATTTATGATTTCTCCAATTACAAGCAGGGGGCGGGATTGTGCTCCTCCAGGCATTCCCGGCCAGGACAAGTACTGTCAGTGAGTAAAGCGGTGATGTGGCAGCCTTTTTGGGGGGCATCAGATTTGCCCGGGGGTGACTGTGTCAGTTTCATTCCGGGACACTGTATTGTCCTGGAATGAATGTGCCCGGGACAGACCTGCAAAATGCAGGACTGTCCCAGGCAATCCGGGACACGTGGTCACCCTACATGTGCGGTATAGCGGCGCGATTTTTAGCGCCGCTATACCGTCGGATTTTAACATTGAGAATGCTGGGGCAGGAGTATTTCAGGCATTATTTATGCGCTATTTTTAGCGCTAAAACGCCTGAAATACGCCTCAGTGTGAAAGGGGCCTTAGGGGCTCATGTTAAATTGTAAGAATGCAGGGGCACAACTGGGAGACACTTGTCACCCTATAACAGGAAGTGCCTGAACAAGTCCATTTATGACAGGATCACTGTGTATTATTTCAATAGAAATACCATTTTAATTGTGTCAGCTTCAATTTAAAAGTGTAAAATAAGAGTACATAGAAGTTCCAGGTAGCTGCCAAAGAATTCTGCCACCTATGTTTTTTTTTTATACATTTGTTACATACCTTCCTCGTAGTCATGGAGATGTTTCAGCAGGATACAATCCCATTTTCAGCAATCTCACACATTGCTGCCTTTCTTAGTAGAAAATGAGTTGATCAGTCACTTCTGCTGACCAGCAATAATTGGAGCTCCTGCTGTTAGTCTTGGACACTTTAACCACTTAAGCCCCGGAACATTTTGTAGCTAAAGGACCAGGCCCCTTTTTGCGATTCGGCACTGCGTCGCTTTAACTGACAATTGCGCAGTCGTGCGACGTGGCTCCCAAACAAAATTGATGTCCTTTTTTTCCCACAAATAGAGCTTTCTTTTGGTGGTATTTGATCACCTCTGCGGTTTTTATTTTTTGCGCTTTAAACAAAAATAGAGCGACAATTTTGAAAAAAATTCAATATTTTTTACTTTTTGCTATAATAAATATCCTCAAAAAATATATAAATAAACTTGTTTTTTCCTCAGTTTAGGCCAATACGTATTCTTCTACATATTTTTGGTAAAAAAAATCGCAATAAGCCTTTATTGATTGGTTTGCGTAAAAGTTATAGCGTCTACAAAATAGGGGATAGTTTTATGGCATTTATATTAATAATTTTTTACTAGTAATGGTGGCGATCAGCGATTTTTATTGTGACTGCGACATTATGGCGGACACATCGGACACTTTTGACACAATTTTGAAAATTACACTGACAGCGAAGGGGTTAACCTGTAGGGGGCGCTGAAGGGGTTAAGTGTGACCTAATGTGTGATTCTTACTGTGTGGGGGCGTGGTTTGAAGTGTGACGTCACTGATCGTCGTTCCCTATGACAGGGAACAGACGATCGGTGACAGTCTCACTAGGAAGCACGGGGAGAGGTTTGTTTACACTTACCTCTCCCCATTCTTCAGCTCTGTGACCCGATCGCGGGACACCGGCGGGCGCGGTCATGGAGCTCAGGACCGGGTCGCGAGCAGGCTGCCGCGACCCACGGCTGGGCATCTTAAAGAGGACGTACCTGTACGTGCTTGTGCCCAGCCGTGCCATTCTGCTGATGTATATGTACAGGCAGCAGTCCTTAAGTGGTTAAATACACAACCTTCTTGCCGGTCTGAAGATTTACTTTTGAGCACTGGCATATATAATCATCCAGTTGTACATGTATACAGACTTCTAGCCCTAGGTCATATTCGCTTCACTTGAAGATTTGATAATGCTTTCGCTATATGCCTGAAATCTCACTCCCCATCACTTACAATCCCCTGGTCATGCTTGCAGCGAAATCTTGTTTTTTAGCTGTGAAAGTTTTAATTGTATGGGCACACTCCACTCCAAATGAAACTGAGATTGGCATACATACAAGGAGCATAGCCTAATTTTCTATGTTGTCAGTTCACACCAATGTGCTGCGCTCGTGTGTGGAAAAAAAGTATCAGGTTGGACCCCCTTTTGCCTTCAGTACTGCCTTAAAGGATAAGTTCACCTTTCATAACATGTTACACCCAGGGTGTATCACGTAACATGTTATGAATGCAAAAGCCCCCACACCTCCCCGATCCCCGCTGTGCCAGCTAGTGGGGGTTCTTCCCAGCTGTCAAATTTTTTTTTTTAACGTGGGCTCCACCCACCCGGCCACACCACTCATTCACAACACTCTGTGAATGAAAAACCACAAGGTCCGGTAGCCTTTGTGGCTGTCGGCTTGTAGTTTTCAATGAGTTCATTGATTCTTCCTGTCAGCATGTATCGGCTTTCTCCTATGAGGTAGGAGGAAGTAGATACACTGACAGGTTTGCAGGAGACCTGCATGGCATCAGCGATCGGAAACCAATAGGTTACTATAGTTCAGAATATTCTCTTACGACAGAATACAACTTCGGAAGTGATGTCATGTAATGTATTGTATTGTAATGTATTCTTTCATTTCTGAGCATGCGTGGTCTTGGTTACACAACTTTTTTCATTCAAATATTATACTAATTACACAAAAATTGTGCATGTCCCTTCAGATAATTTTGCATGAACTGTCGTGATTGGCTCTTGAAAGCTGTGAACTAACGATCAGATTATCGGACAATCGCTCTGAAAGTGGTTATTTTTTGTCCGATTAGCAGAATAGCATTGATACAAATTAGTTACTAGGTTGCATGCTTGGAATTACAGTATATACATGGGTTCCTCAACCAGGGTTCCATGGAATTTTAGGGTTCATCCAGAGGTTGCTAGGGGTTCCTTGACCAACAAGCAATTTCTCCCTCTCAGATAACTTCCCACTGACACCATTGAATATTTTTAGCTATCTGTAACGCCGCGTACACACAATTGGATTTTCCGTCGGAAAAACCTTTGATGGTTTTTCCAACGGAATTCCGCTCAAGCTTGGCTTGCATACACACGGTCGCACAAAAGTTCTCTGAACTTTCGACCGTCAAGAACGCGGTGACTTACAACGGTACGACGAGCCGAGAAAATGAAGTTCAATGCTTCCGAGCATGCGTTGATTTGTTTCCGAGCATGGGTCGGAATTTTGCTTGTCGGAATTGCTACAGACGATCGGAATTTCTGATCGGAATTTTTGCACCATTTTTGAGAACCAGCTCTCAAATTTTTGTTGGCGGAAATTCCGAAAGGAAAATTCCGATGGAGCATACACACGGTCGGAATTTCCAACCAAAAGCTCACATCGGACTTTTCTTGTCGGAAAATCCGACCGTGTGTACGCGGCATAAGGGGGTAACTCTTTCCAATGACAAGTGTAAGGAGCATTCTTTCCACTGACTATCACACAATAGTATTTTTTATCAGGGGTTCCCGGAAACCAGGAAAGTTAGTTCAAGGCTTCCTCTGTGTTGAAAAGGTTGAGAGAGGCTATATGCTATGTAAACGTGTGTTCTGACATTTGAACACTAGATGGCAGTATTGTATTTATTTATTTATTTTTAGCAAAAATTCAGATGCTTTCTTTAGCTCAAAAAAATTGCCCATTTAGCTATCAACTGTATTAGGTAAGGAAGTGAAAATCACAGCCATTTAGAAACAATTTGATAGATGATCCAAAGTAAAGTGATTGCAGAGGGATTCTGTCCTTTGCATTATTTCATCACTTTTTGCACTGCCCAATTTAATAAACTTGTTACAGTGCATAAATTATAACGAAAAACCCCTATTAATGGTTTGCAATACACACCCCAAAGCTGGATACTAGTATTACAGCAAAAAAATAATAATTTTGTTAATGTGGTTTGTACGCTGCAATACAAAATGAAAGCCAAGTTGTTGAACTCACATAAATATAATAAAAAGCAACACAATTACAGTCAGGTCCATAAATATTGGGACATTGACCCAATTCTAATGTTTTTGGTTCTATACACCACCACAATGGATTTGAAATGAAACAAACAAGATATTCTTTAACTGCAGACTTTCAGCTTTAATTTGAGGGTATTTACATCCAAATCAGGTGAACGGTGTAGGAATTACAACAGTTTGTATATGTGCCTCACACCTTTTAAGGGACCAAAAGTAATGGGACAGATTAACAATCATAAATCAAACTTTCACTTTTTAATACTTGGTTGCAAATCCTTTGTAGTCAATTACAACCTGAATTCTGGAACACATAGACCTCACCAGACGCTGGGTTTCATCCCTGGTGATGCTCTGCCAGGCCTCTACTGCAACTGTCTTCAGTTCCTGCTTGTTCTTGGTGCATTTTCCCTTCAGTTTTGTCTTCAGCAAGTGAAATGCATGCTCAATCGGATTCAGGTCAGGTGATTGACTTGGCCATTGCATAACATTCCACTTCTTTTCCTTAAAAAAACTATTTGGTTGCTTTCACAGTATGCTTTGGATCATTGTCCATCTGCACTGTGAAGCGCCGTCCAATGAGTTCTGAAGCATTTGGCTGAATATGAGCAGATAATATTTCCCGAAACACTTCAGAATTCATCCTGCTGCTTTTGTCAGCAGTCACATCATCAATAAATACAAGAGGACCAGTTCCATTGGCAGCCATACATGCCCACGCCATGACACTACCACCACCATGCTTCACTGATGAGGTGGTATGCTTTGGATCATGAGCAGTTCCTTTCCTTCTCCATGCTCTTCTCTTCCCATCACTCTGGTACAAGTTGATCTTGGTCTCATCTGTCCATAGATGTTGTTCCAGAACTGTGAAGGCTTTTTTAGATGTTGTTTGGCAAACTCTAATCTGGCCTTCCTGTTTTTGAGGCTCACCAATGGTTTACATCTTGTGGTGAACCCTCTGTATTCACTCTGCTGAAGTCTTCTCTTGATTGTTGACTTTGACACACATACACCTACCTCCTGGAGAGTGTTCTTGATCTGGCCAACTGTTGTGAAGGGTGTTTTCTTCACCAGGGAAAGAATTCTTCGGTCATCCACCACAGTTGTTTTCCGTGGTCTTCCGGGTCTTTTGGTGTTGCTGAGCTCACTGGTGCGTTCTTTCTTTTTAAGGATGTTCCAAACAGTTGATTTGGCCACACCTAATGTTTTTGCTATCTCTCTGATGGGTTTGTTTTGTTTTTTCAGCCTAATGATGGCTTGCTTCACTGATAGTGACAGCTCTTTGGATCTCATATTGAGAGTTGACAGCAACAGATTCCAAATGCAAATAGCACACTGGAAATTAACTCAGCACCCTTTATCTGCTCCTTGTAAATGGGATAATGAGGGAATAACACACACCTGGCCATGGAAGAGCTGAGCAGCCAATTGTCCCATTACTTTTGGTCCCTTAAATAGTGGGAGGCACATATACAAACTGTTGTAATTCCTACACCGTTCACCTGATTTGGATGTAAATACCCTCAAATTAAAGCTGAACGTCTGCAGTTAAGGCACATATTGTTTGTTTCATTTCAAATCCATTGTGGTGGTGTATAGAGCCAAAAAGATTAGAATTGTGTCGATGTCACAATATTTATGGACCTGACTGTATTTGTAACAATGTTTAGTATATACTGTAAGTAAATTGTTTCTGCACTAACATTTTTATTGGATTGTATTTCTATTTTTATTGGATGTTATTCAGTAGGTTTAAGGGCATGCATGTATAATTAAAAATTTGCACAATGTAAATTTTTGTTTCCACCGAAAACAATGATGACTGCTATAGTTGTTTTGCATCACGCATACTTTTGCCTCTTCCTACATCTCTGAGCTAGATATAGAAGAGCAAGCATTGTAGCTAAATATATTTGTTAAGGCAAAAATATAACAAGATAAAAAAAAAACTAGATACGATAAATAGCCTCTAGAAGGATAAAACAGCTTTGTCTACAAGATTTCCCCTGCAGTACTTTTTTTCTCCCACTCGATGGCCTCAGCCCACATGTAAGTAGGTGCTTATTAGTGGTTTGTTGTATTCTTTGTTTTTTTGTAACATTTTGACTGTATTGATTGAGCTTCTGTTCCCCCGATGATGCTGTTTTACAGTGAAACGCGTTGGTTTAACCTGTAATGTTACTATCCCCACCGAGTGGACACCGGTTAGGCACTGCTATTTGTTGTTACATGCTGTATCTGCTTTTACCTCTGCAAGTACCTGTATATGTCTTTTTTTGTAATAAATTAATTGGCGATTTTACACTATGTGCGGCCTCTGTTCCCCTCTGTGAGTATGTATACTGCCTGGTCCAATCTTGGAGCCAGAGGCTGGTGGAGTCTTGGATGGATGCCTGGATGGTCATTGATGAACATGCGTGTTTGATCTCTAATATGGGGATCCAGTTAATTTAATAACAGGCTATTGTTGTCTGTGGTGGAGGGCACAAAGTGTTTGGTCAGCTTTTCAGGATACCTACACTGGATTGGTGGATATCTGATTGTTTCACTGACTCTTTGAATGCTTTCATGAACTGTGCCGAAGAGTATCACATCAACTGCCACCCCAACTCCAAGTGTAAACAACCCCTATAACACTCACCACACCAGTGCAGCCAGTCACAGTGTCTCTGAACACATCCACACCAGTCCCAGTGTCACCACCACTCACCATAAGGTCTTTTTCACACAGGGAGTATCAATGTGTACTCTGTGCCAGGGCCATGTTTCCCCACAGGAGGATGCACATGTGTTCTGTACACCCCAATCTGTTTGTAATTTGGAACAGGTACATTTTGTTAGTGTAGCTACAGACAAAAAATAAATTTTTAAGCTTTTTGGATATCATAGGGAAGGGTTATAACCCCTGTAACATTTGTTTTGCTGTCTGTGCCCCTGTTCAGAAGATTTCACCTCACTTTCTGTCCCAATGACAATTGGATTTCGAAAATTTTGGGTTTTTAGTGAAACAAGGATTGGTAATAAAGCATCAGTGGACACACCTTTTTCCCATATTAACTTTTACAGTAGAGAATTTCCCTTCCTAGTGGTAGATTTTCTCTCACTTCCTATTGTCTCCCTCCGTTTGTAAGTAGGAGTCGTTTGTAAGTCGGATGTTTGAAAGTAGGGGCCTGCCCTATATACTCTGCAGAAATTTGGGCCTTAGGTGTTGGTGTTGCCACAACACTGTAAGCCCTCACAGTTACTCTTGGTGGGCGCAGGAACGGGTCCTGCTGTGAAATATTAGATCAAGAATTGTAATTACATGCCCCTGTTTAACAGGGTCAGAAAAATTGGGCCTTTGGTGGTGGTGTGGTGGTGTTGCCACAACAATGTAAGCCCTCACAGTTACTCTTGGTGGGCGCAGGAATGAGCCCTGCTGCAAAGTATTACAGCAAAAATTGTAATTACATGTCCCTGTTAAACAGGGGCAGAAAAATTGGGCCTTAGCCACTGGTGGTGGTGCCCAGAACCAAAAATGTTCTCACAAGCTATCAACATGAACATTGAGGAGGAAGAGGATAGTCACTCAGCATAACAGGATAGTCACTAAGCATCAGCATAGGTAGTCTTGAAGGGATCTCACATTCATAAAAAAATTATTCGGTTACATCAGCATCAGGTGCTTGGTAGCTGGTGATCCAAGACTGATTCATTTTTACGAAGGTGAGCCTATCGGTGGACAGGCGCACCCTGTGATCAGTTACAAAGCCTCCAGCAGCACTGAATGTGCGTTCCGAAAGAACGATGGATGCAGGACAGGCCAGTAGCTCAATTGCATACTGTGCAAGCTCTGGCCATTAATCCATCCTCAAGACCCAGTAACCCAGAGGATTATCGGTTGGAAAGGTCTCCAAGTCTGATCTTGCCCCTAGGTATTCCTGCACCATGTAAATCAGACGCTGGTGATGGTTGCTGGAACCGATCAGACCTTGGGGCTGCGGACTAAAGAATTGTCTGAATGCACCAGTCAGACGGCCACCTTCTCCACCGCTCCTTCTGTGACTGACCAAAGCCTCAGCAACACGTTGTCAAGGACCAGGAAATTGTAACCTCCCAGGCTCTGGAAAGACGTTTCACAAACCTTTCTGCAAGGCCTCCCGAAGATGTTTCATCCTCTGCTCCCTCTGTGACGGCAGGATAAGTTCCGCAACCTTACCCTTGTAACGTGGATCAAGAAGGGTTGCCAGCCAGTAATGATCCCTCTCCTTGATCACACATGACAGTGCATGCATTCTTCATAATGAGCAACTGGCGTGGCGAAAAAAAGCCAAGCTCCCCTGACCCTGTCCTGGTGCCATAGTCGCACAGGTACTCATTGATGGCCCTCTGCTGCGTGTGCAGCCGCTGCAGCATGGCCAATGTTGAGTTCCACCTGGTGGGCATGTCACAGATTAGGTGGTTCTTGGGCAGGTTATATTCCTTTTGTAGGTCAGCCAGCCGAGCACTGGCATTATATGACTGGCGGAAATTCCCACAGAGTTTCCTGGCCTGCCTCAGGAGATCCTGTAAGCCCGGGTACCTGCCCAAGAACCACTGCACCACTAAGTTAAGGACGTGAGCCAAACAGGGCACATGGGTCAGGTGTCACTGTCGGAGGGCAGAGAGGAGGTTGGTGCCATTGTCGCAAACCACCATTCCTGGCTGAAGCTGGCGTGGCGTCAACCACCTCTGAGCCTGCCCCTGCAGAGCTGACAGGATCTCTGCCCCAGTGTGGCTCCTGTCCCCTAAGCACACCAGCTCAAGCACCGCATGGCATCTCTTTGCCTGAGTGCTTGCGTAGCCCCTTGAACGCCTACGGAGCAGTAATATGCACCTTACCACTGACCGCCCTGTCCAGCGAGGCCAAGACATTGCCTTCCACATGCCGGTAGAGAGCTGGAATCACCTTCCGTGAAAAAAGTGGTGTTTGGGAACCTGCCACTGATGTACTGCACATTCCACAAACTCACGAAAGGGGGCAGAGTCTACCAGCTGAAAAGGCAGCAGTTGGAGTGCTAGCAATTTAGCCAAGCTAGCATTTAACCGCTGGTCATGTGGATGGCAGGGAGCGAATTTCTTTCGCCGGTTTAGAAACTGGGGTAGGCAAATTTGCCTGCTACAATCGAAAGTTGGTGTAGCGATAGTAGATTGCCCGCAAGTACTTGCCACACCTAATTGTACACCTTCATTCCTCTCAGTGCAGGTTTCTGAGAGAAACAAAGGCATAGTGGGGTTGGAGATCCCAGCTGATAAGGAGCAAGGAGAGGTCCGCCTTTTTCTTTGGTGTGGGTCTTTTAAGTACGCTTGCCAACGGACTGCATGGGAGTTCGACATATGTCTGGTCAAGCATGTGGTGCCCAAGCGGCTGGTGCTTTGGCCACACTTGATGCACTTCAGACATATGTTGCAAATGGCAACGGTGCGATCTGCTGCACATGTCTCAAAAAAGTCCTACACTAAAGAACTTTTGGAAAAACGCGCGGAATCAGCAGCGCCCTGCACATGTGGAGCTCTGCGGTGTGATGCAGTCGGTTGGCTGCCCTTAAGCTGGCCCCTGGAGGGCATTCTGCCTCCTTGGAGATGTGCCTCCTCCTCCTCCTCCTCTCTCCTATCAGGCACCCACATAGAGTCAGTGACCTCATCATCCCCTCCCTCCTCGTCACTGGAGCAAACCTAGCAGTATGCTGCAGCTGGGGGAACATGACTGCCAGTTTGTTGTTCTTCTTGGGCACCCCCTCTCTTTGGGCTCACGTTACTGCCTTCCTCAACTGGATACCATCATCGGAGCCTTCAAAACGCTGCGCATCCTCCTGCAGCATGTACCCAACACTGTGGTCGAACAGTTCGCTGGACTCCTCCGTGCATGACGGTGGGACTACGGAAGAAGTAAGTGATGACCTTAAGCCGATGGAATAGGCTGCTTTGGCACCTGCATTGGCAGCCAAGGTACTCTGAGCCTGGGTGACAGAGGATGAGGACGGCTTGGTCATCCACTCTACCAACTCTTCTGCATGTTGTGGCTCAACACGGCCAGCTGCCGGAAAAAAGGACAAGCGTGCCCCATGGCCACGTGCTGAGGATGCACCGTGTCCACGACCAGCACTGTTGCCTCTAGACACAGAGCCTGCTTGCCCTCTTTTAGCGGCCTGTGAGTGTCTGCCTCTCCTTGTTGGCCTTCCAGACATACTGTATTTGATGTATTTGAATAGGTACACCAGGAATGGCCTGCAGCGAGATGTAGCAGCACGAAGCTGGGATGTATATATATACTGAATATACTGCACCTAACCGAATCAACTGCCTGCCTGTAGTATATTAGCAAGAGAACAACAGGAATGGTCTTCAGTTAGATCTAGGTGAACACTGTGCACAGAATACAGTACTTCAGCCCTCAAAAATTCCACTCGCCTGCTCGCATTTTGCGAGTGGATTTTGAGGGCTGGGCGTCCTGGGAGGGGGGGGGGCGATAATGGGGGAAGAGAGAGGAGAGGAGCTGCTGCTGCTGCCGCAGCCGCGTTGATCAGCCCGCGGGGAACATAACAGCTTTAATTTCAATAGCTGTGTGTTCCCCGCCGCGCTTCTTCATATATAGCCCCTCCCCCTTGCCTGGGAACTTTGATAGACAGATCACCTGCCCCAGGATTGGACAGTTGATCTGTCTATCAAAGTGCCCGGACAAGGGGGAGGGGCTATACAGTGGGGCAAAAAAGTATTTAGTCAGCCACCAATTGTGACCACTGTATATGAAGACGCGCTGCGGGGAACACACAGCTATTGAAATGAAACACAGGTAGGCCACTGGGGACCAACACATGGCTGCATTTGGGGACACATGGCTGCATTTGGGGACACAAGTCTACACAAGGCTGCATTTGGGGACACATGGCTGCATTTGGGGACACAAGGCTACACAAGGCTGCATTTGGAGACATATGGCTACACAAGGCTGCATTTGGGGACACATGGCTGCACAAGCCTGCATTTGGGGACACATGGCTGCATTTGGGGACACATGGCTACACAAGGCTGCATTTGGGGACACATGGCTGCATTTGGGGACACATGGCTACACAAGGATGCATTTGGGGACACATGGCTACACAAGGCTGCATTTGGGGACACATGGTTGCATTTGGGGACACATGGCTACACAAGGCTGCATTTGGGGACACATGGCTGCATTTGGGGACACAAGGCTACACAAGGCTGCATTTGGGGACACAAGGCTGCATTTGGGGACACATGGCTACACAAGGCTGCATTTGGGGACACATGGCTACACAAGGCTGCAGTTGGGGACACATGGTTGCATTTGGGGACACATGGCTACACAAGGCTGCATTTGGGGACACATGGCTGCATTTGGGGACACAAGGCTACACAAGGCTGCATTTGGGGACACAAGGCTGCATTTGGGGACACAAGGCTACACAAGGCTGCATTTGGGGGACACATGGCTACACAAGGCTGCATTTGGGGACACATGGCTGCATTTGGGGACACATGGATACATAAGGCTGCATTTGGGGACACATGGCTGCATTTGGGGACACAGGCTGCATTGGCGGTGACAGGCTGCACTGGCGGTCACAGGCTGCACTGGCGGACACAGGCTGTATTGGCGGACACAGGCAGGCTGCAGTTTTGGACATGGATAAAGTTGTTGTTAATATTTATTTTTATAACTTAATTCTGCATAAACAATTTAAGTGTCATTTCATTAGATAATTTGAGGGCGTGTTTAGGGGTGGGGCATGGTAGGGGTTGGGCCCGGCAACTGGTGGCGAGTAACCCTTGAGGTCTGGCTAGTAGCTCAGGATTTGAAATTTTGAGCCCTGCAGTACTTTATATACTGCACCTAACTGAATCAACTGCCTACCTGTAGTATATTAGCAAGAGAACAACAGGAATGGTCTGCAGTTAGATCTAGGTGAACACTGTGCACAGAATACAGTACTTTATATACTGCACCTAACTGAATCAACTGCCTGCAGTATATTAGCAAGAGAACAACGGGAATGGTCTGCAGTTAGATCTAGGTGAACACTGTGCACAGAATATAGTACTGAATAAACTGCAGCTACCTGAATCAACTGCCTGCCTGTAGTATAATTAGGAAGAGAACAGGAACGCTCTGCAGTGAGAGCTAGCTAAACTATTGTGATATTGGAGTGTTTTAGCTCAAGTTGATAGATGTATTTTTATGCAGTGAGTCCATATCAGACAGGCGTTCTAGTTAAGGGCCTGGTAGCCCACGTTTATTAAAACAGAAAAAACAAAATCAAAAAGGTCCATTCAAGATTCCCACGCAGGGGTTTAACTTCATTTAGCAGTCCAAAAATAAGGAAAAACATACCGAGCCACCTGGCTCTCTTGTCAGCAGTTCCTCTGCTTGCTTTCAACAGATTTCACAATTCTTTCCAGCCCCCTGGACTTACTGGCTTCCTTAGTCTCCCCGACTCTCAAGGCTGGCCAGCCTTTCCCAGTCCCTGGGCAAAGAATTCCCTTTACATAGGCTGCAGTCTCCCACAGGGCAGAACGCTCTCCAGACATAGATCTGTCTTCACACAGCAGTAGCAAGCTGCTCACTCTCCACCATCCTCCACTCTCTGCTCTCACCAGCCCCTCATTATATTGGTTGTGTGCACCTGAGCACACACCATGCTGGCTGTCCACAAGACCCGGACACAAGGTTGGAGATCCCATCCCACCCAAGACTCTGAAGGATCTCCAAGCCACAGAGCCCCATGCAGAAATAGCAAAATCTGAGAAAACTGCCAGAGCAGTTGTCTCTGTTTTTAAATTTACGCTCTGTAGCTCTGCACTCAGGCGATATGCAGCCTCTGTGTCCACTTTAACCCCATTTTCATTGGGACAGAGCCTCGCTCTTCCACAATATATATATATATATATATATATATATACAAAGCCTGGAATGCATATATATACTAAATATACTGATCTAACTGAATCTACTGCCTGCTCAATCTAGCTAACTGAAATAAAATGACACTCTCTCTCTCTCTGAACGCAGCAACACACTACACCAGGCCAATGCGCAGGCGGCCTTATATAGTGTGGGGCGTGTACCTAATCCCCTGAGCCGTGATTGGCCAAAGGCACCCTTCCTTTAGCCAACTATAGCTCTCTGTGCTGATGCCGCTATGATTGGCTAAAGCATGCAGGTCATAGTGCATGCTTGGCCAATCATCAACCAGCAATGCACTGCGATGACGTAGTGCATTATGGGGCGTGATGCGCCGCTCGAATTTGGCGCGAACGGCCCATAATGTTCGAAATTCGGCCAATGAGCGAACAGCCGATGTTCGAGTCGAACTTGAAGCTCATCCCTAGTCAGGAAATCAAACTCAAAATTTATGCTCTTTGAAAGCCTAAAGGTGCTTCTTGGATTTTGGGCCCCTCTTTGTGGTTAGGCTGTGAAAAAGTCTCAGACAAGTGGTATCCTTCCTCATACTTGGAAGGAGTAGCAGAATGTGTTTTGGGGTGTAATTGTAAGTATGCTTATGCTGTGTGTGAGAAGTAACTTTTTAAAATGACAACTTTGACAATTTTCCGAAAAACTGTGGCAAAAAAAATTACAAAACTATTAAAACTTCAAAAAACTCACTGTTGGGGTTATTTACAAAAGGCAAATCCACTTTGCGCTGCAAGTGCAAACTACAAGTGCAAAGTGCACTTGAAATTGCACTGAAAGTGCACTTGGAAGTGCAGACGCTGTAGATCTGAGGGGGACATGCAAGAAAAAGAAAAAACAGCATTTTAACTTGCACATGATTGGATGATAAAATCAGCAGAGCTTCCACTCATTTCAGATCTACCCCTCAGATATACAGCGAGTGCAATTTCAAGTGCACTTTGCACTTGTAGTTTGCATTTGTAGTGCAAAGTGGATTTGCCTTTAGTAAATAACCCCCCCATGTTTCTTACCAAATACCTTGGACTGTCTACTTTACAAAAGGGCCTTAAGAAATTAGATAGGCAGTCAGAACATCAGGGTTGATCAATTTTCAGTTCTATATACCATAGTTTGTAGACTGTAACTTTCACACAGACTAAATATTATACACTGATTTGGATTATCTTTAACAAAGGAATGTAGCTGAATACATTTTGGCCAAAGCTTATGATGAAAAATTATTTATTTGCAAAATTTTATAACAAAAACTAACAAAAATTTCATTTTTTTTTCTAAATGTTGGGGCTTTTGTTCTTTATATAAAAAACAAAAAACAATAGTTAAATACCACCAAAGAAAAGCTCTATCTGTCGCAAAAAAATATATAAGATTCATTTGGGTACAGTGTTGCGTGACTAAGTAATTGTCATTCAAAGTGTGACAGCTGAACTCTGCAAAATGGCCTGGGCAGGAAGGGGGTGAAATACTCTGGTCTTAAAGTTGTTAAAGTGGAGTTCCACCCAAAAGTGGAACTTCCGCTTTATGCACTCCTCGCCCCCTTACATGCCACATTTGGCATGAATTTTTTTGGGGGGGGGGGGAGTGGGTGCTTAGTTTTGAGTGGGACCCAAATCCTGCTTCCGAGTACGGCCGCCTAGCCGACTCCTCCTCTCCCCCTAGGCAGCCCCTCCCTCTCGGCAATCTTCTGGGACACGTCACAGGTCCCAGAAGATTGCCTGGCCCCTCAGAGATCGCAGTGCGACTCGCGAATGCGCAGTGCATGCTCGGCTGTGAAGCCACAAGCTGTCACAGCCGGGTGCCCACAGTTTCAATGGAGGCGCCGCAGAGAAGAGGGGGAGAGGAGCGAGGCTGGACCGTGGGACAGGTGAGTGGTTTTTTATTAAAAGACAGCAGCTAAAATTTTTGTAGCTGCTGACTTTAAATAAACAAAAAAAAGCCTGGAACTCTGCTTTAATATTACATTCTCAACACATCTATGATGTTATGGATCAGGGATGAGCCGAACACCCCCCTGTTCGGATCGCACCAAAACCTGCGAACAGACAAACTGTTCGTGTGAACTTTAGAACCCTATTAAATACAATGGACTCGAACGTTCAAAATCTAAAGTGCTAATTATAAAGGCTTATATGCAAGTTATTGTCCTAAAAAGTGTTTGGGGACCCGGGTTCTTCCCCAGGGGATATGTATCAATGCAAAAAAAAGTTTTAAAAATTTACGTTTTTACGGGAGCAGTGATTTTAATAATGCTTAAAATGAAAAAATAAAAGTGAAATATTCCTTTAAATTTCGTACCTGGGGGGTGTCTATAATATGCATGTGAAGTGGCGCTTGTTTCCCGTGCTTAGAACTGTCCCTGCACAAAATGTCAATTTTGAAGGAAAAAAAGTCATTTAAAACTCACTCGCGGCTATTAATGAATTGTCGGCTCCCGGCAATACATAGAAAAGTCATTGATAAAAAAAAAAAAAGCGTGGGGGTCCCCCCAAAATTAATTACAAGCCCCCTCAGGTCTGGTATAGATATTAAGGGGAACCCCGCCGCAAATTATAAAAAAAAAATGCGTGCGGTACCCCCCAAATATCCATACCAGGCCCTTCAGATCTGGCATGGATTTTAAGGGGAACTCCACCCCAATTTTTTTTAAAAATGGCGTGGAGTCCCCCCAAAAATCCATATCAGACCCTTATCCGAGCACGCAACCTGGCAGGCCGCAGGAAAAGAGGGGGGAATGAGAGAGCGCCCCCCCTCCTGAACCGTACCAGGCCACATGCCCTCAACATGGGGAGGATGTCCCCATGTTGATGGGGACAAGGGCCTCATCCCCACAACCCTTGCCCGGTGGTTGTGGGGGTCTGCGGGCGGGGGGCTTATCGGAATCTGGAAGACCCCTTTAACAAAGGGGACCCCCAGATCCCGGCCCCCCCCTATGTGAATTGGTAAGGGGTACATTGTACCCCTACCATTTCACAAAGAAAGTGTAAAAAAAGTTAAAAAAAAACACACAAACACCTTGGAAAAGTCCTTTATTAAAAATTAAAAAAACAAAAAAAAAAAACAAAACATTCCAGCGATGAAATCCAGTGTCCCGCGGCGATCCGATGTCCAGGGCTGTCCGTCATTGGCTGAGCCTGAGCGGACCTGATGGGGAACTTCCTCCGCAGTCTATTAAATGTATAGACCCGCCCCTTCTAAAGTTCCCCATCAGGTCCGCTCAGCCAATGAATAGGTGTAAGGCTAAGCGGACCAGATGCGGAACGTGAGAAGGGGCGGGTCTATTCATGTATTACACAGTGAAGGAAATTCCCCATCAGGTCCACTCAGGCCAATGACGTAGGCGGGGTCTGACATACCGAGGGGGCGGACCTGATGGGGAACTTCTTTCACTGTGTAATTTATGAATAGACCCGCCCCTTCTCATGTTCCTCATCTGGTCCGCTTAGCCTTACACCTAGTCATTGGCTGAGCGGACCTGATGGGGAACTTTAGAAGGGGCGGGTCTATTCATGTATTACACAGTGAAGGAAGTTTCCCATCAGGTCCGCCCCCTCGGTATGTCAGACCCCGCCTACGTCATTGGCCTAAGTGGACCTGATGGGGAACTTCCTTCACTGTGTAATACATGAATAGACCCGCCCCTTCTCACGTTCCGCATCTGGTCCGCTTAGCCTTACACCTAGTTATTGGCTGAGCGGACCTGATGAGGAACTTTAGAAGGGGCGGGTCTATTCATGTATTACACAGTGAAGGAAGTTCCCCATCAGGTCCGCTCAGGCTCAGCCAATGACGGACAGCGCTGGACATCGGATCGCCGAGGGACACTGGATTTCATCGCTGGAATGTTTTTTTTTATTTTTTAATAAAGGACTTTTCCAAGGTGTTTGTGTGTTTTTTTTTACATTTTTTGACACTTTCTTCGTGAAATGGTAGGGGTACAATGTACCCCTTACCAATTCACATAGGGGGGGCCGGGATCTGGGGGTCCCCTTTGTTAAAGGGGTCTTCCAGATTCCGATAAGCCCCCCGCCCGCAGACCCCCACAACCACCGGGCAAGGGTTGTGGGGATGAGGCCCTTGTCCCCATCAACATGGGGACATCCTCCCCATGTTGAGGGCATGTGGCCTGGTACGGTTCAGGAGGGAGGGGGGGCCGCTCTCTCATCCACCCCTCTTTTCCTGCGGCCTGCCAGGTTGCGTGCTTGGATAAGGGTCTGGTACAGATTTTTGGGGGGACTCCACGCCATTTTTTTTTAAATTTGGGGTGGAGTTCCCCTTAAAATCCATGCCAGATCTGAAGGGCCTGGTATGGATATTTGGGGGAACCGCACACATTTTTTTTTAAATTTGCGGCGGGGTTCCCCTTAATATCTATACCAGACCTGAAGGGCCTGGTAATTGAATTTGGCGGGACCCCCACGCTTTTTTTTTTTATCAATTACTTTTCTATGTATTGCCGGGAGCCGACAATTCATTAATAGCCGTGAGTGAGTTTTAAATGACTTTTTTTCCTTCAGAAATGACACTTTGTGCAGAGACAGTTCTAAGCACGGGAAACATGCGCCACTTTACATGCATATCATACACACCCCCAGGTACGAAATTTAAAGGAATATTGTACTTTTATTGTTTCACTTTAAGCATTATTAAAATCACTGCTCCCAAAAAAACGTCCGTTTTTAAAACTTTTTTTTGCATTGATACATGTCCCCTGGGGCAGGACCCAGGTCCCCAAACACTTTTTATGACAATAACTTGCATATAAGCCTTTATAATTAGCACTTTAGATTTCTCCCATAGACTTTTCGAATTTGCCGCTAACACCCCAAATTGTTCGCTGTTCGGCAAACGGGCGAACAGGCAATGTTCGAGTCGAACTCGAAGCTCATCCCTATTATGGATGATAAGTTTGATTGACATTTGTACAAAGGTGCCCCAAAACATAATTTCACCATTTACAGTTGAGAAATAGACACAGCTAAAATAAAATAAATAAATACAAGTCTTTAACCACTTCAGAGGTCTTTTTACAATTTGGCACTGCGCTGCTTTAACTGGTAATTGCGCGGTCATGCAATGTTGTACCCAAACAAAATTTGCGCCCTTTTTTTCCCACGAATAGAGCTTTCTTTTGATGGTATTTGATTGCCTCTGCAATTTTTATTTTTTGCAATATAAATGGAAAAAGACAGAAAATTTAGAAAAAAATAATATATTTTCTACTTTTTGTTATAAGAAAAATCTAGTAAACTTAATTTAAGTCATACATTTAGGCCAAAATGTATTCAGCCACATGTCTTTAGTAAAAAAAATGTCAATAAGTGTATATTTATTGGTTTGTACAAAAGTTATAGGGTCTACAAACTAGGGTACATTTTCTGGAATTTACACAGCTTTTAGTTTATGACTGCCTATCTTATTTCTTGAGGTGCTAAAATGGCAGGGCAGTACAAATCCCCCCCAAATGACCCAATTTTGGAAAGTAGACACCCCAAGGAAATCGCTGAGAGGCATGATGAGCCCATTAAATATTAAATTTTTTTGTCCCAAGTGACTGAATAATGACAAAAAATTATTTTTTTACAAAAAGTTGTCACTAAATGATATATTGACAAATAATTTAGTGACAACTTTGTGCAAAAAAAAAATGTGTCTTTTTCCCGCAACTTGTGTCAAAATATAAAATATTCCATGGACTTAACATGCCTCTCAGCAAATGGCTTGGGGTGTCTACTTTCCAAAATGGATCATTTGGAGGGGTTTTGAACTGTCCTGGCATTTTATGCACAACATTTAGAAGCTTATGTCACACATTACCCACTCTTCTAACCACTTGAAGACAAAGCCCTTTCTGACACTTTTTGTTTACATGAAAACATATTTTTTTTGCAAGAAAATTACGTTGAACCCCCAAACATTATATATTTTTTTAAAGCAAAGGCCCTACAGATTAAAATGGTGGGTGTTGCATTTTTTTTTCCACACAGTATTTGCGCAGCGATTTTTCAAACACATTTTTGGGGAAAAAAAATACACTTTTTTAAATTTTAATGCACTAAAACACACTATATTGCCCAAATGTTTGATGAAATAAAAAAGATGATCTTAGGCCAAGCAAATGGATACCAAACACGACATGCTTTAAAATTGCGCACAAATGCGCAGTGGCGACAAACTACATACATTTTTAAAAGCCTTTCAAAGCCTTTACAGGTTACCACATTATATTTACAGAGGAGGTCTACTGCTAAAATTACTGCCATCGATCCGACCTTTGCGGTGATACCTGACATGCATGGTGCAATTTCTGTTTACATATGACGCCAGACTGACGTTTGCGTTCGCCTTTGCGTGAGAGCAGTGGGGGGGGGGGGCAGGAGTGCTTTTTTTAAATTATTATTTATTTTGCTTTTTTATTTTATTTTTTAACTGTTCCTTCCATTTTTTTTTATTTTTATCATTTTTATTGTTATCTCAGGGAATGTAAATATCCCCTATAATAGCAATAGGTAGTGACCGGTACTCTTTTTTGAAAAAATTGCTTGTTAAAGCAGTCTAGAGCAGGGGTCTCAAACTGGTGGCCCTCCAGCTGTTGTGGAACTACAAGTACCAACATGCCTCTGCCTGAGGGAGTCATGCTTGTAACTTTCAAGCCTTGCAATGCCTCATGGGACTTGTAATTAGCCGCTAGGATTGCTTTTACATGAAAGCCGACCTCGGGCTGAAAAGAATGATACCAAGATGATACCTAAACCCGCAGGCATCATTCTGGTATAACCATTCAAAGTCCAGCAACATACCAGTACGTTGCTGGTCCTTGTTGGACATATATTATAATCTTTTTTTTTCATGCAGCCTGTTGGCTGAACAAAAAAAAGAGATTGATTGGTGGGTATGCCCACCATTAGAATACCTCCCTTCATCCACCCACTTCTAATGATGGGCATACATGCACCATTTATATATGCCGAAGCATGGGGGCATCCTCCCGCAAAAGTTATACTGCGTACACACGGTCTGACTTTTCCACAGGCAAGCCACTGTCGGAATTTCGACCGTATGTACGCGGCATTAGGAGCAAAATCACTCCTCCGTCCCTGCTGCCCCCATGCTTCGGCATATATGCTCTTTTTTTTAACTGTGGTGGTGAAATCACCTCCTACAGCGTTGGAGTCACGGCTTTATTTATCGTGGGAGCAAACGCTGTTGCTATCAATATAAATAAATCCGCGCTGCAACTGAATGGCGTATCTGCTAAGCAAATGATGGTTAACATTAAAACAAAGTAACATTACAGTATAACAGTAAGACCTTACCATACCATACCTGCAAAGCAAATACCAAAAAAAAACAGTAAAAAATAAAACATTTTTTAACGCAATCTGTGCCTAAAATATATATATGCTGAAGCATGGGGGCATCCTCCCGCAAAAAAGTTATGCCGCGTACACACGGTCGGACTTTTCCACAGGCAAGCCACTGATGGAATTTCGACCGTATGTACGCGGCATTAGGAGCAAAATCACTCCTCCGTCCCTGCTGCCCCCATGCTTCGGCATATATGCTCTTTTTTTTAACTGTGGTGGTGAAATCACCTCCTACAGCGTTGGAGTCACGGCTTTATTTATCGTGGGAGCAAACGCTGTTGCTATCAATATAAATAAATCCGCGCTGCAACTGAATGGCGTATCTGCTAAGCAAATGATGGTTAACATTAAAACAAAGTAACATTACAGTATAACAGTAAGACCTTACCATACCATACCTGCAAAGCAAATACCAAAAAAAAACAGTAAAAAATAAAACATTTTTTAACGCAATCTGTGCCTAAAATATATATATGCTGAAGCATGGGGGCATCCTCCCGCAAAAAAGTTATGCCGCGTACACACGGTCGGACTTTTCCACGGGCAAGCCTCCGTCGGAATTTCGACCGTGTGTATGCGGCATTAGGAGTAAAATCGCTCCTCCTCCCCTGCTGCCCCCATGCTTCGGCATATATGCTTTTTTTTTAACTGTGGTGGTGAAATCACCTCCTACAGCACTGGAGTCACCGCTTTATGTATCGTGGAAGCAAACGCTGTTGCTGTCAAGATAAATAAATCCACGCTGCAGCTGAATGGCGTACCTGAAAACAAAAAAATGGTTAACAATAAAACATAGTAAAGTATAAAAAAATTACATACCTGAAAAGCAAGCATGATAAAACATAACAACAATAAAACATTGCAGAATAAAATACAGTAAAAAAGAGCAGAACAATAGAGAGAGAGTAGAGAGGGAGAGAACAATAAAAGGACAACTATTTTTTGTTTTTGCTTTTTCATATTTTTTTGTGTTTTATATTTTTTGCTTTTTATTTATTTTTTTAACACTTTTTTTTGTAACTGTACCTGTAACTGTTCAACTTTTCGGTTCCAGGTTTCAGTCTCTCAAAATGCGGTGGCATCTTGGGAGACCCTGTGTAAGTGTGTCCTATTCTGTGCATTATCTACGGGATCGTATTCTGAGCCTGAATCTGACAGATACGTGACCTCCTCTTCACTATCTGTCATGCTCAGAAACTCGTAGGCCTCTTTACTAGTGTACCTTCGATTTGCCATTTTGGGCTCTAAATTTAGTGGTACACTAGTAAGGATTCACAGGTAAAAAAGCACCTGACTGTCAGCAGCTGTATAAAACGCTACCAAAAAAACTGTTATCGATCACAGGGATCAGGCCTGACTCTGCGAATGTTGCAGTTATGTGTTTAGTGTTTTGTAAGTGACAGTGATCGATCGATACTGCACTTGGGTGGGCTGGGCTGGGCTGGGCGGAGGGGCAAAACGCAGGTGCTAGCAGGTATCTGGGCTGATCCTGCTAACAATGCGTTTTTGGGAACCCTAAACTGCTGGGGACGCTAGTATAGATCTGATCAGATTAGATATTGATCTGTTCAGATACTATACCACTAAGGGAGGTGTATGTTTCGTGCGTGGGTGTTAGCGCTACTGGCACTAACCTGACGCTGCCTGGGGCGACGCAGACCCTATCTGACGCCAAAACCTAATTGATATCACCCGCCGGGCTATCAGGGGGTTAAACCTTCATTGGGTTATTTATGGCGGGTGCCCTGATGTTATAAAAAGCACACTAACTAACCATCGTCACCCGTAACACTTATACGGTGATCACCTGACGGTGAACCTAAATAACGAAATAACTAACTGGCTAACCAGCGTCACCAGTGACACTTATTTGGTGATCACTGGTGAAAGGGTTAACTCTAGGGGCAATCAGGGGGTTAAAACCTTTATTAGGTAATATATGGGGGTACCTGATGCTATAAAAACCTGGCGGTGAACCTAAAAAAATAACTGGCTACCTAGCGTCACCAGCGACACTAATACGGCGATCAGAAAAAAGATTGCTTAGTGACACTGGCGAAAGGGGGTGAAAGTGTTACCTGGGGGGCGATCAAGGGGTTAAACCTTTATTAGGGGGGGTTAGGGGGGTACCCTGGACCTAAAAGGGCCTAAAGCTAACTGCCTTGACACTTTTTACAGTCACAAATGACACTGCATGCAGTGATCAGTAAATAAATGACCACTGCAATCAGTGACACTGTGACTGGGGGCTGGGGGGTGATTTATGTGCCTATGAGTACTGGTGTTAGTGGTCTGTTGGTGCAACTTACTATTGATGTCTTCTCTCCTTGAGCTCCAGACGAAAAGACCGCTGCGAGGAGAGATTATATCACTTCCTCCTGCCTGTGTTTACACTTCACAGGCAGGGTAAGCTTCTCATTCACCAGGAGCGAGGGGGTGGCCAGAAATCAATGGCCGCCCCCTCATCACGGATCGCTCCTGAAGCGAAATAGACTGCTGCGGGCACCGGGGGGGGGGTTCCAATCGGACCCCCCCACCCACAGGAAGGCAGGGACGTACAGGTACGCCCATGTGCCCACCCGTGCCATTCTGTCGACGTGCGGCAGTCCTTAAGTGGTTAAATTCCACCAGTAAATTGCGTTGTGGGACTCAATTAAGAAAAAAAAAGGTCTTTTAATACACATGTATCAGAAGTAGAATATAATACAATGTATTACATCATACAACAATGCATCAGACCAGTACTAGCCCTTTCTCTAGCCAGGAGTTCTATAATGGAGTGAATTATATTCTGTTTTGCTGCTGATGCCAATTTATTAACCGCTTGCCGACTGCCGCCTGTACATATACGTTGGCAGAATGGCACGGCTGCGCAAAGTAACATATATATATATGTCACTTTGAATTTCGTGCCCCTGCCGCGAGCTCCGTGACCGTGCCTGCGGGACCCACGGACTCGATGTCTGCCGGTGTCCCGCGATTGTGTCACGGATCGTGTCACGGAGCTTCAGAATGGGGGATGCCTGTGTATACACAGGCATCTCCCTGTTCTGCCTAGTGACAGGACACTGATCGTCTGTTCCCTGTCATCGGGAGCAGTGATCAGTGTTATGTCACAGTAAGCCCAGCCCCCACACAGTTAGAATCACTCCCTAGGACACACTTAACCCCTTCCTTGCCGCCTAGTGGTTAACCCCTTCACTGCCAATGTCATTTACACAGTATTCAGTGCATTTTTATAGCACTGATCGCTGTATTAATGACAATGGTCCCAAAATAGCGTCAAAAGTGTCCGATGTGTCCGCCATAATGTCGCAGTCACGATAAAAAATTTTTTTTTAAATCGCTGATCGCCGCCATTACTAGTAAAAAAAAAATATTAATAAAAATGCCATAAAACTATCCCCTATTTTGTAGACGCTATAACTTTTGTGCATTCCAATCAATAAACGCTTATTGCGATTTTTTTTACCATCAATATGTAAAAGAATACGTATCGGCCTAAACTGAGAAAAAAAAAAAAATTATATATATTGTGACAGCAGGAAGGTGGGGTCACCTGGTTGCATCCAGGGGGGTAGGTATATTTCTCCCAGATTCAGGCTTTATGCCGACTTATACAACTAGGGAGAGAGTTGATGAAGCCCAGCTGAGGCTAGTGGGCTCATGGATGATTCATACCTCTAGGGAGAGTGCTGGGCGTCGTGCAGGCAGGGAGTTGATGAGACCAGCTGAAGCTTGTCAGCTCGTTTAAGGCCTCTATAAAAACTCCCAGCTTCATTAGGTGTTTGCTCATGCCTGGAACCAGACCTGTGTGGACTGTCTAGGGAGAGTGAACCCCTGTGCGGTGAGACAAAGCCTGTGTGGCTATTTGCTTGGACATTTAAAACCAGGGACTTAGGGACTAGGACAGCACTAGGCTGATCCCAGTTGTTAGTTAGGAAACCTGTATGTTTACTCAGAGGTCAAGTTGACCAGGATTTATTTTATTTATGTTTCTTTTGCTTTGCTGTGTTTTGTCACTGTAAATAGAAAATAAACCGCACCTTTTTGATTTTGAAAACCACAACCTCCGTTTGCTGGGCCTGTTTTTGTGTGGGGAGCCCATCCCGGGGGTCACACACACCCGCTGCCGAGCTAACCCCCTCACAGTTGGTGGAGAACCAGTGGCAGTTTTTTTTTAAGCCAGCATGGAGGAGATACTGAAACAGCTGGCTCTAGCAAATGCCAATCAACAGCAGACAAATGCAGGTTTGCAAAGGAGCCTTGCAGCCCAGCAGCAAGCTCATCAACAGAGCCTTGCAGCCCAGCAGCAAGCTCACCAACAGAGTCTGGAAGCTCAGCAACAAGCCCAGCAGCAATCTGAGGCCCGCTTCATAGACCTGTTACAGAAGCAAGAGCAGAGACTACAACAAATGGAAGCAGTAATGCAGCAACGTCCGCAGACCAGTGAGGAAAGCCGTCCCACTAATACCGCGTCCTTTGGGGTGAGTCATTTATTGACAAAAATGACTGGAGAGGATGATCCAGAGGTATTTTTGACCACATTTAAAAGGACCGCTGAAAGAGAAAAGTGGCCTGAGGAGCAGTGGGCTGGACTGGTGGCTCCTCTGTTAACTGGTGAATCGCAGAAAGCTTACTATGACCTAGAGCCTAACCAAGCAAAAGACTATGTGATGCTAAAAGCTGAAATTTTGGCAAGGCTGGGTGTCACCCAGGCTGTCCGGGCTCAGCGTGTGCATAACTGGACTTTCCAGCTTGGAAAACCCCCCAGGTCTCAAATGTATGATCTCATTCACCTGAGCAGAAAGTGGCTACAGCCAGAGACTTTGTCCGCACCAAAGATTGTGGAACGTGTTGTAATGGATCGGTTTTTGAGAGCTCTTCCTACTGCCATCCAAAAGTGGGTAAGCCATGGAGACCCAGAGACGGCCGATGGTCTTGTGGATCGTGTGGAGAAATACTTGGCTACAGAGAACCTGACGGCCTCTTCCAGAGACACTCGGACTTTCCACCCTAAGACCAGACCATCCCCAGGGGCGGATAAGAGGATTCCAAGGGGTGAGGGTGGAGAGAGTGAGAGGGTGGGAGCTCTACCCCAAGTTTGGCGAGAACAGCCTGGGAAATCAGCGGCTCAAGAGGCGGCAAGAAGGATCGTTTGCTACCGCTGCCAGCAAGCGGGACATATTGCAGCCAATTGCCCGGTTGTGGAGGAACCCATGCAGTGTGACTTTCTGACGGGCAGACGTCAGTCGCTGTGTGTGACAGTCGCATGCACTGCCATTCGAGGAACTGAGAAACATTTATGCAAAATGTGTGTTAATGGTAGAAATGTTGTGGTATTGCTGGATTCAGGTAGCCTTGTGACCCTGATAAAGGCTGAGTTAGTTAAAACAGAGGTCTTTGGGAATAGCAAGGTAGCTGTTATTTGTGTGCATGGGGACACCCGAGAGTATCCAGTGACTACAGTGTGTTTCGAGACCCCCAAAGGTACCCTCTCTCATCCAGTGGGCTTAGTATCTCAGTTACCGCATGACGCCATTGTGGGAAGGGATTTTCCGAAGTTCTGGGAACTGTGGGATGATCCTGAGCCCCCCACTGGTGCCCCTATGTACCAGGAATGTGATAGCCAGAACTCCCCTGAGAGTGGTGAGGACTCTCCGGAATTTCCCTTATCAGTATTGGCAGGGGAGACTCAAGAAACTGGAGAGGAGCCCACCTCCTCAGACGAAAACCTACCGTCTGTGGAGTTTTCTGATCTTGAGGTTCACAGGGAAAACTTTGCCACAGAACAGTTGAAAGACCCCGCCCTAATAAAGGCACGGGAAAACGTAGTGAAAATAGATGGCGAGTTAGTGAACCCAGATAATACCTGCACTTACCCATACTTCAGCGTAGAGAAGGACCTACTGTATCGGGTGGCAAAAAGGGCAGAAGAAACCGTTGAGCAGCTTGTGGTGCCCAAACCTTACAGGAAGTTGGTGTTGGAGTTGGCCCATGGGCACATTCTTGGAGGTCATCTGGGGACAGAGAAAACCCGAGAGAGGGTATTACAGAGATTCTATTGGCCGGGGGTGATGAAGGACATAGAAAATTATTGTTCCTCCTGCCCTGTGTGTCAGAGGTCGGCCCCGATGCCACATTTCCGTAGCCCGCTGGTCCCTCTACCCATCATTGAGGTCCCGTTTGAGAGGATCGCCATGGATTTGGTAGGGCCTATAATCAAGTCCGCTAGGGGGCACCAGTACATATTAGTTATAATGGACTATGCCACCCGTTATCCAGAAGCGATCCCTCTCTGAAATACCTCGGCCAAAACCATAGCCAAAGAGCTATCTCTTGTGTTTAGCCGGGTGGGTATTTGTAAAGAACTGCTTACGGACCAAGGTACACCCTTTATGTCCCGGGTTATGAAGGAGCTGTGTAAATTGTTCAAAGTGACGCAATTACGTACATCTGTGTATCACCCCCAAACCGATGGGCTGGTTGAAAGATTCAACAAAACCCTAAAACAAATGTTGAAGAAAGTGGTGGATAGAGATGGAAAGGATTGGGACTGTCTACTTCCTTATCTGATGTTTGCTATTAGGGAGGTGCCCCAATCCTCTACGGGATTCTCCCCCTTTGAGTTACTGTATGGGAGACACCCAAGAGGGCTGTTGGATATTGCCAAGGAAACTTGGGAAAGTGAGAGTTCTCCCCACAGGAGTGTGATTGAGCATGTCGCCCTGATGCAAGACCGAATTGCACAGGTAATGCCCATCGTGAAGGAACATTTGGCCCAAGCGCAGTTAGCACAGCAGAGAGTGTACAACCGTGGAGCCAAGACCCGTACCTTTTCCCCGGGGGATAGGATACTGGTACTTGTCCCTACGGTTGAAAGTAAATTCCTTGCCAAATGGCAAGGCCCCTATGAGATAATGGAAAAAGTGAGCGAAGTGAATTACAAGGTCAGACAACCAGGAAGGCGAAAGCCCGAACAGATCTATCACGTTAATCTGTTGAAAGCCTGGAGGGATAGAGAGTCCCTAGTCGCAGACACTTGGTCACCAGCTCAAACTGGTTGCGTGATTCCTGAGGTTGGAATAGCAGCCACCTTGTCACAACCCCAACAACAGGAGGTTAAGGAGTTTGTGCTTCGCAACAAGGAGGTATTCTCTGAGCTGCCGGGACAAACATCTGGGGTAGAGCATGACATCATTACCCCGCCCGGTGAAAGGGTGAAGTTAAAACCCTATCGGATCCCAGAGGCCCGACGGGAGGCAATACAGGAGGAAGTACAGAAAATGCTGAACTTAGGGGTGATAGAGGAGTCCCAAAGTGATTGGTCTAGTCCCATTGTGTTGGTGCCTAAACCGGATGGGAGCTGGCGATTTTGTAACGATTTTCGTCAGTTGAACAAAGTTACAAAATTTGACACCTACCCCATGCCACGTATAGATGAGTTGATCGACCGGCTGGGAACAGCCCGATACATGACGACTCTTGACCTCACAAAAGGGTATTGGCAAATCCCCCTGGCCAAGTCGGCCAAAGAGAAAACCGCATTTGTAACCCCAGACGGGGCGTTCCAATATAAAAGAATGCCGTTCGGGTTACAGAATGCGCCGGCCACATTCCAGCGGAAAATGGACCAGATGCTGAGGCCCCATCGGAAGTATGCTGCGGCTTACCTGGATGACGTAATTGTCCATAGTACAGATTGGGCCTCACATCTGCCAAAAGTGCAAGCAGTCCTGGACTCTGTTCGGGAAGCGGGGTTTACGGCTAACCCCAAGAAGTGTACCATTGGGCAGGAGGAGGCCAAATATCTTGGGTACACCATTGGGAGGGGAGTAATAAAACCCCAACTCAACAAAGTCGAGGCCATCCAGAGTTGGCCACGTCCCAACAGCAAGAAGCAGGTACGAGCCTTTCTGGGAATCGCTGGGTATTATCGGCGATTCATTCCCCACTTTGCTTCTAAGGCTGTGCCCCTAACCAACCTGACGAAGGGGAAAGGGTCGGTCATGATTAAATGGACCCCCGAGGCTGAGGCAGCATTCCAATTCTTGAAACAAGCCTTATGTAGCCAGCCAGTGTTGTACTCACCCGACTTCTCTAAAGACTTTGTCGTACAAAGTGATGCGTCAGATGTGGGGTTAGGAGCAGTATTGTCCCAGGTCTGGAACGGGGAAGAGCACCCAGTCATTTACCTCAGCAGGAAGTTGAAGTCCCATGAGGTAAATTACGCCACCGTTGAAAAGGAGTGTTTAGCGGTGAAGTGGGCTCTAGATTCCCTTCGGTACTACCTGCTAGGTAGGCACTTTGACATGGTTACGGATCACGCTCCGTTAAAGTGGATGGCTCAAAACAAGGAAACAAATAGAAGAGTGAATAGGTGGTTCCTGGCCCTCCAGGAATTCAACTTCACAGTAAAGCATCGCCCTGGCGTTCAAATGGGGAATGTGGATGCTTTGTCTCGAGTACATGAATGCCTGATTGCTGGTGTTCCAACCCCGAGGTTAAAACAAGAGGGGGGGGTATGTGACAGCAGGAAGGTGGGGTCACCTGGTTGCATCCAGGGGGGTAGGTATATTTCTCCCAGATTCAGGCTTTATGCCGACTTATACAACTAGGGAGAGAGTTGATGAAGCCCAGCTGAGGCTAGTGGGCTCATGGATGATTCATACCTCTAGGGAGAGTGCTGGGCGTCGTGCAGGCAGGGAGTTGATGAGACCAGCTGAAGCTTGTCAGCTCGTTTAAGGCCTCTATAAAAACTCCCAGCTTCATTAGGTGTTTGCTCATGCCTGGAACCAGACCTGTGTGGACTGTCTAGGGAGAGTGAACCCCTGTGCGGTGAGACAAAGCCTGTGTGGCTATTTGCTTGGACATTTAAAACCAGGGACTTAGGGACTAGGACAGCACTAGGCTGATCCCAGTTGTTAGTTAGGAAACCTGTATGTTTACTCAGAGGTCAAGTTGACCAGGATTTATTTTATTTATGTTTCTTTTGCTTTGCTGTGTTTTGTCACTGTAAATAGAAAATAAACCGCACCTTTTTGATTTTAAAAACCACAACCTCCGTTTGCTGGGCCTGTTTTTGTGTGGGGAGCCCATCCCGGGGGTCACACACACCCGCTGCCGAGCTAACCCCCTCACAATATATACATTTTTTCGGGACATTTATTATAGTAAAAAATATTGCTTTTTTTTCAAAATTGTCGCTCTATTTTTGTTTATAGCAGTGTTTCTCAACTCCAGTCCTCGAGGCGCACCAACAGGTCATGTTTTTGGGATTTCCTGCAGATGAAACAGCTGTGGTAATTACTAAGGCAGTGAAACTGCTCAAATAACCTGTGCAAATCAATGGAAATCCCAAAAATATGACCTGTTGGTGCGCCTTGAGGACTGGAGTTGAGAAACACTGGTTTATAGCACAAAAAAAAAAAACATAGAGGTTATCAAATACCGCCAAAAGGAAGCTCTATTTGTGGGAAAAAAAAGGACATCAATTTTGTTTTGGAGCCACGGCGCACGATCGCGCAATTGTCAGTTAAAGCGACACAGTGCCAAATCGCAAAAAGTGGCCCAGTCGTTTGGCAGCCAAATCCTCCGGGGCTGAAGTGGTTAAAAGAGCTGTTTTACACTTGAAAGTCCCACAGTGCCGGCTACTTGTGGAAATTGATAAGAAACCCTTCATATAAGACAAGCTAACAACTGGATCCTAACCTTAGCATGAAGCAATCGGCTTATTTTATGATACATCTCGGGTTATTAATAACCTCTATATTATCTATAGAGAATTATATAATCTGCCTGAGACATCCCAAACAGAGGCTCCTGGGAACAGGCTCTGCACATGTTCTTATCTCTCATAATCCGTTTTTGCAGCACGTTTAGGCCTTCACAGCTGTTCCTCCCCCCTCTGAGATCTAGCTATTATCAAGTTATTGCGATATATATTTGAATGGAGCAGCAAATGGCGATGTGAGTCAACATCACTTTACATCTTCCTACTTGTTTATCGAGTCTGTTTGCTATAATCTTATAACTTATTGTACCTTCTGTTTTCCTATGTGGTTTATAAAAACTGAAGCAAAGAAACCTGAAGTAGAAATAGAGCTAAAGTAGAGATAAAACTAATTTATTTTTAGTTGAAAAGAGAAGTATGTTTTTCGTTTTGTGTTTTTTTTTTGTTGCAGATTACGGTAATACTTATCTAGGTGGATGCAGCATCAGACCGATGCTGCAGCTGTCCTCCGGCATCTCTGCACTGAGAACCGAGCCACCGAACGCCGCCGATGGCTCGGTTCTCTCACCTCCCTGAGAGGAGTGCTGCTGACTGTCAGCAGCTCTCCTGCTCTGCTCCTCCAAGCTCATTGGAGCGCTGAGCTGTGGAGGGGCAAGGAGCGGCCGTCTCAGCGGGTCGCTGAGAGGCTGAGACTGCTATCAGTCCAGGCAGCTGGCGGATTCAGACTTCCTAAATCGGGATGACGCACTTCCTCGACTGATTGCAGTGACTTCAGTCCGCTCTCTGCTGAAAACGGATCACAGGAGTGCAAAACGAATTCCACTCCTGTGACCATTAGGAGAAGCCCAGTCTAAAAAGCTTAGGCTGGACTTCTCCTTTAAAACGCAATATTTGATTGACTAATTCATTGATTGATTGATTTGCTAAAAAATAAAACATTTTATCTTTTTTTTTTTTTCAAAATATTTTTTATTGAAAATTTTTCAAATATACAGTTATGCAGAAACATAAATTAATGTAATGATCAGTGTAGATTACAATAAAAAACTGTAGAGGTACGCACTTACATAGCGCGCACCACCAGATTATGAGAACCAAAATATAACAATTCGAACAGTAAGTTGTTTCCGAAACAAAATGCATCCACACTAGTTAAAGTAAATAATTTTTTTTAACTAGTTTTATTTGTTTTGTGTAATACTAAACCAGGGTAACAGACTGTATAACAAGTATAACAATGGTATGTACAATCAAACTATCCTAGGGTCCTTTGTAAATGGGCTTTGGATGGACCAATGCAACTTGCTTTTAGGTACAGCAGGGCCCAGGGGTCACCAAACTTTCAAAAAAAATGGTCAGTTTACTGTCCTTCAGACTTTAGGATGGCTGGACTGTGGCCAGTAGGAGTAGAAAATGTCCTAGCATCAGTAGGAGTAGAAAATGTCCCAGCATCAGTAGAAGTGGACTATGTCCCAGCATCAGTAGGATTATGTCTCAAGTTTGGTGGTTAGCAGTAAGTAAAAAAATTACATAGCCCTGTGGTCATCAAAATGAGGAATTGTTCCCGATCATTGGTATTAGTGGGAGGTGGGAGCAGGGCTGGCACAAGGGGTGGGCTGCCCTGATCGCAGTGGTTTACTATAGGGATAGGGGCGCCTTCCTTCTGTTACAAGGCTGACAGGAGTAGTGACAGTGTCACATCATGAACGGGGGAAGGGGGGACCTGTTTGGCATCTTTGCCCTTGGCACAAGATGACCTTGTCCCAGCACTGGGTGGGGGGAATAGTGCCCCATTGTTGATGTCAGTGGGAAGAATAGTGCCCAATCGTTTATATCAGTGGAAGGAATAATGCCCCATCATTGGTGACAGTAGAAAGAATAGTACCCCGCTGTTGGTGTTAGTGGGAGAAATAGTACCTTGTATCAGTAGAAGGAACAATGCCCCAAAGGCTGCAGTTTGGAGACCACTGAGGTATAGTATATTAAATTTGGAGCTAAACACACTTGTTGCTCAAGGGCTGTGTCACCCTGGGTAGGTCATTCAGTAAACTCAGAGGGCCTGGGCCAGCTGGGCATTGGTCAACCCAGGCTTTTCATGAGCCCTCTGAGTTCCTGTTTCACTTGCACAGGGTGCTGGGGTAAGCATGCAGTAGAAACGGCAGGTGATGGGGGGGGGGGCAAGTCAACTTTTGCATCGGGGCCCACAAGCTTCAAGCTATGCCTCTGCATAAAACCTTGTTCAGTACAGTGACCAGGTGATTAAAGCAAGTGATAAGGAGGCATTGTATTGCCTCCTCATCACCTGCTTTAACCCATTGGATCCCACACTAGCATGCTGCAACTGTGTGCATTGCACATGGTTGCAGGGTGTTTGCAGAGTGGCCCAATTGATTTGAATGGGTTGCCCCCCAATGGGATCACCCACCAAAAGCAACAGGGGTTATAATTCCTGCCGCAGCAAGTGTACATCCTCAGCTGCTGCCTCTGCAGCTAAAGGGGGTAGGGACGAATGTATGTAGTGTGAGCAGTGTAGCTTGAGTGTGGCAGGAACACAGGGGGGCCCCATGATCTCCTATTGCCTGGGGGCCCAATGAGTTGTCAGTCCACCCCTGCCCACGTACCCACTGAAAAAAGCCCTGGGAAGATGAGATGCATAGTCACGTGATAGAACTTTTAACCTTCTAAAAAAGGTAAGAAATTTCTGAAACTAAACAAAAACACTTATGGTGTCTGCATAGTTATAACTGTATTAGAAATTGTCTATAACAAAGTGGACCGTGCAGTACAATGGTAACTCAATTAGCATGTCTGTTCTTCCAAAAACTCTAAAAAGTATTGTAGAATATTTGGGTGTTTGATTACCTAAGCTTACATAGTAAGGGAGTTATTGCTTATTTTTATGAAGGAGTGCAAAAATGCAATGAATAAGACAATTGTATAGCTTCTTTATGAAATGGCAACTCCCTCTAGGCAATACATGCATATGTATGAATTTAGAGTACAGAAATAGAATATCTGCTGTATATCATTAGCTGCCTGTTGTAAAATATGCACTATTTTTTCATAAGGTGGAACTCTGGGGATTTTGCAAAATAAGACTATATGCATTGTATTTGGAGATGTTCAACTTGCCATTAAAACCTAAAGAAATGGACTTGATGCTTTCTGTAAGCTGCCACCCCCTAGTCTCTCCTGGCCATTAGACAAGACCAGTACAAGAACGCAAACAAAATGGTAATTGTTGTGGCCAGCTTCAGAGAGGGCCACCTTACAGTGGAAGACAAAGACAGAAAAGGTGAAGAATATCCAGAAAAACGAGAAAGGCAGAAGGAAGAAAGAGAAAGAACTAATCAAAGGAAGAGGTTAGTGTAGATTTCCTGCATAAAGCTAATGCTGTGATGCAGGAGGTGCTGCGCTGCCCCTGGGTGTCCTCCCTAGTAGTCTCAGGCTAGGATCTCTGCTGGTATGGTTTCCCGCTGGCAGGCTAATGATCAGACAGAAGTACTCTATCTCTCAGGCTGGCTATACATGGGTCGATTTTCGAAAGATTTTTCTTTTGAAAATCTTATCTAAGAATTTTAATTCGAATTTCACACCATAAGTGGGCTGCTGCAACAGCCGATTTTCGTACGGCCATTGAATTTGAGTAATCGGGCATGTTGGAAATTTTTTGAAAAATGAACGATTTTCGAATCAATGATGGAAGAATTGTGCGAGAAATGTAATCAAAAAAGAAATGCGCATGTGCAAGAAAAGAAAATTCCCGGAAAGATTAGAAGATTCCCAGCCACAAAAATTATTTTTTGTAGCAACAGGAGGTGAAATTGAAGACTTGGTTGGTCGATTTTCAAAATCAATGGTGGCACCATCGGATCACAAAACTCACAAAATTTCAGATTTTCAAATAAAAATTCTTTCAAAATTCGACCATGTATAGACAGCCTAACTCCCTCGATGCCAAGTGGAAGAACATTCCTGGGCAGTTTATTAAAAATCACCTCTCACTCCTCTCACTAATCAAAACAAAACTGCACTCAAAAAGTAAGTAAAATCCAAATGAATCCTCACTGCAGCACTCAGAAACATAAAAATACAAATGCATAATACTACATAAATCTCAAAACAGTTGCACTGTGTGAGTAATACATGAAACCAAGTGATAACTAATGTTCATGAATTATCACAGTAAATTCATATAAGTTACAAGTGTTATGAAAATAGTAAATAAGTCCACAAAATTATATAAAGTGAAATGAATCCTCAGTGTGCCTTATTTGCGGATGACCTGTTGCTGTTTATCACATCCCCCCACACTACTCTGTCAAACTTACTGTCTCTTCGGAACCGCTTTGGGAACATTTCAGGGCTCCTAGCTAACCATGATAAGTTGGAGGCGCTGAATGTCAAATAGGTCAACTTCGACATTACAGAGTATCCAGACTCAATACTCTTTTCAGTGGCACCAGACATCCCTTTCCTATTTAGGAATCTGACTAACCCCCAATGTTTTCTCTCTCTATAAGGCCAACTATCCAACTTTGTTCGCTAAGCTATTGGAGGACGTGATGGCCTGATCTGATGTGAGTTTGTCATGGTTGGGTATAATACATTTTGGACAATTTCATGCTCCCAACATTGTGGGAACAGTTTGGGGATGGCCCTTTCCTGTTCCAATATGACTGCACACCAGTGCACAAAGCAAGGTCCATAAAGACCTGGATGACCGAGTTTGGGATAGAGAAACTTGACTGGCCTGCACAGAGTCCTGACTTCAACCTGATAGAACACATTTGGGATGACCCTAAGCGCAGACTCCGAGCCAGGCCTTCACATCCAACACCAGTGCCTGACCTCACAAATGTGCTTCTGGAAGAATGGTCAAACATTCCCATAGACACACTCCTAAACCTTGTGGACAGCCTTCCCAGAAGAGTTGAAGCTGTTATAGGGGTGGGCCAACTCAATATTAAACCCTACGGACTAATACTGGGATGCCATTAAAGTTCATGTGCATGTAAAGGCAGGCGTCCCAATACATTTGGTAATATAGTGTATATATACTGTATACAAACATATATCTATCTATAGATAGATATATTGAAGTAAAGGGAAACACAAGGTCATTTATACCGCCCACCCAACAGCCCCTTTTAAGCTGCAGACGGTGGGTATTTACATGCCACTGTTGTGATGCTTTGCTGTCACATTCAATGGGCAGTTATGCCACCAAACACAGCCCATTGAAGCAAATAGGGCTGATGCATACATGGTCATGTGGCATTTAACACTAAACTTTTCAATTGACACTCGACCATAGCAGTACGTTGGTTATGTTCAACCATCAATGTGAAACGTAATGGTGAAAAACCACCCGTGGATGTAATTGAATATATCTTCTGCGTATGTACTGTAAATAACAAGCAGCGGTTATATCCTAATTTGTTAAAAGTCACAGATGTCCCATTCAGAGCAGTGTGGTACAATGTCATCAGAATTAGCTGGAAGTTCAGTCAGTGCCTCCTACCATGTGTTTGATGTTAGAGGGTTTGCGTCATTACATGTCACATGGCACTGTGATGTTGCAGTCCTTATGTTGGTGACATGCATCCCCTTAAGATTAGCTAACTTTTTCCTGTTATTGTGAATTTTTTTTTACACATCTAACGAAAAGGCTTGGCAGAGTTTGCGACAGAGGAGTTGTTAATAGAAGCAGGACATTATTCTTATTAGTTATCCTGCTAGGTCACATTATTCAAATTGGGAAGAGTCTGCATTTGTATCTATGTCTTCGTATATGTTTCAATCTTAGAACACATCCTTGTGGTTGTAGAACAAATAAAACACATACAATCAGGTCCATAAATATTGGGACATCAACACAATTCTAATCTTTTTGGCTCTATACACTACCACAATGGATTTGAAATGAAACAAACCAGATGTGCTTTAACTGCAGACTTTCAGCTTTAATTTGAGGGTATGTACATCCAAATCAGGTGAACGGTGTAGTAATTACAACAGTTTGTACAGTATATGTGCCTCCCGCTTTTTAGGGGCCAAAAGTAATGGGACAGATTAACAATCATAAATCAAACTTTCCCTTTTTAATATTAGGTTGCAAATCCCTTGCAGTCAATTACAGCCTGAAGTCTGGAACGCATAGACATCACCAGACGCTGGGTTTCATCCCTGGTGATGCTCTGCCAGGCCTCTACTGCAATTGTCTTCAGTTCCTGCTTGTTCTTGGGGCATTTTCCCTTCAGTTTTGTCTTCAGCAAGTGAAATGCATGCTCAATCGGATTCAGGTCAGGTGTCTAACTTGGCCATTGCATAACATTCCACTTCTTTCCCTTAAAAAACTCTTTGGTTGCTTTCGCAGTATGCTTCGGGTCATTGTCCGTCTGCACTGTGAAGCGCCGTCCAATGAGTTCTGAAGCATTTGGCTGAATATGAGCAGATAATATTGCCCGAAACACTTCAGAGTTCATCCTGCTGCTTTTGTCAGCAGTCACATCATCAATAAATACAAGAGAACCAGTTCCATTGGCAGCCATACATACCCACGCCATGACACTACCACCACCATGCTTCACTGATGAGGTGGAATGCTTTGGATCATGAGCAGTTCCTTTCCTTCTCCATGCTCTTCTCTTCCCATCACTCTGGTACAAGTTGATCTTGGTCTCATCTGTCCATAGGATGTTGTTGCAGAACTGTGAAGGCTTTTTTAGATGTTGTTTGGCAAACTCTAATCTGGCCTTCCTGTTTTTGAGGCTCGCCAATGGTTTACATCTTGTAGTAAACCCTCTGTATTCACTCTGGTGAAGTCTTCTCTTGATTGTTGACTTTGACACACATACACCTATCTCCTGGAGAGTGTTCTTGAGCTGGCCAACTGTTGTGAAGGGTGTTTTCTTCACCAGGGAAAGAATTCTTCGGTCATCCACCACAGTTGTTTTCCGTGGTCTTCCGGGTCTTTTGGTGTTGCTGAGCTCACCGGTGCGTTCTTTCTTTTTAAGGATGTTCCAAACAGTTGATTTGGCCACACCTAATGTTTTTGCTATCTCTCTGATGGGTTTGTTTTGTTTTTTCAGCCTAATGATGGCTTGCTTCACTGATAGTGACAGCTCTTTGGATCTCATATTGAGAGTTGACAGCAACAGATTCCAAATGCAAATAGCACACTTGAAATGAACTCTGGACCTTTTATCTGCTCCTTGTAAATGGGATAATGAGGGAATAACACACCTGGCCATAGAACAGCTGAGCAGCCAATTGTCCCATTACTTTTGGTCCCTTAAAAAGTGGGCGGCACATATGCAAACTGTTGGAATTCCTACACCGTTCACCTGATTTGGATGTAAATACCTTCAAATTAAAGCTGAAAGTCTGTAGTTAAAGCACATCTTGTTTGTTTCATTTCAAATCCATTGTGCTGGTGTATAGAGCCAAAAAGATTAGAATTGTGTCGATGTCCCAATATTTATGGACCTGACTGTAGCAATCTCACATAAGTCACTTTTATACTTAAAGTGGTTGTAAAGGTTCCCGTCATACTTACCTCCACTGTGCAGTTCCTTTTGCACAGAGTGGCCCCGATCGTCCTGTTCTGGGGTCCCACGACGGCTCTCGCGGCTCCTCCCCGCAATAGATAACCCACTCTGGGAAGCTCTCTCCTGAGGGGGTTACCTTAGGATGCATTAAGGTGAAAAAACACGAAGGTTTACAACCCCTTTAAAGCAGAACACCAGCCAAAAAATAAGATAAAAATGAATGGCTTATTAAAATATAAACTAACAAACCAGCTTTTTCTGCAGTATTCAGTACAGAGATTTCCCTGCAGGATTTTTTTCCCCTAAATGTCCTCAGCCTGGTAGCCAGACTCACTGAATCCACTTCCTCTAAACCCAGGTTGTCCTGGACCCACCCCAGCCTGAGATTGGATAGTGAAAAGAACAGCAGCACAGTGATGAGTTCATGTCTCTCTCCGCTTGATTTCTCTTCCTATCAGCATGCTTCTTATCAGCATATAAATTGATTGGCTCCTTGGTCTTTTTCTTCCTCCTACATTTCAGCTCTGCTCTACAGGAACTGCAAGGGGCTGCACATTCAGGTATACACACTGCTTGTATTTAATAAAGCATTAAAGTGTAATTTAAAGAAAAACTTTTTTTTTAGTTTTTTAGTTTTAGATTGGAGTGGATTAGGACACCTGTCACTTTGTATTGCTGTCTGTGGGCTCATTAGGGAAATTCACCATCTGCATTTGTCCTGATTACCATTATCATCAAAAGTGAAAGTAAAATAAAATTTTGGGTTGACATCAGAACAGTAAATAGGGGAGATCTTCCAACAGGGCACTATTTCTGGTGACCCTGGTGCCAACCAGGGATGCCCTCACTTTGGAGGGATTTCTTGTCACTTCCTGTTTGGCTATGGAACAGAAGTGAAGGGAAATATCCCCAGTGGGACACAGGTGGCAAATTAACTAATATAGTTTATAATCCTCCCTTTAACCCCTTCCATACCGGGCCATAGCAGAATGACGCCGGCAGGAACCCCCTCTCCCTCCGGGTGGACGTCTTATGACGTCCTGGATTTGAGGGGGGATATCTGAATGATGCCTGCAGCTAGAGGCATCATTCAGATATCCTTGTTTGCAGCCGGCGATCCTGCGCACAATAAGAATGATCATAGCGGCGGTTCCGCCGCTTGATCGTTCTTATAGGCGGCGGGAGGGGACATCCCCCCCTCCCGCTGCCATCCGGTGCTTCTCCGGGCTCTCCCGTGCGATCAGGGACCCGGAGAGAATAGTCGGCGCCGTTGGTGGGTCACGTGATGAGCATAGAGATGACTGGTGACCAGATGGTCACCAGTCATCTCTATGATCGTCGGAGGACCCAGGCGCGATGTGATGACGTCACGCCCGGGTCCTCAAATGTAAAGAAAGCCGCCATTGCGGCTAGTAAGTATGAGATCGGTGAAAAAAAATTCACTGATCTCATGCTTTCCAGCCTGGAGGAGAGATGTGGGGTCTTATTGACCCCGCATCTCTCCATAAAGAGGACCTGTCACACACATTCCTATTACAAGGGATGTTTACATTCCTTGTAATAGGAATAAAAGTGATCAAAAAAAAAGTGTAAAAAAAATTGTAAAAAAAAAAAAAAAAAAAAAAAAATATATTTTTTTAAACGCCCGTCCCCAATAGCTCGCGCTTAGAAGCGAACACACACGTAAGTCCCGCCCGCATATGTAAACGCCGTTCAAACCACACATGTGAGGTATCGCCGCGTGCGTTAGAAAGCATGCAACAATTCTAGCACTAGACCTCCTCTGTAACTCTAACCTGGTAACCTGTAAAAAATTTCAAAGCGTCGCCTATGGAGATTTTTAAGTACCGAAGTTTGGCGCCATTCCATGAGTGCGCGCAATTTTAAAGCGTGACATGTTAGGTATCTTTTTACTCGGCGTAACATAAGCTTTCATATTTTACAAAAAAATTGGGCTAACTTTACTGTTTTTTTATTTTTTAATTCATGAAACCATTTTTTTCCCTCAAAAAAGGCGTTTGAAAAATTATTGCGCAAATACCGTGCAAGATAAAAAGTTGCAACGACCGTCATTTTATTCCCTAGGGTGTCTGCTAAAAAAAACATATATAATGTTTCGGGGTTCTGAGTAATTTTCTAGCAAACGAATGATGATTTGACATGTAGGAGAGAAGTGCCAGAATAGGCCCGGTATTGAAGTGGTATAAAAAGCCCTGTATGGAAGTGGTTAAAATTGCATTTAGTTCTACCTTAACTTCCCTGGCGGTATGATTCTGTCTGGAATTATGTACCAAAAGCGGTACAATTATTTTGCATGGAAATTTGGTGTTATGTATTGTAGGCCTGCAATTCTTAGTAATTACTTACTTAAACCTGACCAAACAAGAGTCTAGTAGACATCCCAGGTATGATAAAGTTTGAAACACAAAATCATAAAGTATAATATAAAAAATAACTATAAATAATTATAACAAAGAGTAATGTAATTATAATAAAAATTATTCAATAATGTAATCAAATCAAAAACACAGAAATCTGCTCAGTTGCAGAATTGTCGCTGTCATTAGATTTAGTATTTGATGACGAATTTCCCCACAAATCACTATCGCTCAGTTCTGCAAGTGATTCTAATTTATTATCGCTGTTTTTTAGCTGGTCTAAAACCACTTTTGACATAAAGGGACACTTTTTGGTTGCTATGGACAATCTCCAGTTTCCAGGCAGAAAGAACAGTTTTTATAATATAAAACTGCATGCAGGACACTGGACAGACCACTAGGGGCAAAGGGGATGTGTAATTATTTGATACAGTACTGTAATCTGTAAGATTACAGTATACTGTATCTATACTGTGTTTTTCACTTTTTGAATTTGGCGCCAAACTCTGCCCCCGTGCGCCGCAACGTCGCAGGGAACGGAGCTCGGCACCTCGGCTCTGGCTCGATGTTACTACTCTTAGCATTAAAAACTCACCCCGAGCCAGACTCGGGAATACTGCCAAGGGGGTTAAAGGAGAAGTATGGACAAAGCTTTTCTGGCCACACTTCTCCTATGGATCACAGGAGTGCTGTTTGTTCTGCACTCCTGTGATCTGTTTTCAGCCAGCAGTGGGCTAAGGCCCGCTGTTGGCTGACATCACAGAGTCGTCAAGACTCTGAAAAGATCTCGACTATATGGTCAGTATCCACCCAGAAGTTGGACCAGCACCTGGCTCAGCCTTTCAGTGATCCACTGAGAGCTTGAGCCAGTCCCTCCCGTCCCCTCCACAGCTCAGCACTCCAGTGGGCACTGGAGGGGAGAGCAGAGAGACAGTGACTGACTCTATTTAGAGCTGAGTGGGAGAACTGAGTGATCAGCGGTCTTTGATTGTTCAGTTCCCCCTGCGGAGCCGGCGGGGGACAGATGCAGCATCGAATCGATGCTGCATCCATCTTGGTGAGTATAATTGTTTTTTTTTTTTATTTCCAAACTTCCCTTTTAAAGATTACAGAGCTGCAATTTATTTATGCATTTTATAACTGCCTAAAGTTCAGTTTTCAAGTTGCTTTGTTCTGTAGGTATGTGGAGGTCAGTTGGAGGAATCACTGAATGTAACAGGGAACACATTAGATCAACAGTCCTGGAAGTGTCCGTTTTGTAACACACTTCAGTGAAAGATTACTTTACAACATAGTGGCATTCAACGATGAAGGCAGAAGGATAGGTAAGCATTTGCTTTGTTCTTTTACAGTTACAGCTTATTTGAAGAGCTTTGGTAAAGCAACAAATTTGCTTTAAACACTGATTAAAGTAATTGTTAAGTCTTGTTTAAAAATCAAACAAAAAAACAAAGCAAACATGTTATACTTATGTAGCGGGGTGTTCAATTTAGGGGAAGTGTCTGAGTAATAACCAGGCTCAGACACCTTACAGTAAATTGTTATGAGTTATGGACCATTTTTGTCCTCAGGGGATAATACTGGTGATGTGTTCCCTGTGGCCTGTGGGGGCGCTGCCATTCTGGGCCAGGGTTGAACCGCGAGCGTAGTGCTGTGCCTTTTGTGACCCCTCTTGGCAGCTGTACAGTGGGGCGGGGACCTGCTGTGCATGCCGGGAGGGGATATAAGAGGGGCAGACATCTTCTGAGAGAGGTCGGTCCACCCCCAGGCACCTTCAGCCTGGGAGTGCGTGTGGCTCGTCTCTGGGTGCCCTCGGCCCGGAGGCCGTGTTCCGGTTCCACCTCAGGCACCTTTAGCCTGGGGTGAGGTACTACCTCACCGTTTATGTCCGCCTGGGTATGGAGGCCCAGGAGCTGCAGCAATGGCCCGGGTCCCAGCAATCTTCGGCTGGGGTCCACTAGGGATCGAGGAGTCCAGGGTGCCGCCTTGCGAGGGGACCCGCGCCCTAAGAGAAGGGAGGATCTGTTCCGAGGGACCGATGCTGTGGTCACGGTGAAGGAAGGGTCTGTTGACTCTCTGGGGGGAAGCTTTCTCCCTGAAAGGGGCCATGTCCTAGGAAGAAACCAAGGTTCACCAGGTCAGTGGCAGTGACCTTGTTCACCAGGTCAGTGGCAGTGACCTTATTCTTAGGGTCTGTGGCAGAGACCAACCTCATGGTCTATGGCAGAGACCGTGCGTCAAAACTGTTTGAGAAACCTGAACAGTCAGAAGAGTGTGAGCTACGTTTGTGCCTGGACCTCCTCCACCCCTTAAGCTGTCCTGTGTCTTTGCTCCAACCTTTCTTCTATCCAAGAGACTATTTGCTATTCAAGTGAAAATAAATATTGAGTTTGACTTTCAGCTGGTGTGGACATTCACGTTCCTGGGGAAGTCAAGGACTTGTATCTATCCACGGTAGAGGTGAGAATCATTCTCAGGAGGACTTTGGACTCTGGCTGCAAAAACAACACCGCCTAACCTCTTTACACAGGAGGGTACGGGCTGATAGTGCGGTGTGCCTGTATCCCCCTGCGAGGAGCCGAGTTTAATGCAGGAGGGGGATAGGTGGGTGCGCTAGACGTGGGGGCTCGAGTCCGGGATTTGTCTGCGGTTGGAAAGTGTGAAGACCCCCCAGAGTTTGAACTTTATTCCCCAGTGAAGTTCCGTGGAGGTCGGCCATATTGAGAACTGCGCCACGAGGAGAACCCTGACTGTGTAGTTCGTGGGCGTGCCTATACAGAAAGCCCACGAACAGTGCAGAAGATGGAAGGAGTCTGGCCATGTGAAGAGTTGCACGTGGGGACTTTGGCGCAAAGAGGACAGTGCGCAATGGAACAGCAAGTGAGCAACATGGCGTCTCATGCCTCATGGATTCCAGCCACAACCACCATGAATATGACCTTGTTTGCTGCTTCCATGACGGACACAGGGATTCGGCTGAAGCCCCAGGGACATTTTTCCCTCTACGTTTCCTGAGATGTGGAGGCCCTCGGAGTGGTTTGTCCCGGCTGCTCGGGACTGGTGGTGCATCTCAAGCCCTTCGGCAGATGCGAGCAATGTAGGGAGTTCTTATTTGAGGTGGAGCAACCCACAGAGAAGCCTCGGGCTTTCCGCCTCAACTGCCTTACAGGCGCCACTACTTCGGAGGAAGGAGCCAGAGCTTTTGCAGCCACCCCTATGCGCACTGTTGAGACTTCGGAGGATGACGCGAGCACAGATGTTCCGGAGATTGAGGAACCGGAATCGGAGAGACCAGAGGATGTTGCCTTGGTCACCACAGAGTCCTTACTCCCACCGCCCAAGAGGAAGATTGGCTTTGTGATGGCTTCCTGCGGCCGTGGTGGAGTTACGCCCCAGCGCTTACTCGGAACGGATGCATCCAAAGGGAAAAGTTCCGGACGTCCTGGCTCAGCTACAAGCTGAGGTAAGCCGGGGAAAGAGACTCTGTCAGACGTCCGAAGTGTCAGGGATGCTTGGGTCAGGGATCCCAGGGCCCTTGAACTGGTTAGAGGCGGTGACTCGTCTTCTACCCGGAGTTACTTGCCTGCAGAGGAATGTGACACCTCTGACCTGGAGTCGGTCTCTGATCCGGGAGACGCCGCCGCCATTGATGAAGTGTTTGAGCGGAAGGGTTGGGATAAGATGCCCCTGTCCTTGTCCCGTAGAAATAGGGACCCACCCATGTCCACTGGGGAGAGCACACCCCGGGTGGAGGCCCCGGAGCCTGAGGAGGGATCTGTCCCGTTGCCTGCCCTTCCACCACTGGAGATACCTGGATTCGTTGTTGGGATGGAGCAGGTGTCATTGAGAGCCCCTGTGTCTGGTCCTGAGGTAGTGAAAGTACCTTGACACCCGAATTCCATAGTCTTGTCCGGTATGGGAGATCGTCTTACCATGCAACCTTTGTCCCGTTTGCAGAGGTTATTTAACCAGAAGGTTGCCAGTGAATACGGATGGGAGTACCCGTACCTTCCAAAGGAGTTTCTGTTTGAGGTAGAGGCCTATAGAAACCGGTAGTACGCGGACTTTGTTTGGACACATATTAAAGTACCCCAAGCCCGGAGGTACTATTCATGGTCTGCTACAGCTACCAAGCGGTAGGCTTGTGCAATTCGTTTCGTAACGAATCGAAATTCGTCCGAATTTAGCAACTTTCGGACATTCGGAAGCATTCGAATTTCCGAACAGAGCAATTACGAATAAAACCGAATCCGAAATAAATTATACCGCAAAATAGCGAATGCCCGAAGGTCTTCGGCATAATTCGTTATGAAAAAAGTTACGAATGTACAAATCCATTCGAAGCACAATAACACTCACTCTGCTCTCTGCTTCTCCCTCACCATGCTGAACTCCCTCTCAAAATGGTGTACAGGGGGCGGAGGCTATAGCCGCATGAAAAAACGAAAGTAAAATACGAGATTTCGAATCCATTCGAAGCACAATAACACTCACTCTGCTCTGCTCTCTGCTTCTCCCTCACCGTGCTGAACCCTCTCAAAATGGTGTACGGGGCGGAGCCTATAGCCGCATGTAAAAAACAAAAGTAAAATACGAGATTTCGAATCGTTACAAATAACCGCTATGCATTTAGAAAAGTACAAATCCATTCAAAGCACATTAGGCATAATAGGCAGCGTCGTTGTGAGAGAGACACGGAAAATTACGAATCAACGAACCCAAAAAAAGTTACGAAAGTAAGAGTTGTGTCCAGAATCAACGAAAAACAACGTACTCTACCGAAAGTACGAATTATAAAGCAACAAAAAATTCAACGAAAAATGTCGCTTGCAAAAATACGAATGAGTCCGAACACGAAAAATCCCGTCTAGCAAAATTACGAATGATTACGAATCAACAGGACCGGAAAGAAACGAACCGAAACGGAACAAATTTTTCCGTTGTGCACAAGTCTACCAAGCGGTACAAAGACTGTAGGAAAGCCTGGATGCTTGGTCGGCATATACATGCGGATAAGGTGGTTATTTTCCGAAAGGACACAGACCATGTCGAATACCACATTGACACCTTTGACAAGCATTGGAAGCCGTTAGTGTTGCCACATCCAAAGTATTATCTGTGAAGAGACTAGACTCTTGTTGTTGCCTTTGTTTCCGGAGTGCACTCTCTGGAGCTCCAGAATAGGGATGAGCTTCGTGTTCGAGTCGAACATACGTTCGACTCGAACATCGGCTGTTCGATCGTTCGACGAAGATCGAACAATTTGGGCCGTTCGCGCCAAATTCGAGTGACGCGAACGGCCCACAATGCACTACGCCATCGCAGTGTCATCCAGGCGCTGTGATTGGCCAAGCATGCACTGTGACCCCGCATGCTTGGCCAATCACAGCGCCGGCAGCGAGGAGAGCAATGATTGGCCACAGGCAGGATGCCTGTGGCCAATTATTGCTGAGGGGGTTTAGTACACGCCCCACACTATTAAAGGCCGCCAGCGCGGCGGCCTTGTGTAGTGTGTTCCGGAGCAGGGAAAGAGAAGCATAGGCAGGGACAGTGTCATTTTTTTTCCTTTACTAATCCTGGATTCCTTGTGTTTAGGGACAAATAAGGATAGGTAGGGAGAGTGTCAGTGTGTTATTCTGTGCTAAACCTTGTTTGTAGGGACAGAGAGGTACAGTGAGGGAAAGTGTCAGTGTGCTATTCTGTTCTAAACCAATCTTGCTGAACCATATTTTCAATCCTTGAGTTTAGGGACAGAGAGGTACAGTGAGGGAAAGTGTCAGTGTGCTATTCTGTGCTAAATCTTGTTTGTAGGGACAGAGTAGGACAGTGAGTGAAACTGACAGTGTGCTATTCTGTTCTAAACCAATCTTGCTGAACCATATTTGAAATCCTTGAGTTTAGGGACAGAGAGGTACAGTGAGGGAAAGTGTCAGTGTGCTATTCTGTGCTAAATCTTGTTTGTAGGGACAGAGTAGGACAGTGAGGGAAAGTGTCAATGTGCTATTCTGTTCTAAACCAATTTTGCTGAACCATATTTGAAATCCTTGAGTTTAGGGACAGAGAAGGACACTCGTGGAAACTATCAGTGTGCTATTCTGTGCTAAATCTTGTTTGTAGGGAGGGACAGAGTAGGACAGTGAGGGAAAGTATCAGTGTGCTATTCTGTTCTAAACCAATTTTGCTGTTCCATATTTGAAATCCTTGAGTTTAGGGACAGAGAAGGACACTCGTGGAAACTATCAGTGTGCTATTCTGTGCTAAATCTTGTTTGTAGGGAGGGACAGAGTAGGACAGTGAGGGAAAGTGTCAGTGTGCTATTCTGTTCTAAACCAATTTTGCTGTTCCATATTTGAAATCCTTGAGTTTAGGGACAGAGAAGGACACCCGTGGAAACTATCAGTGTGCTATTCTGTGCTAAATCTTGTTTGTAGGGAGGGACAGAGTAGGACAGTGAGGGAAAGTGTCAGTGTGCTATTCTGTTCTAAACCAATTTTGCTGAACCATATTTTCAATCCTTGAGTTTAGGGACAGAGAAGGACACTCGTGGAAACTATCAGTGTGCTATTCTGTGCTAAATCTTGTTTGTAGGGAGGGACAGAGTAGGACAGTGAGGGAAAGTGTCAGTGTGCTATTCTGTTCTAAACCAATTTTGCTGAACCATATTTTCAATCCTTGAGTTTAGGGACAGAGAGGTACAGTGAGTGAAACTGACAGTGTGCTATTCTGTTCTAAACCAATTTTGCTGAACCATATTTGAAATCCTTGAGTTTAGGGACAGAGAAGGACACTCGTGGAAACTATCAGTGTGCTATTCTGTGCTAAATCTTGTTTGTAGGGAGGGACAGAGTAGGACAGTGAGGGAAAGTATCAGTGTGCTATTCTGTTCTAAACCAATTTTGCTGTTCCATATTTGAAATCCTTGAGTTTAGGGACAGAGAAGGACACTCGTGGAAACTATCAGTGTGCTATTCTGTGCTAAATCTTGTTTGTAGGGAGGGACAGAGTAGGACAGTGAGGGAAAGTGTCAGTGTGCTATTCTGTTCTAAACCAATTTTGCTGTTCCATATTTTCAATCCTTGAGTTTAGGGACAGAGAAGGACACTCGTGGAAACTATCAGTGTGCTATTCTGTGCTAAATCTTGTTTGTAGGGAGGGACAGAGTAGGACAGTGAGGGAAAGTGTCAGTGTGCTATTCTGTTCTAAACCAATTTTGCTGTTCCATATTTGAAATCCTTGAGTTTAGGGACAGAGAAGGACACTCGTGGAAACTATCAGTGTGCTATTCTGTGCTAAATCTTGTTTGTAAGGAGGGACAGAGTAGGACAGTGAGGGAAAGTGTCAGTGTGCTATTCTGTTCTAAACCAATTTTGCTGTTCCATATTTGAAATCCTTGAGTTTAGGGACAGAGAAGGACACTCGTGGAAACTATCAGTGTGCTATTCTGTGCTAAATCTTGTTTGTAGGGAGGGACAGAGTAGGACAGTGAGGGAAAGTGTCAGTGTGCTATTCTGTTCTAAACCAATTTTGCTGTTCCATATTTGAAATCCTTGAGTTTAGGGACAGAGAAGGACACTCGTGGAAACTATCAGTGTGCTATTCTGTGCTAAATCTTGTTTGTAGGGAGGGACAGAGTAGGACAGTGAGGGAAAGTGTCAGTGTGCTATTCTATTCTAAACCAATTTTGCTGTTCCATATTTGAAATCCTTGAGTTTAGGGACAGAGAAGGACACGCGTGGAAACTATCAGTGTGCTATTCTGTGCTAAATCTTGTTTGTAGGGAGGGACAGAGTAAGACAGTGAGGGAAAGTGTCAGTGTGCTATTCTGTTCTAAACCAACTTTGCTGTTCCATATTTGAAATCCTTGAGTTTAGGGACAGAGAAGGACACTCGTGGAAACTATCAGTGTGCTATTCTGTGCTAAATCTTGTTTGTAGGGAGGGACAGAGTAGGACAGTGAGGGAAAGTGTCAGTGTGCTATTCTGTTCTAAACCAATTTTGCTGTTCCATATTTGAAATCCTTGAGTTTAGGGACAGAGAAGGACACTCGTGGAAACTATCAGTGTGCTATTCTGTGCTAAATCTTGTTTGTAAGGAGGGACAGAGTAGGACAGTGAGGGAAAGTGTCAGTGTGCTATTCTGTTCTAAACCAATTTTGCTGTTCCATATTTTCAATCCTTGAGTTTAGGGACAGAGAAGGACACTCGTGGAAACTATCAGTGTGCTATTCTGTGCTAAATCTTGTTTGTAGGGAGGGACAGAGTAGGACAGTGAGGGAAAGTGTCAGTGTGCTATTCTGTTCTAAACCAATTTTGCTGTTCCATATTTGAAATCCTTGAGTTTAGGGACAGAGAAGGACACTCGTGGAAACTATCAGTGTGCTATTCTGTGCTAAATCTTGTTTGTAGGGAGGGACAGAGTAGGACAGTGAGGGAAAGTGTCAGTGTGCTATTCTGTTCTAAACCAATTTTGCTGTTCCACATTTTCAATCCTTGAGTTTAGGGACAGAGAAGGACACTCGTGGAAACTATCAGTGTGCTATTCTGTGCTAAATCTTGTTTGTAGGGAGGGACAGAGTAGGATAGTGAGGGAAAGTGTCAGTGTGCTATTCTGTTCTAAACCAATTTTGCTGTTCCATATTTGAAATCCTTGAGTTTAGGGACAGAGAAGGACACCCGTGGAAACTATCAGTGTGCTATTCTGTGCTAAATCTTGTTTGTATGGAGGGACAGAGTAGGACAGTGAGGGAAAGTGTCAGTGTGCTATTCTGTTCTAAACCAATTTTGCTGAACCATATATTCAATCCTTGAGTTTAGGGACAGAGAAGGACACTCGTGGAAACTATCAGTGTGCTATTCTGTGCTAAATCTTGTTTGTAGGGAGGGACAGAGTAGGACAGTGAGGGAAAGTGTCAGTGTGCTATTCTGTTCTAAACCAATTTTGCTGAACCATATTTTCAATCCTTGAGTTTAGGGACAGAGAGGTACAGTGAGTGAAACTGACAGTGTGCTATTCTGTTCTAAACCAATTTTGCTGAACCATATTTGAAATCCTTGAGTTTAGGGACAGAGAAGGACACTCGTGGAAACTATCAGTGTGCTATTCTGTGCTAAATCTTGTTTGTAGGGAGGGACAGAGTAGGACAGTGAGGGAAAGTATCAGTGTGCTATTCTGTTCTAAACCAATTTTGCTGTTCCATATTTGAAATCCTTGAGTTTAGGGACAGAGAAGGACACTCGTGGAAACTATCAGTGTGCTATTCTGTGCTAAGTCTTGTTTGTAGGGAGGGACAGAGTAGGACAGTGAGGGAAAGTGTCAGTGTGCTATTCTGTTCTAAACCAATTTTGCTGAACCATATTTGAAATCCTTGAGTTTAGGGACAGAGAAGGATAGGCAGGGGACAGTGTCAGTGCCATTGTTGCTAAGCCTCCTGCACAGTATACACCTGAAGGTAGCCCTTATTGCTCTTTTTCCCATCTCCCTGCAGGCCATCCATTAAAATGTCTGGAAGGCAAACAAGGAGAGGCAGACAGTCAGGAGGCAAAAAAAGAGGGCAAGCAGGCTCTATGTCTGGGGGCAACAGTGCTGGTCGTGGACGTGGTGCATTGTCATCAGCACATGGCCATGGGACACGCTTGTCCTTCTTTTCGGCAGCTGGACATGTTGAGCCACATCATGCCGAAGACTTGGTAGAGTGGATGACCAAGCCCACCTCATCCTCCTCATCCTCTCTCACCCAGGCTCAGGGTACTGGCAAAGCAGCTGCCAAAGCGTCCTCTTCTCTGGTATCATTATCTTCATTAGTCAATCCTTCCCTAGACCCACCATGTCCTCCTCCTGAGGAGTCCCCCGAACTGTTTGAGCACAGTGTTGGGTACATGCTCCAGGAGGATGCCCAGCGTTTCGATGGATCTGATGATGATACCCAGCTAGAGGAAGGCAGTAGCGTGAGAGCAGAGAGAGGGGATGCTCAAGAAGGACACCAATCTGGCAGTCATGCTCCAGCAGCTGCAGCATACTGCCAGATTGGCTCCAGTGATGAGGAGGGAGGGGATGATGAGGTCACTGACTCCACGTGGGTGCCTAATAGGAGAGAGGAGGAGGAGGAGGATGAGGAGGAGGCACATCTCCAACGAGGCAGGATGCCCTTGAGTGGCCAGCGTATGGGCAGCACACCGACGGAATCACACCGCAGAGCTCCGCCTGTGCAGGGCGCTGCCTCTGCCAGTCATTCCAAAAGTTCTTTGGTGTGGGCCTTTTTTGAGGCGAGTGCATCAGATCGCACAGCTGCTGTTTGCAACATATGTCTCAAGCGTATATCGCGTGGCCAAAACATCAGCCGCTTGGGCACCACATGCTTGATCAGACATATGTTGACCTGACATGCAGCTCGTTGGCAAGCCTACCTTAAAGACCCACACCAAAGAACAAAGCTGACCTCTTCTTGCACCGCATCAGCTGGGATCTCCAACCCCAGTATACCTTCAGTCCTCTCTGAAACCTGCTCTGAGAGGAATGAAGGTGTAGAATTAGGTGTGTCACAGCCAAGTACTTGCGGGCACTCTGCTAGCAGTACACCAACGTCCGATTCTAGCAGGCAAATTTCCCTGCCCCAGCTGCTGGACCGTCGAAAGAAGTTCACTCCCAGCCATCCACATGCCCAGCGGTTGAATGCTAGCTTGGCTAAATTGCTAGCGCTTCAACTGCTGCCTTTTCAGTTGGTAGACTCGGCCCCCTTCCGTGAGTTTGTGCAATGTGCGGTTCCTCAGTGGCAGGTTCCCAAACGCCACTTTTTCGCACGGAAGGCGATTACGGCTCTCTACAGGCATGTGGAAGGCAATGTCTTGGCCTCGCTGGACAGGGCGGTCAGCGGTAAGGTGCATATTACCGCTGACTCATGGTCCAGCAGGCATGGACAGGGACGTTACCTTTCTTTCACGGCCCATTGGGTCACTCTTTTGGCAGCTGGGAAGGATGCAGGACAAGGTGCAGTAGTGTTGGAGGTTGTTCCACCGCCACGCCTCCAAAATGCTACTACTGGTTGTGACACACCTCTCTCCTCCACCCCCTCCTCTTCTTCTTCCTCCATGGCCTCTTCCTGTGGTTTGTCCTCGGAATCAGCGGTGCTCCGTAGGCGTTCAAGGGGCTACGCAAGTACGCAGGCAAAAAGATGCCATGCCGTGCTTGCGCTGGTGTGTTTGGGGGACAGGAGCCACACTGGGGCAGAGGTCCTGTCTGCTCTGCAGGGGCAGGCCGAGAGGTGGTTGACGCCACGCCAGCTTAAGCCAGGAATGGTGGTTTGCGACAATGGCACCAACCTCCTCTCCGCCCTCCGACAGGGACAACTGACCCATGTGCCCTGTATGGCTCACGTCCTTAACCTGGTGGTGCAGCGGTTCTTGGGCAGGTACCCGGGCTTACAGGATGTCCTGAGGCAGGCCAGGAAAGTCTGTGTGCATTTCCGCAGATCTTATAATGCCAGTGTTCGCCTGGCTGAGCTGCAAAAGGAGTTGAACCTGCCCAAGAACCGCCTTATATGTGACATGCCCACCAGGTGGAACTCAACGTTGGCCATGCTGCAGCGGCTGCACATGCAGCAGAGGGCCATCAATGAGTACCTGTGCGACTACGGCACCAGGACAGGGTCAGGGGAGCTCGGGTTTTTTTCACCACGCCAGTGGGGCATGATCAGGGATGCATGCACTGTCCTGGCACCATTTGAGGAGGCCACGAGGATGGTGAGCAGTGACAGTGCATGCATCAGTGACACTGTACCTCTTGTCCACCTGTTGGAGCACACGCTGCGTGGAATAATGGACAGGGCACTTGAGGCAGAACAGAGGCAGGAAGAGGAGGACTTCCTTGCCTCTCAAGGCCCCCTTTACCCAGACAGTGTTCCTTCTGTCCCACCCATCGCACAGGAAGAGGAGGAGGAGGAGGAGGAGGAGGAGGAGGATTGTGTCAGCATGGAGGTGGAGGCTGGCACTCAGCATCATCAGCAGCAGTCTTTTAGGGATGATTTACAGTCCCAAGAAACCAGTGGACTTGTACGTGGCTGGGAGGAGGTGGCTGCGGATCATGTCGTCCTTAGTGACCCAGAGGACTCCGGACTGAATGCCTCAGCTAACCTACGCTGCATGGCCTCCCTGATCCTGCAAAGTCTGCGGAAGGATCCTCGTATTCTTCGGATCAAGGAGAGGGACCATTACTGGCTGGCCACTCTCCTTGATCCACGGTACAAGGGTAAGGTTGCGGACCTTATCTTACCGTCGCAGAGGGAGCAGAGGATGAGACAACTCCGGGAGGCCTTGCAGAAAGGTCTGTGCAACGCGTTCCCAGAGACTGGGAGGTTACAAACTCCTGGTCCTGGACAACGAGTTGCTGAGGCTTCAGGCAGTCAAAGAAGGAGCGGTGGGGAAGGTGGCCGTCTGACCGATGCGTTCAGACAATTCTTTAGTCCGCAGCCCCAAAGTATGATCGGTTCCAGCAACCATCGCCAGCGTCTGATATACATGGTCCAGGAATACCTAGGGGCAAGGTCAGACTTGGACACCTTCCCCACCGAAAATCCTCTGGCTTACTGGGTCTTGAGGATGGATCACTGGCCAGAGCTTGCACAGTATGCAATTGAGCTACTGGCCTGTCCTGCATCCAGCGTTCTTTCAGAACGCACATTCAGTGCTGCTGGAGGATTTGTCACGGATCACAGGGTGCGCCTGTCCACCGACTCGGTTGATCGACTGACTTTCATCAAGATGAACCAGTCTTGGATCACCACCAGCTACCACACACCTGATGCTGATATAACAGACTAATTGATTTTAAAATGTCACATCCCTTCAAGACTGATGCTGATGCTGAGTGCCTGTGCTGTTATGTTGACTGGCTATCCTCCTCCTCCTCCTCAATGATACGATTAATGATGATAGCTTGGAAGATCATTTTGGTTTATGGGTGACGCCACCAGTGGCTAAGGCCCAATTTTTCAGCCCCTGTTTAACAGGGGCGTGTAATTAAAATTTTGGATGCAATACTTTGCAACAGGCCTCATTGCTGTGCTCCAAGTACAGTATCTGTGAGGGGTTGCAGTGTTGTGCCACCAGTGCCTAAGGCTCAATTTTTCAGCCCCTGTTCAACAGGGGCATGCAATTATAATTATTGATCTAATAATTCACAGCAGGGCCCATTGCTGCGCCCACCAAGAGTAACTGTCAGGCCTTACAGTGTTGTGGCACCAGCACCACCATCAAAGGCCCAATTTTTAGTACCACTGATCAACAATTATATGTTATTACAATTCCTGATATAATAGTTGACAGCAGGGCGTTCCAGCACCCACCAAGAATAACTGTGAGTGCTTTGTGTTGTGCCAACACCAACACCTAAGGGGCCAATTTCTGCAGAGTATATACGGCAGGTCCCTACTTTCAAACATCCAACTTACAAACGACTACTACTTGCAAATGGAAGAAGACAACAGGAAGTGAGAGGAAATCTACCCCTTGGAAGGAAAATTCTCTCCTGTAAGAATTAATATGGGAGAAAGGTGTCTCCTCTCTACTGATGCTTTATCACCAATCCTTGTTTCAATACAAACACCACATTTCAAAAACAGTTGTCATTGGGACGCAAAGTGAGGTGAAATGTTCTGAACAGGGGCACAGACAGCAAAAAAAATGTGACAGGGGTGATAACCGTTCCCTATGTTTTCCAAAAAGCTAAAAAAAAGGAATTTGGCATGGAGCTACACTTAAACAATGCAGCTGTTCAAAATTACAAACAGATTCTACATAAGAACAAACCTACAGTCCCTGTCTTGTATGGACCGCCTGTATACGGCTGTTCAGAGTATATAGGGCCTTTTTTATTTTGTGTGCGGGGTTCCCCTTAATATCCATACAAGACCCAAAGGGGCTGGTAATGGGCTGGGGTAGGGGGGGGGTTGATGGGGTAGCTATGCCATTTTTTCTAAAGATTTTCATCCATATTACCGGGACCAGACATTGCATTAAAGCCGCAAGCAGTTTTAAATGGCTTTTTTTCCTTTAGAAATGTTATTTTGTGCAGGGACAGTTCTAAACACGGGAAACACGTGGCACTTCACAGGCATACTTTAGACACCCCCCAGGTACAATATTTAAAGGAATATTTGACTTTTTTTTTTCCACTTTATGCATCATTAAAATGACTGCTCCCGGAAAACGTCCGTTTTTAAAACTTCTTTTTGCATTGATACATGTCCCCTGGTGCAGAACCCGGGTTCCCAAACTCTGTTTCGGACAATAACATGGATAATAGTCGTTATAATTAGCACTTTAGAATCCGAACGTTCGCATCCATTGTATTTAATAGGGTTCTAATGTTCGTGCGAACTTTCGGTCCGTTCGCGGGTTCTGGTGCGAACCGAACCCGGGGGTGTTCGGCTCATCACTACTCCAGAGCTGTTTGCCCACATAGAAGGGTATTCTACTTGTTGGAAGAGTGGGAACAGTTGTTTTTTTTACCCTCTCTCCACACTGCAAAGACACAAGGACTTTGGGGTAGAATAGTTCAGAGCAGGGCCAAAGAAGAAGAGGAAGTTTTACCCCCAAAAAAAAGTAAAGTTCTTCTTTCAGGACGAGTGTTCCGACGGTGGCACTCCCACTAGGTGGCGGTGTTGCATTGTCTAAAAACAAAAAGGAAGAGACTCTGGTTTTAAAAAAAAAAAAAAATGTGTTTTACTTTTAGAAGGGAAGGATTGTTCCTCCGGGAGAATCTTTTCACTTCTGCTGTGAATATGTTTGAATATGTATGTGCTTTCTCCCTCTGCAGGTGGATACCAAGCAAAACACTGAGAACGGGGTGGTTTTGACTAGTGCAGACGGGGAGGGAATGTAATGATTGAAAATATGTTTATGCGACATTTGAGACTGTGATGTGCACATTGTGTTCTACTGATCTTCTTTCATTTCTGCTTTTAATTCCCTTTTCCCCATGTTAGGATCCGGCACAAACAAGCAGTTTTAAATTTGTTTTTTTTCTTGTCTCTGGACCAGGCCTATGCGACTCGGTTCAGGAGGCATGGGTTTGCTCCAGACACTGGGGACCAGTGTCCATTAGTAGGGGGAATGTGTAGCGGGTGTTCAATTTAGGGGAAGTGTCTGAGTGGTAACCAGGCTCAGACACCTTAAATTGTTAGGAGTTATGGACCATTTTTGTCCTCAGGGGATAATGCTGGTGATGTGTTCCCTGTGGCCTGTGGGTGGCACTGCCATTCTGGGCCAGGGTTGAACCGCGAGCGTAGTGCTGTGCCTTTTGTGACCCCTCTTGGCAGCTGTACAGTGGGGCGGGGAACCTGCTGTGCATGCCGGGAGGGGACATAAGAGGGGCAGACATCTTCTGAGAGAGGTCGGTCCACCCCCAGGCACCTTCAGCCTGGGAGTGCGTGTGGCTCGTCTCCGGGTGCCCTCGGCCCGGAGGCCGTGTTCCGGTTCCACCTCAGGCACCTTTAGCCTGGGGTGAGGTACTACCTCACCGTTTCTGTCCGCCTTGGTATGGAGGCCCAGGAGCTGCAGCAACGGCCTGGGGCCCAGCAATCTTCGGCTGGGGTCCACTAGGGATCGAGGAGTCCAGGGTGCCGCCTTGCGAGGGGACCCGCGCCCTTAGAGAAGGGAGGATCTGTTCCGAGGGACCGATGCTGTGGTCACGGTGAAGGAAGGGTCTGTTGACTCTCTGGGGGGACGTCTTCTCCCTGAAAGGGGCCATGTCCTAGGAAGAAACCAACGTTCACCAGGTCAGTGGCAGTGACCTTGTTCACCAGGTCAGTGGCAGTGACCTTATTCACAGGGTCTGTGGCAGAGACCGTGCGTCAAAACTATTTGAGAAACCTGAACAGTCAGAAGAGTGTGAGCTACGTTTGTGCCTGGACCTCCTCCACACCTTAAGCTGTCCTGTGTCTTTGCTCCAACCTTGCTTATATCCAAGAGACTATTTGCTATTCAAGTGAAAATAAATATTGAGTTTGACTTTCAGCTGGTGTGGACATTCACGTTCCTGGGGAAGTCAAAGACTTGTATCTACCCACGGTAGAGGTGAGAATCATTCTCAAGAGGACTTTGGACTCTGGCTACAGAAAGGGCCCAAAAACAACACTGCCTAACCTCTTTACACAGGAGGGTACGGGCTGATAGTGCGGTGTGCCTGTCTGCCCCTGCGAGGAGCCGAGTATAATGCAGGAGGGGGATAGGTGGGTGCGCTAGACTTACCTGCTCTGTGCAGTGGATTTGTTGTACAGAGCAACCTGGATCCTCTTCCTCTTTGCTACTCCTGGCCCCTCCCTCCTGTCGAGTCACTCCACAGCAAGCAACTTGCTATGGGGGCACCCGAGCCGAGTCACAACTCCGTTTGTCAATTAAGACGCAGAGCTGTGTTTCGGCTCTGCCCTTCTTTCTGCTGATTGGCTAACTGACTTTGATTGACAGCAGCGGGAGCCAATGGCGCCACTGCTGTGTCTCAGCCAATCAGGAGGGAAAGTCCTGGATGGCCGAGGGATGCGTGGACATCCCTGGACAGAGAGGGGGCTCAGGTAAGTATTAGGGAGGCTGCTGCACACAGAAGGCTTTTTATCTTAATGTATAGATTGTATTAAGATAAAAAAACTTGTGACTTTACAACCACTTTAAGGGTTTGTTCACTCCTGTGTGATTTATTGCAGCAGTGTTTAGCATGCTTACTGCATATGAGAGCTCCACAATATTGTTTAGCGGTTCAATTCAATTACATGTGTTTGCATGCAGTACGCTATGACCGCATACTCCCAGCTCTAGCATTTAGCAGCTTAGGTGTGCATTTCATGCAATGCTCTGAAGGGATCCCCCTGTGACATAGCGGCCAGTTGGTAGAACCACAGTGACAGTTCCAGGCATCCTACACACTTTACAAAAACAAAAGCAGAAATAACAAAGAGATGTGCAAGCAAAAGCTTGCACAACTCTTCTAAATTTAGAACATGGAGCACATTTTGCTCCTAACAAAATGTTTACAATCCCCTTTGTTAATTAGAGGTGATCAGTTCTATGTTCTATGGCTGTGACAGGCACAGCACACATGACATAGCATGGAGAGATGGATAGCTGCTCTGATCTCATAGCTGTCTCCACCATCTGCTCAGCTCAGAGTGCAGGGAGGAGAAGGGGTGTTAACCCTGTGCAGTCTCTGCTTGTGCTGTGTAGCCACTGCACAGGCAGAGAGAGGCATGTAAGCTGATTGCTTACAGCTCGCTTTTCTTATGACAAGGTGAAACCTGACAAAAATCTGCTCCAGTTTTCTGTATCAAAATTGCTTTATTCCCTCTTTTAATTGGGTGCAGAGCTGCACTAATCTCAGGTCTATTTGCTCTGTTAATATGATGCTCACCACTTCTGATAATTTCCTGCACCATTACAGTATATTGTCGCATAAAGCTTACTTAAATTCTCCAGAATATGTCATGAAACCATTTAAATGGTGCATAAGGCTTAGTCAGTTCCCCAGAATATAAAACTTGGAACTATGTCATGTATGTTTGAGGACACAGAATAGTCATTTAAAATATTAGGGACCTTGCAAAGCAGACAAAAAAAAAAAAAAAACACAGATTGTAGGATGAATTTTCTAAATGCAAATACACTGTGCACTTTGCAAGTACAATTGCACTCATTTTCCCCAGAGCTTACTAAACGTGGCTTCACTTTGTAAAGAATCAGGTGCAAGGAAACAAAAAAAAAACTACATTGCACATGATTGGATGATGGAAATCAGCAGAGCTTTATCACATTTACTAAGCCCTGGGGAAAATGAGTGCAACTGCACTTGCACAGAGCACAGTCCATTTATCTTTAGTAAATAAACCCCTGTGTGTTGCTGGACGCCTGTCTCTAAGTGTACTTCACTAAACGGGTAAGTCTGCACATTTATGGTTAATCTCTTCTGAAAACCAGAGATAAAATAATGTAATAAAATAAGTGCAGGTCAAAAAGGATGCTTTAACTTCTGTCTAATGCATTTAATATCTTAGTGACATTCTTTACTTTTATTATATCCTTCAATAAATTAATATTGTATTGTTTAATTTCCTGTGTTTGTATAATACATATTTTATGACTTGGCCTGGCTATTTCCTGACTCCATGACTGGTTTTGTTACCAAAGCTCTCTTGAGTTTATTTTGGTGCATACATTCATGTGACAACAATAAGATGTAGAATTATTTGGAGCATTTATTTGCTTTTCTTTCTCGTACATCACGGGACACAGAGCGGCATAGTCATTACTATGTGGGTTATATAGATACCTTCAGGTGCTGGCACTGGCAACTTCCAAAACCGGAAGTACCCTCCCCTATATAAGCCCCTCCCATCCGGGAGCACCTCAGTTTTTTGCCAGTGTCTAAGGTGTTGGCCAAGAAGTAACATGTGTTTTTCACTGAGCTTGCGTACAGGTTCTTTTGGGCCTCAGTAAGCTATTCCAGATCCGACCAAAAAAGCTTCATAGCTAAACGGTCGGTACCCGGGCCTTGCAAGAGAAGAGCAAGGTTTTGCCTGTAATGCCTCTCTTAGGAGGGCTGGACCCTGGGATCCAGAGCTCTGGTCATACCCACGACCAAGATGTTTTCTGTGCAGGGTGCTATACAGGTCCAGGGGAGTGGAATCCTTGGGAACCCGGTCCCTGAAGGTTTAATTACAATGCCTGCCGTGATAGGTGAAGTTTGGGCTTCTGTGGACCAAACAGAGTCCTGCGGCGAGGAAAAGGTAAGTGGGGGCCCTCAGGAACTTGGTTCTATTGGGGGACCCCCAAGCCTATTTTGTCTTTCTGCCTGTTACCTAAGGTATTCCCGCTAATATTCTGTGCATGCCTGTTACTACTGAGAAAATTTAAAAATTTTAATAGTAGGCAAGAAAAAAATAAAATAAAAATGTAAGACCGCGGTACCTGTGTTAAACACTAGAGGCCGCTATGGTTCTTTTTCTTGTAATGTGGATTTTTTTCTTCCGAAGTCAAATCCAGGCAGTTGGTAAGTTCTCTGCTGGGAAGCTGTCTCCTCTGCCCTGTTGCTGCGCTCATCCATCCCCGGGCCCTGCGGCAGGGACCCTGGCTCCCATCTAGCTCCTTATTTTTTTCAAAAAAGGCGCCTCTATATATAGAGGCGATCTGGAAAAAGGGGCGGAGCGGGTGGATGACGCTCGGTGTGCGCCGCGGCGCTACTGCGCATGTGCGGGCGTCCAGCGTGTTTTGAAGCACAATCACAGCTGGCTATTGAAGTGCACAGACAGAGCTAGCAACAGTAAAAAGGCACACAGAGGCGGTTGATGCAGGCATTCCCTAGAAAGGCACTTTAGTAGACACCAACTGTTATATAGCAGCAATTGTGCTAGACTATTATCAGTAAAAGTGGTGTATTACGGCTGGAATACCTCAGCTTTAGGCTTAGGAATATGCCGTCCAGAAGCTCCGGAACTGAATCTTCCAGGAAGCGAAGGGGGTCTCATCGGGCTCTGAGGATCTTGGGCATGCTTCTGCTGCACCAGTCTCCCCTGAAAATTCAGAGGTAAGTGACCGTAGAGACCCCGCAGGGGTACTTGGTACTGTGGCTGTCCTCAGTTCACCTGCTCCTGTGTATGTAATAGAGGAGGTTTTTTCCTCAGCTCTGGGAGGATTAGAGAGAGATTGTCAACATTGATCGCGGCCTCCCTGTCAGGGAAAGCACGCCCGATCTCCGTTTCCTCCTTCAGAGTACCTGTTAGCAGAGCAACAGTCCCATACAGGGATCGACCTGCCTGAAGGGGATCAGGATGAGGTTGATTCTGTTATAGAGGAATCAACAGTGGAGGAACCTTTCTCAGCATCTCAAGCTGAAAGATTGTGGGTTCAGTCTCTGACTAACATGGTCCGATTAGCATTTAAAATGCACCTTGCGGAACCATCAACCACTACTGTATCCTCGTTGGGGTCGCTAGAAGCCCCCAGACTGTCTGTTCTTTTCCGCTTCACCCTTTACTGGAAGGGCTCATTTACCAGGATTGGGAACATCCTGAGAAAATATTTATTCCCCCCAAGAGATTTCCGGTGGTCTATCCCATGCAGGATAAGTTCATCAAAAAATGGAAGGTCCCTACAGTGGACGCAGCCATCTCTTGTGTGTATAAATCACTGACATGTCCAGTGGATAATGTCCAAATGTTCAAGAACCCAATAGATAAAAAATTGGAGTCCTTATGAAAATCTGCTTCTTTCTACAGCAAGCTTGGTGACACAACCAGCAGTGGGGTCTGCTAAGCAGTGCAGGATCAGTTGAAACAGGTCTTAAGGGACTTGCCAGATCAGCAGGCCCTTGCCCTAGCTGATCTACCTAGAGCCTTAAGCTTTGCGGTTGACGCCATAAAAGATTCAATCCATCAGGCCTCCCGCCTTACGCTGTCTGTAGTACATATGCGTAGGCTTCTATGGCTAAAAAACTGGTCTGCTGAAGCTCCCTGTAAAAAATGGCTGGTTAGCGTCCCATTTTCATGGTGAACGCGTATTCAGGGAAGACCTGGACAAATATATCCAGAAAATTTCCAGCGGTAAAAATACACTCTTGCCGGTTAAAAACAGAGTTAGAGGTCCCTCTTTTAAGAGGCCTTCTTCTCCAGTCCCTGGGGCATCGGCTGTGAAACAGTTCCGACGGCCTCCTCGGTCAAATCCCGGGGGTAAAAATCAGGGACAATCACAGGGTAATGAGAAACCCTGGGTCAGGAGAGGTACAAAACCTCCCCCAAAGTTAAATTCATTGTAGGGTTGCCCCCACTCAGTCGGGTGGGGGGAAGACTCCAGTTGTTCGCAGAGACCTGGCGGGACACGATCAGAACAGATAGGTGCTCTCCGCAGTATGTTTGGGATACAGATTGAAGTTAAGAGACTCTCCTCCTTCCCATTTTTTGAGGTCAAACGTGCCAAGGGATCCCCGGAAGAGAGAGTCCCTCCTGTTGGCACTAGAACAACTATTGCTCCAAGGAGTAATTATGGAGGTTCCCCTGGAAGAATGGGGGTTCGGGTTTTTACTCAAACCTCTTTACAGTCCCGAAGCAAACGGGGACGTGAGGCCCATATTAATTCTAAAAGGGCTAAACAAATTCCTGCATATCAGGACTTTCCGGATGGAGTCGATCCGATCGGTGGCCACTGCCCTACAAGGGGAGGAATGGTTAGCCTCGATCGACATCAAAGATGCTTATTTGCACATTCCCATCTTTCCAGTCCACCAAAAATTTCTACGCTTTGCAGTAGAAGGGCGCCATTTTCAGTTCAGAGCCTTACCCTTCGGTCTGGCCACAGCACCACGAGTGTTCACAAAAATTCTGGCCCCATTATTGGCCAATCTAAGAACGCAAGGTGTAACGATAATGGCATATCTAGACGACTTGTTGCTGATAGACCACTCAGTGAAAAAACTAGAAGTGGTCATTCACAAGACAATCAAGTATCTGGAATCTCACGGTTGGATTATCAACCGAGACAAGTCAGCCCTAAAACCAGTCAAAAGTCTGGAATACTTGGGGCTAAGGCTGGATTCAGGCCAGAGAAAAATATTCTTGCCTCGAAAAAAGGTGTTGTCTTTGAGAGATTTGATCCACTTAGTGGGTACAAAAAGACAGCCGTCCATACGCCTGTGCATGAGGCTGCTGGGAAAAATGGTGGCATCATTCGAAGCAGTACCCTACGGTCAATTCCATTCAAGGAATTTGCAAAGGGCCATACTGTCAGCCTGGAACAAGAAAGTTCAGGCCCTAGACTTGCCAATGTCCTTGTCCCCTTCCGTTCGCAAGAGCCCATTGGTGGTTGGTTCTCCAGAATCTGGAAAAAGGGAAATCCTTCAGTCCGGTTTCTTGGAAGGTGGTCACTACAGATGCCAGCCTTATAGGCTGGGGAGCAGTACTGGAGCAATGGTCTCTCCAGGGCAGATGGTCGGATGCAGAAAAGGCCCTGCCCATCAATCTCTTAGAGATACGAGCAGCCCGGTATGCCCTAGTAGCATGGACATCCAAACTCCAAGGGTCCCCTGTCAGAATTCAATCAGACAATGCCACAGCAGTGGCATATATCAATCATCAGGGTGGCACCAGGAGTCGTGCAGCCCAGAGGGAAGTAAATTACATCCTGAAATGGGCAGAAAGATATGTCCCAGCCATATCTGCGGTATTCATTCCAGGAGTGGAGAATTGGAAGGCGGACTTTCTAAGTCGCCAGCAATTATGCCCAGGGGAATGGTCCCTTCACCCCGAGGTTTTCTGGACAATATGTCAGCGGTGGGGAACACCGGATGTAGATCTTCTAGCATCCAGATTCAACGCAAAGGTGGACAGGTTTGTCTCTCGGACAAGGGATCCCCTAGCTTGCGGCTCGGATGCCCTATTGTTCCCTTGGGATCAGTTCAAGCTGATATATGCGTTCCCACCGCCACAATTGTTACCTCGATTACTCCGCAGAATCAGGGTAGAAAAGAAACCAGTGATTCTGGTGGCTCCAGCGTGGCCCCGAAGAGCATGGTACGCGGAGATTGTAAAAATGTCAGTAGGGAGTCCTTGGACTCTCCCACATCGTCCGGACCTGCTTTCGCAAGGACCGATATACCACCCTTCCTTACCAGCCCTAGGTTTGACGGCCTGGCTATTGAAGCCCACATTCTAAAAAAGAGAGGGCTCTCTAATCCTGTGGTATCTACCATGATCAATGCCAGGAAGCCGGTATCCAGGCAGATCTACTATAGAATCTGGAAGGCGTACATCGCCTGGTGTGAGGCCAAGAAATGGCATCCACGTAAGTACGTAATAGGTAGGATTCTGGACTTCCTACAGTGGGCTGTAGATAGGAAGCTTGCCTTGAGTACTATCAAGGGTCAGATTTCGGCCTTGTCAATATTTTTTCAAAGGCCCTTGGCTTCGCATTCACTAGTCAAAGCCTTTATACAAGGAGTGATGCGTATTAGCCCTCCGGTTAATATTCCCATATGTCCATGGGACTTAAACCTGGTTCTGTCGGTTCTACAGAAGCAACCATTTGAACCATTACAGCATATTTCCCTGGTTCTTCTCACCAGGAAATTGATTTTTCTAGTAGCCATTTGTTCGGCTAAAAGAGTGTCGGAATTAGCAGCTATGTCCTGTAAAGAGCCATAAGGACAGAGTAGTGTTACGTCCTCATCCAGCCTTTCTTCCTAAGGTGGTATCGAGGTTTCATTTGAACCAAGATGTGGTTCTTCCTTCTTTTTTCCCCAAACCTAGTTCGGTAGAGGAAAAGTTATTGCATTCTTTGGATGTAGTAAGAGCAGTTAAAGCTTATCTAAAAGCCACTGCTCAGATTCGCAGAACGGATACTTTGTTTATTCTGCCGGAAGGCCCCAGAAAGGGTCAGGCAGCGTCAAAATCTACTTTAGCCAAGTGGATTCGACAGGTCATAATGCAAGCCTATGGCTTGAGAAGGAGACGGCCTCCGTTCAAAGTTAGGGCGCACTCCACGAGAGCAGTTGGAACTTCATGGGCAGTGCATCACCAGGCCTCCCTGGCTCAAATCTGTAAGGCCGCAACATGGTCTTCAGTACACACGTTTACTAGGTTGTACCAGGTGGACGTTAGAAGTCAGGAGGATGTCGCCTTTGGGCGCAGTGTGTTGCAGGCCGCAAAAGATCCTCATGTCTGATAGCGCTCAGCTTATGTATGGTGTATCCCCCCCCTCATTGGGCATTGCTTTAGGACATCCCACATAGTAATGACTATGCCGCTCTGTGTCCCGTGATGTACGAGAAAGAAAATAGGATTTTTATAACAGCTTACCTGTAAAATCCTTTTCTTGGAGTACATCACGGGACACAGAGCTCCCACCCCTCTTTGGGGACACTTATTGCTTTGCTACAAAACTGAGGTGCTCCCGGATGGGAGGGGCTTATATAGGGGAGGGTACTTCCGGTTTTGGAAGTTGCCAGTGCCAGCACCTGAAGGTATCTATATAACCCACATAGTAATTACTATGCCGCTCTGTGTCCCGTGATGTACTCCAAGAAAAGGATTTTACAGGTAAGCTGTTATAAAAATCCTATTATTTTCTTCTTTGTTAGGTGTACTGATATTCATTGTGACTATTTGACATAGTACAATGTGCAAACCAGAAAGCACAGAAAGATCACTTCATGGAAGAGACAGAGAGGGTCTGTTTCTGTAGACCTGTACCATACCTCCAAACTTTTTGATATGGGAATGAGGGGCACCTATTAGCAAAAGTATGTAGACATAGGACACACCCACCCCATCCACGTCCCCTTAAAGTGGTTGTAAACCCACTGTGACAACTTGCACCTACAGGTAAGCCTAGATTAAGGCTTACCTGTAGGTGCAAGAAATATCTCCTTAACCTACACGGTTAAGGAGATATTTTCAGAAAACACTGCACCGATGTCTACGGCGCATGCGTGCCGTAGACAACGGCGCAGGCACACTGAGCTTGTCGGTTTTCTGAATGGGAGAATGCCGGCCCCGCGCGCATGCATGTGACGTTATCGCCGCTCCAGCCAATCACAGCGCTGGAGTGGCGATACCCGGAAGACGGTCGAAGGGGACATGGCGGCGGAGGGGAACGAGGAGCGATTCGGAGGCTTCGATCTGAGGTAAGTGCCACATAATGAGCTAGTATGCATAGCATACTAGCTCATTATGCCTTTTTATTGCAGGTTTTTTTTTTTCAGCAAAACATTTTTTAGGTTTACTTCCTCTTTAACCCTTTCGCTGCCAGGGCTGTTTTTGCGTCTTTGCACATGTTTAAAAAAAAAATTTAGGCCTGAAGATTACACAAAACTCACAAATATTATATATTTCCAAAAGCAGACACCCTAGAGAATAAAAAAGTGGTAGTTCCAATTTTTTATGTCACACGATATTAGTGCAAGGGTCTAGGAAATGCAAAATTACCCACATTATTGGTAAAATATTAAAGACGAGGTTGCAACGAGTAAATAGATACCCAACATGCCAAATCTTACATTTTTGTGCGCCCGTGAAATGGCGTCAAACTTTAGTACCCTATATTTTCTATAGGCAATGCTTCAAAAGCCCCCTATGGGTATCTAGCTAGTGTTACAGAGGAGTTCTTGTGTTAGAATTATTGCACTTGGGCGGGAGCTCCTAAGATGGCAGCTTAGGACCAGAGCTCCGCTCACCGCCGGCCATACAGCAGAGATACAAGCGGTTACAGACTCCCTTGTCACCTGAAAATAACGGGTAACGCTTGCGGAGGCTTCAGAGCACCTGTCTATGCCAGGTAAATATTCTAAAAGAGGCAAGAAACGTTTTAACCACTTGGCGCCCGGGCCATCGTCAAATGACGACCGCAAAGTGGCTCTCAATTGCTGAGAGGACGTCCATGGACGTCCTCCTATTTACTTCCGCAATGCGCGCCGCCGCGGGCGCGCATCGGGGAAAAACTGTGCCCGTCGTGTCAGGCGGGTGCCGATGCGCGTGCCTGGCGGCCGCGATGTCCTCCAGGTACCCGCGATCGGCTGTCACAGAGCCAGGGATGTGGATCTCTGTGTGTAAACACAGAGATCCACGTCCTGCTAGGGAGAGGAGACTGATGGTGTGTCCCTTGTCCCTTGCTCACCTCCCCCAGTCAGTCCCCACCCCCCACAGTAATAATCACTCCCAGGGAACATATTTAACCCCTTCCCGCCCCCTAGTGGTTAACCCCTTCACTGCCAGTCACATTTATACAGTAATCAGTGCATATTTATAGCACTGTTCGCTGTATAAATGTGAAAGGTCATAAAAAAGTGTCAAAAGTGTCCGATGTGTCTGCCATAATATCTCAGTCACAATAAAAATCGCAGATCGCTGCCATTACTAGTAAAAAAAAATAAAAATAATAATAATAAAAAAATCATAATTCTATTCCCTATTTTGTAGGCGCTATAACTTTTGCGCAAAGCAATCACTATACGCTTTTGCGTTTTTTTTTTTTTTTTACCTAAAATATGTAGAAGAATACGTATCAGCCTAAACTAAGAAAAAAAATAGTTTTTTTTTTAAAAATGGGATATTTATTATAGCAAAAATTAAAAAATATTGTGTTTTTTTCAAAATTGTCGCTCTATTTCTGTTTATAGCGCAAAAAATAAAAACCGCAGAAATGATCAAATACCACCAAAAGAAAGCTCTATTTGTGGGAAAAAAAGGACGTCAATTTTGTTTGGGAGCCACGTCGCACGACCGCGCAATTGTCAGTTAAAGCGTGACAGTGCTGAAACCTGAAATTTCGCCTGGGCAGGAAGGGGGTTATGTGCTCAGTTGTCAAGTGGTTAAACAGCCTGAGGAGAAACTGAATTTTTCCAAGATGGCTGCCGTACCTCAGACATGCACACAGAAAGCTGCTGAGGCCTCCAATGCTATTAAACAAGTTTTGGCTCCTTCATCTATATCTTTTATTTCTCAGACTTCTAATTCTGTAGTTTGTCCTTCTATCACTTCTCCTGAATACACGGAACAGGAGAACCCTGTGGAATTTATCCATTTATCCCCAACAGAGGTCTCTACACTAGCTCCTATCCCAGTACATACACAGGCTGAACAGGCTCTTGATGTAACTTTCAATGTATCCGAATTATTCACGAGAATATCAGAAATGCTGGATAAAGGATTAGCACTAAATGCTGAAAGAATTACTGGTGAAATTAAAGCTGAATTTCAGTCCCTTGGTAGTAGAATTGAAAATATTAAGCACAAGTTAGACATCACTGTGGCAAAAACTGACCAGAATACTGAACATTTACAATTCATGCAGGACAAGCTGGAAACAGCACAGGCACGAATTGATGACCTTGAGAACCATTCCAGGAGAGACAATTTTAGGGTCAGGGGATTGCCAGAAACTATCCTTGATGTACATGCTGCTGTACAGGATGTCATAAAAATCCTATTACCATCTATTCCTGCTCACAAGTTGGAATTGGACTGTGCTCATAGGTCACTGGGACCACTTAGAAAGGACGGTTTACCAAGGGATGTGGTAGTTAAACCACATTATTATTCTATAAAAGAGGACATAATGAAGAAATCTCGCCAACAGGAACTATTACAATACCAGGGAGCCACTATTCAATTTTTTTCTGATATTTCTCCTTATACTATTCAAAGAAGAAGATCCCTAAAACCTCTATTGGCGGCCCTTATCAAAAAAGACATAAAATACAGATGGGCTTTTCCTTTTGCTCTAAAATTCTCCTTTAATGGAAAACACTATGCAGTTCATAATTTCCAAGAAGGTGAACATCTTTTCCTGGTGCCTCCATGGCAGCATACCTGTGACAAGCTCCGCCTTGGCTCCTCCCTCAGGACTAGTGAATATTATAAAAGAGTTGATTAGCACAGCCCCAGCATTCTCCTTTTTTTCCTCATACCTCATGGCAGTGAATTCTGGTCGAACGTCCTTACCTTCTGCATTCGGCAGCTTCCGTCCGGGTTCAAGCCTCTCCCGGGCGCGGTCCCTTCTCTTGGGCAGCTAAATGCGCTTATAAGGTTGGGAGTCCCTTCTGTAGGATCTTTTGGGACAAGCAGTTTGTCTCTTAACTAAGAGCTCCACCTGCAGCACATCTTCCAGGCATTAGCTCAATTCTGGCAACAAAGGCAGCAGCTATTTCTGTATCTCTTTTTTTTTTCCCCTTTCCTAGGTTTTTCTCCCCCAAACTCTTGTCTTCTCTGATTTATTTTCCATTTTAAATTCTCTAGCTCCCTGTCACCTCTCCAGCTCCTTAGGAGCCGCGCGCGCTCAGCGCCTGTATTTTATTTACTTGCGGCGTCTTCCGCATCATTCTGCATGTGCGCCGGCGGTGCGGGTCTTCCGGGTTCTCGTCTCGTCGGTCGGCGCATGCGCGGTGGATCCGGAGACCGTGGCGCCCATTTTGGATCAGGGCAGAAAGACGTCTTTTGCCCACAAAACGTCAGGCACAGCACAGAGGCGTTCCCTGCCTTTCCTGTTTCCATGTGAATCTCTCTAATGGCCTCAGTGAGACACCTGAGACTGCAGTAAGAACTACACTGAGAGCTCCAGGGAGGAAATACTAATTTGTCTTCAGGTAAGAGATTTTTTAAAGTAAAGGGGAAATGTATACTATATGTTTGTTAAGGGGTTCTTTATTTTTAAATATATATTTGTAGTTAAGGGTTTTAAAAAAAAAAAAATTATATATTTTTAATAATAATAAAAAATAAATAAAATAAAATATATAGTCATATTTTTCGAGAACTTAAAAAAAAACACACACCATTTGTTTAGAGGTAAATTCCCCTTAGCCAAATTAGGATCCAGCCAGTTGTGTCTTCTCTATTTTTGTTAGCTGCTGCCTCTGCTAAGCCACTCAGCATGAGCCATTCGCCGCCCGTACAAGATCCTACTCTACTTCTGAGGTAAGGACCTACATCCAGGTAAGCTTACATATCTTAAAAAAAAAAAAAAGAGTGCACCGAGGCTGGTACTTTTATGTATTTCAGCCCTATACGCCAGAAGACGTCTAAAAAGACCTCAAGGCGAAATGAGGACTATGATGATTCTAGTCCCAGTAGAGACAGATTGTCCAGGCATCAGGATCATAGAAGTGGCAGGAAGTCATCGGCGCTTTCACGCAAAAAAAAAGCGCCTGAAATCGCTTCAAAGGCGCTCAGTGTTTTACTGGCAGTTTTTCAAGCTCCTCAGTGTGAAAGTGGCCTAACACTCCTGAAGCCGAGATCTCCAGGATATCAGTCCTGTGGAGACACCCCACTTCCAGACAAAGTGATCTGTCGAAATTGCCCAGCGGACAGAAAGTCCGAAAGCCGGCAAGTGGCGGACCTACTTAGGAAAGCAGTAAAGAATTCCCTTGCGGAATTGGTAGCCACAATGCCGCCGCAACATCTGGCATCTCCTACTCAGGAGCAAACGGCGGAGGCATCCATTCCTGGGCCGTCCTCAAGTGAAATCTCACGCCGAACGCATGCTTCTTCCTCTAAACATCAGCAAGAGAATGCCATCTCAAAGGGCCTCTCTGTTGACCTAGATACCTTTTGGTTTTGCTTTCGCCATGGTCCAGCCTTTTTGTGCAGGCGGTAAAGCAAGTGATCGGCTGAGAAGAGACCGACACAGAAGTCTAAGTCATACTTCCCCTTTTTTCAAACGCCAGATTACCCTCTTTCCCTCTCATGGGGGAGATCAGGGATGTGATTGAGGAAGAGTGGAAAAAGACGGAGAAAAGATTCTCCATTAATCGACTGGGAAAGTTATACCCTCTCTCAGAGGCCGATTCCGCAATGCTGGAGGGCCCTCCAGTGGTTGATGCAGCTGTGGTAAGGTTGGCAAAGAACGTCACATTGCCCATGGAAGACTCGACTTTGTTTAAGGATCCACCAGACAGAAGGATGGATCTTGGTCTCCCAAAAGATGGCGGGCAACGCTTGTAAACCTGCGATAGCCCTGACATCAGTGTCCAACGCCCTATGCGTCTGGACAGATGATATAGAGTTTGCAATCTAACAGGATATCCCAGGGGAGGACATCATCAGGGCCTTATTGGAGCTAAAGCTCCCAGTAGATCTTATTGGTGAAGCCACGATCGATTCAATTCGATGCTCCGCAAGGTCAATGCTCCACACAGTTATGGCCAAACGGACCTTGTGCCTGGAACCCTGGTCAGCAGATACTGCCTCCAAAACATAATTGGTACAAGGTACCCTTTGACGGAAAAGCCTTGTTTGGGGAGAAATTGGACAAGGCCATCTCTCGCGTCATGGGCGGGAAATCGGGCCTGTTACCCCAAGACAGGCGATCCAGGCGCTCCAGGACATTTGCACCCAGATTTCAATACTCCAAGAGTAAGGACTACAGACAGTCCAGACAGGGGAAATGCTTTAGGCAAAATTGGAGAAGCACGCAGTCCACTTTCCTGAAGACCCATAGACAAAGACTTGTGCCCATCCCTCAGGATTCTGCAAAATCCTTTTGACGTCAGGCCATCCCAAGCGATCCCTGTGGGGCCAGACTCAAACACTTCTTGAAGATCTGGGAACAAAGTGTAGGGATCCGTGGGTAGTCTCCACAGTTAAATACGGTCAGTTCTGGACGTTTCTAGACAAAGCCCCCAAAGACTTCTTCTCTCCGACAAGGGTGTCAAGGTGCACCCAAAAAAACTGAAGCACTAGAGTGATTTCTTCTGTCCTTGCAAAAACAGCAAGCAGTGGTTCCAGTGTCTCCATCAGAAAGATTTTTCGGTTTTTACACCACCCTGTTTCTAGTCCCCAAGAGAAACAGAGGTAGGAGACCCGTGTTAGACCTGAAGAGGCTAAATCGCTATATCTTCCTAAAATTTTTTAAAAGGGAGTCGCTATGAGCGATTATACGTGTAATCCAACCAGGGGATCGGATGTTATCAATAGACTTGCAGGATGTTTACCTGCATATACCAACACTCCCTCCTTTCCAGAAATATCCGAGGTTTGCAGTGGCACCTGTACATCTTAAATTTTGGAGTCTCCCATTCGGCCTCTGCACGTCACCAAAAGTCTTTAGGAAGACCCCAATTGCCATCATAGCCCCTCTAATAGAATTAGGGCCTCGAGTATACCATTACTTAGTGGAACAGAACGGTACAGTATCCCTCCCACCTCAAAAGGTGACATTGACTGTACGACAGATGAAGAAAGTCAGTGTGAGATTCTACCTGTCATACTCGAACTGTCAGAGCCTGATAGGCTGGAGGTCGTCATGCATCCCTAGGGTCCCTTGGGCCCATTGGCATTTGAGACATTTCCAGCTGGAGTCCTTGAGGCTGTGGAATTGACGGTATCTATACCAACCCATACACCTGACGACCCTGATGCTCAGGAGTCTACATTGGTGGATGAAGAAACACACACCTATATAATCACGTCCATTAAGACATGTCAACTGGATCACAATTATTACCGATGCCAGTGAAGCAGGTGGGGATCACACTGCAACCAGATCTCAGGGCAAGGAAGATGGTCCTTCCATACAACAGGCCTATTATCAAATATCCTGGAGGTCCAGGCAGCCTACCTTTTGCATTGCTAGCCCTAGTATTCAAGATTACAGGCAAACCAGTTCCCCGAATGGACAACAGGGCTGCGGTGTCCTTATATACACCGACAAGGAGGGAAGCGCAGCAGGTCCCTGCTGAAGGAAGTGAAACTATATTCTTTTGGGCAAAAAGGAATCTAAAAGACCTAAGGACAGTCTATCTGCCCGGTCTTCTCAACTCAAGGGCCAACTGCCTATCTCGCAGGTTCGTAGATTCCAACGAATAGTCTCTGCACCCGAAAGTTTTTGACTGGTTAGTGGACCAGTGGGGTCCCCTCGGGCTGGGCCTATTTGCAACAGCATTAAATACCAAGTTTTCAAGGTTTATCTCGAGACTTCCTCATCCCCAGGCAGAGGCAGTAGATGCTCTCTCAGCCCCTGGGCATGCAATCTGGCCTATGCCTTCTCTCCATGGCCTCTCATTCCAAAAAAACTCCTGTTGAGGCTTATGGTAGAAACCACAACAGAGATAGCGGTCCTACTGTACTGGCCAAGACGTCCCTGGTTCCCCACAGCAATGTACCTGAATACACAGACTTCAGTCAAGGTTCCAATAATACCTTTTCTCCTGTCACAGGGATGTCACACCCATCCAGATTCCCGCAGGTTAAATCTTCACATCTGGCAGGTGAAAGGGAAAGATTCCAATCCCTAGGGTGTCCCAACAAAGTTATCAAAACCCTGCTCAGCGCAAGAAAGCCATCCACAAACAGTATATACGATAGGGTGTGGAACAAATTCAGGGCCTTCATGATTGGCAGAAACTGCGATCCAGATTTCCCATTATCCTCTCAAATTCTAAAACTCTTGCAGGCAGGCTTAGACCTAGGTCTTGCTTAAGTACACTAAAGGTGCAGGTAGCGGCAATTTCAGCGGCAACCAGTAAAAGATGGGCTGAGGATTCATTAATAATCCAATTTTTCAAAGCTGTCAAAAAAGATCCGACCACCAACAAAACAATCTTTTCCCACTTGAGACCTTGCTATCATCCTAGAGCCTTTAACCAATCCACCTCTTGCCTCTTCGGAGTCAGCATCGCTTTGGAATCTAACCATGAAGCTATCCTTCTTGATAGCCATAACTTCTGACAGACGGGTTTCAGAGCTCCAAGCTTTAGGAGCGGATCATAATCATATCAGATTATTTCCTGACAAAGTAGAACTCGGAACGGTGCAAGGATTTAGCCTCAAGGTCACATCATCCTCGAACATGTCGGAGCCTTGGGCACTTCCAACATTTTCAGAACAAGACTCAGGTTCTCTTCACGAGCTGGACATTGCCTCCACTTTGAGATGGTATCTGCAGGCTACAGCATCCTTCAGGGACACTATCAGGTTGTTCATAAACAAAGGCAAGGAGGCGTCAGCAGGAACGTTTGCCTCATGGTTCGTTAAACTCATCCACAAGGTGTACAGGGCAAAGGGTCTGGGAGCCCCTTCGATAGTCAGGGCGCACTCCACCAGAACGGTTTCTGCCTCTTGGGTGGCAAGAGCGAATGTGTCAATTGAAACTATTTGCAGGGCAGCGACTTGGTCATTCCAATATACGTTTCTGAAACATTCCCGAGTAGACCCAGGAGCTCTCTCATCGGTGGAGTTTGGCAGAAAGGCGGTCAAATCGGCCTTTGCTTCTTCCTCTAAATGATGATAATAATCTCTTTAAAATAAAACTCTGGGCATCATCCCACCCATATCAGCTAGTTATTTGTCACAGGTATGCTGCCATGGAGGCACCAGGAAAACGGAAAATTGTATCATACTTACCAGTAATTTTCCTTTCCTGGTGCCTATCCATGGCAGCATACAATCCCACCCTCGGTATTCTATATTACGGAGAATGCTGGGGCTGTGCTAATCAACTCTTTTATAATATTCACTAGTCCTGAGGGAGGAGCCAAGGCGGAGCTTGTCACAGGTATGCTGCCATGGATAGGCACCAGGAAAGGAAAATTACTGGTAAGTATGATACAATTTTCCATTTTGCTGGACCTGAAGATTATCTCTATGGAACCGGACATGGACACTACACCTGCCCAACAAGGATCTATCAAACGTCAATCTCCTATAAGCCCAACCTCTTCTAATTGGAACAAAGTCAAACATAGGAGAGTTAAAGATAATCTTGTTGCCTGAGGAGATGATAAGTTCCTTTTTGACTTTGTCTTCTCTACCTGATATCTCAGGTGGCAATTGAAAAAAAAAATTTTTTTTTTTGGTTTTTTTGTTTAGTGTTTTAGAAAACAAAATATAGTCTGTTATGGACTTTCGGTTTTTCTAAGATGAGTCCGCTTTTAGTTTGATGTTTTCACACTTGTTGAGAGGCTGTCACTGGCCGGTGTTGAGGCATTGGGCCTCCACCCACTTCTTGGATCGGTTGTTTTTTACCGATCTGAGAGGAGGGTACTTAGCCCTTCTTATGGGCTATACTACTGAGTATTTTTTGAATGAAGGAAGGAAGTCTTATTCCTCCCTTCATTCTGGGCCATTATTTGGCCTTTTGATATACTATGTATCGCTTCTGAGTGAATTTGATTTTGTTTTTTTCTTTTCTGTCTTTACTGTCTTCTTCTTTCTCTTAGCCTACCTGCTAATGAGAGGTTTTTTGGAGGGATGTTTGAAGTTTGCTAATCCAACCTTGGTGAATAATTCTTTCTTATTAAGGATTTATATTAGATTGAGTATTATTTGGGACAACGTATTGCTTGATCTTACTCTATTTTTTCATGGCTGCCACTAATAATGTTTCTTCTCCTCTTCGTGTTATTACTCATAACACACAGGGGTTGAACTCCCCAATTAACAGACGGAAGGCCTTTCAGGAATATAGGTCTCATCACATCGATGTCGTTTTTTTAAAAGAAACCCATTTCCCACAGCGGTACGCCCCCACTTTTTTACATGCCCACTTCCCAGTGTTTCATCTAGCCAATGCTGAAAATAAGACTAGGGGAGTAGCAATTTTATTTTCTAAACACTGCAAGTTTAATTTACAGAAGGAATGTGGAGACCCAGAGGGGAGATTCCTGTTGGTGAAAGGTACCATAGATGGGAGGTTGTATACTTTAATATCATATTATGCTCCTAATAGGGGACAAAGGAGATTCTTTAACTGAATGTTTGAAACTCTTCAGCCATTTATGGATGGAGTTATCATTATGGGAGGAGATTCCAACATAGCATTTGATACAGGGCTAGCTAAATCTAAACCATTGAAGACTAAAATGATCCGTCCAACCAGGGCTAGTACACAAATTGCTCGCCTACTTCATAGATCCAGATTGACGGATATATGGAGGGAGCTGAATCCAAAAACAAAAGATTTTACTCACTTTTCAAATCCCCACCAATCATACTCACGTATAGATCACATAATGGTTTCTACTCAACATATCCCTTCTGCCATTGCCTCCTCTATTATAGACGTGGCATGGTCAGACCACTCTATGGTTCTACTGTCTTTGAAACGTGATAGTATCGTTCAAAGGGTATCCCATTGGACTCTTAATCAATCGTTTCTAAAGGATCCTGTTATTGCCACAGAAATTGAATGTGAGATTAATGAATAATTTGAACATAATGACAGGGAGGAAGTTTCTCCGGAAATTCTGTGGGCGGCACACAAAGTTACCGTCAGAGGCAAATTGATACAGATTGCAGCTAGACAAAAAAAATTGAAGACTTTGGAGGTGGAAAGACTAGAATGAGACTTTGTAACATTGAGTAAACAACATAAAAGGGATCCATGTGGTATTCCTGCCTCCAAATTGGATGCTGCTAGGGCTGCTCTGAATCTGGCTCTCACGGTGAAGGCAGATGGTTCTGTTAAGTGGTCTGGGGCCAAATTTTATAAAATGAGTGATAAGATAGGTCCCATGTTAGCTCATAAATTATCCCCTAGATTCAAATCTAGAGTTCTTCCCAAGATCAGATTAGCTGATGGCTCTCTTACACTAAACCCCCAGCGTATAATGACAGCCTTTCAAGATTTCTATTCTGATTTATATAATTTTGAAGGACAATCTACCTCCAATAGAATAGAGGAGTTCCTAGATGGCTTACAATTACCCAAGTTAGCAGATATACATAGAGAGGAATTAGAAGCTCCCATATCTATGACAGAAGTTTCAGAAGTTATTAGAACATTGAAAACTAATAAAGCTCCCGGACCTGATGGTTTTTCTCCTACTTACTATAAAACATTCTTAGAGATCCTGACACCCTATCTTACACGATTTTTTAATTTTCTGACAGAAGGTCATCCAATAGGTAAACAGCTCAACATGGCATATATATCCGTTATTCCAAAACCTGATAAGGACTCCAGCCTAGTCGAAAATTACAGGCCAATTTCTTTGATTAACAATGACTTAAAAATATTAACCAAAATTCTCTCTAATAGGTTATCTTCCTTCATTGGGCAATATATCCATAAAGATCAGGTGGGATTTATCCCTGGTAGACAGGGTCCAGATCAGGTGAGGAGAGCGGTAGATTTGGTGTCAATATTGCAAACCCAATGGGTAGGTAAACAAAAACAGGAAGGTATGCGCCTATCGTTGAACCTGTAAAAGGCCTTCGATTCAGTTTCATGGCCATACATGTTTGAGGTCATGAGGCGCTGGGGTTTTGGTTAGAAAGTTTTAGGCATTTTATCTGCTTTATATTCTATACCTGAAGCTAAAGTCAGATTACAGGGGCTATTCTCTGACTCCATTAAGATTTGTAGAGGTACTAGGCAAGGTTGCCCTTTATCTCCCCTGATATTCGCTGTTATGATGGAAACATTAGCAATTGCAATCCGGAATAATCCGAATATCAGGGGGATCCAGTGTGAAAAAGAAAAATCATAAATGTGCATTATTTGCAGATGACCTGTTGTTGTTTATTACTTCCCCAACGTCTTCTTTATCTGAAATTTACTCTCTGCTTCAAAAATTCTCCAAAAAATCAGGTCTCAAGTTTAATATGGCCAAATCTAAAGCCCTTAATGTGTCTTGCAGACTCCGTGGTTTCCTACATACAAAATAAATACGAATTCAGTTGGAGTACTTGCTCCCTTAAATACTTAGGTATTAATCTCACTTCAAAATTTGAAGATTTATATCAGGCTAATTATCCACCTATGTATAGGAAACTTGAGGCTGATCTTAGCAACTGGAGAACACACAATATCGGTTGGATTGGCAGACTTAATTCGATCAAGATGACCCTCCTACCCAGATTGTTGTATCTTTTTCGCTCGCTCCCTATTCCGATTAAAAAAATTCACATAAAAGCCTTCCAAAGCAAAATCCTTACATTTATTTGGAACAGAAAAGGTCCACGCCTTTCTTCCCTCAGCCTGTATAATCTCACTGAGCAGGGAGGCTTGGGACTTCCGAACCTTTGGTGGTATTACCAAGCTGCTAGACTGGCACAGTTGTCTGATATATACCTCAAAAATGAACAACCTGACTGGATTCATATAGAAGAATTGGCTTCCCCTAAATTTTCTTTGGAAAATTTATTGTGGTGTCCTCCCAAAAACAGAACTTCTATTTTATCTCCTGCTCTATCACAATCTTTAGCTTTGTGGGACTCGCTTAGGAATCTCCCCTCTTTGGTCTCTAAGCTGCAACCATAGGCTGATCTGTTTCAGAATCCATTATTTATCTCAAAAGGGGATGTTGGTTCCTTTAAGTTGTGGCATGATAAGGGGGTGTACCGCATTGGACGTTTTTACTCAAGATCAGGCCCTCTCTCTATACAATATTTTATTGATAATCTTGATTTTCCTTCTACTGAAAGATCAAGATTTCTTCAAATCACAAATTTTACTAATAAATTATGGGAAAATAATCCTGGATCTAGAGAACCTACGCCATATGAAGTTAGATGTGAACAGGCTATTAATAGGAGAGGTGGGATTTCTGGTATATATAAGTCGCTTGCTTCCAACGATGTTAAACTGCCTCATATGCTGGCTTGGGAGAAGGACCTCCAAAGTGATTGGGATCTGAAGGACTGGTGTGGAAATTTTATTAGATCAATTAAAGGCATTTTTAATGTTTCACTTATAGAAGCAAATGTTAAAATATTTACTAGATGGTACCTAGTTCCTACAAGAGTAGCTGCTATGTATCCCACCTCATCCCCTCTTTGTTTTAGAGGTTGTCAGGGAATAGGATCTATGATTCATATTTGGTGGGAATGTCCCAAAATCTGAGGATTTTGTAATAAAATCTTCAATATTATACGAAAAATCACAGGATATACAATACATCAATCTCCAGCGATCGCTTTACTTAACGGATTTATACCACAGGTTCCCAAGGTTACCAGAAAACTGATTCTATTCATACTTACAGGGGCTAGAATAACCATTGCCAAAACATGGAAAAAAACATCAGTTTCTCTTTTATGTATGAAGAGAAAAGTTACGTGGATAATGGAACAGGAAAAAATTATTAGTTCAACGTTGGACAGATCTACTCAATTTAATTCTATATGGGAACCTTGGATACAATTTTTGGGAATTCCTACACCCCTTAAGTAATTAGCAACACCAATCGCTGAATATTGATGTTTACATTGAGCAGGTAGGCTTTCTTTCTTTCTTTTTCTGTTTCTTCCTTTTTTTCCTACTGAACACTAAATATTTTCTCTTCTTTTCTCTCTTTCTCCCATTCTTATTTATTTTTGTTATATGGAATATAAACAATAGGTATTTGTACTAGATTGTTTTAAGACTTCTCAGGTTTATACAATGTTCTCTTATTTTAGAGTCAGAACATTTGACTTTGATTTATTATTTTGAGAAGGATTTTTTTACACCCGGTTAAACTTATAGTAGACTACTATATTTCCTGTTATATATACTCAAATTAAGGTCATGTTTTCTCAAAAAAAAAAAAAAAAGTTTTTGGGTTGCTTAGGAGGGGGGGAGCTCCTCTTGCGTTCTCAGGCACAGTATGTTCCCTTTAGGGGTGTCTGGGGGAATGGAAGATCTCCTCATCTTCTGGTAACTATATACATATATTTTGAGATATTTAATAGGCCATCATTGCTACTTACTTTCGAAGAAGGGAAGGTTAGAATGAGGGGGTATAGAGGTAGGGGTTACTCCTATTTTTGATAAATATATTTCAATATTTTCAGTTTTTATGGTATTTTTGCATTGATGTATTCCAACATGGTAATATTGTATTTTGAGATCTACTGATATTTAACTTGTTCGCTTGCATATTATATTGTGATACTACATTGTACTTTTTTCTGTAAAGATTGTACTGACTCTATTCAGATAATAAACTAAAACTTGAATGAAAAAAAAAATAATAATTATTGCACTCACTCCAGCATGCGCGGCGATATGTAACATGTGTATCACAATCAACGTTTTCACACGTAGGCACCCCGACGCATGCATTTATGTTCATGCGTGTGTATATGTGGGGGTGGAGAGGGGCCCAATTTTTTTTTTTGGGGGGGGGATTTATGTGCTTGGGTGTAACTTTTTTTGGTGACAGGTTCTTTTATTTTAGATATACAGGCCAGGTGCAGCAGCGTTTTGCAAATGGTTTTAACCCTTTTTCGGCCGCTAGCGGGGATTACAAGCGCCCGCTAGCAGCCGAATACCCTTGCAAATACGACGGTAAAGCGCCACTAAAAATAGCGGCACTTTACCGCTGACGCCGCGGACGCCCCAGTGTGAAAGGGGCCTTATGAATTCTCTGTGGGATTACAGCTCCTACTTGAGCTTGTGGGACCTTTGGCCTAGCCTCCAGAAAGCACACAGAAAGCTCATCTGAGGATCTAGGACACAGGCAACAAGTACAGAAGCTAACTGGTACTGCAGGTGGTAACACAGTATATGGGGCACAGGGCCTGCTGTGTGGATTCCAGAGACTTTTCTTTGCCTTATTTGGCAGTACATCCCGGGCTATACTCCTTTTGAGGAGATCCTGTTTGGAATTTAGGTACCCCGCATGTGTGTGTGGTGAAATTGCTATTTACATATCTGTGCAAGACTACATGTACATTTGAATAGTGTTTATGTGCGAAGAATAATTTAATAATTAATTTTTTCAACTTTTTTTTACACTTTCTATTGTGAAAGGGACACAATAATAAGGGGTTGGCTGATCGAATCCCTGATCTTCTAAGAGGACCCAGAAGACCCAGAAGGGGACACTCCTGGAAGTGTCTGTTTCTGAAGGAATTTTAGTCAGGTGTTTCTAAAACTTGACTTGAATTCAGTTGCAGGACTGGTAGGAGGAATATTTCTTTATTCTTTTCAGGGATAGCTTATTGGCAAGTTCAGTTTGGTGACACAGTCACTTCCAAAGAGGTGGTTTTAGAGAATTTTACGCTCTTTCTTCCTAATTAAAACCAAACAGAAAAGACTCAGGATAGTATCTGGCAGCCACGAAGGAGGTACTGATTGAATGGAAGATTTGTACCAGAAGCAACAGTCGGCATGTAATAGAATACACAACGTTACACATAACTAATGTGTTTGGTGCTGTATCCCCCCAAAAAACACAGCTACAACTTTAAAGTACCTAAAAAAAAACAATAATTTATTTAATGCCTAATATAAAAAATAAACTGCTGGCAGGGCACATTTAAAGGAACATGTAAATTGGCTGCTATGGGAAACAGTGAGAGAAGGAAAAATACTAACTTATTGCTATGGGGAGTACAACGAGAAAAAAAGAAAATGCTGATTATTTGCTATGAACAGCACTGTAGGAAAATAATGATTGATTTTTATAGTGACGAAAGTCTTCTCAAACACTTTCCATACACAGAGCTCAGTGTGCATTCACACATTTAATTTTGAGAGAAAACCCAGATATATTAATCAGTGCAGTTCTAATCTTTTATACCCAAACAATGCATCAGCTGCTGAGTTAATAGAATCACAGTGAAACTTCATACAGCACTAAAAATAGCTAATAATTAAAGCTAATTCACTGCCAAAAAAAAAACAATTCTTATTAAAAATAAAAAGCAATTAATAAATAAAGTGCTATGTGGCAAAAAATGAAAAAAAACAGGTTAAAAATAATGTCCATGTAATGCTGCATCCAGTGATGCACCCAATGCGTTTAGATGTTTTTCTTTCCAAAAGGATGGACCCATCTTTGTTCAGGAACTATCCAGGGTCAGCATCTGCTGCCTGAACTGAGATGCTAGCTCACAGATAACACAATGTAAACCCTAATGCCTGTGAAGCTCTTACCTGAATTCACAAATTGTAAGATCCACATGCAGGAACTTTAGTTAGAGTACATAGTGGACGAGTGTAACGTCACCTTTAGCAGCCCCCCTTCCCTTAAGGTGAGTGGGCACACTGATAATAGGGTGCCCCCAGGGCTGAATACACAACACTTTATAGTCTGACTGTAGAATCTCAGTATCAGACCCAAGGAAGAAGTAAGTAAATGTACTGTACAGCAATGAGCAAAACCAGATGGAAGGCACTCTGTAGAGGTCAGGGCTAGCGGCTAGCAGCAGATGTAAATGCTACACATAGTGTAGCACCTCCCTGATGCCAGGAGACATGGTTGTACCCCCAGAGACAGGGTAGGCTGACATTACACCTCAGGGTATAGATCTCTTAAGTAATATTGGGAAATGTGAACAGATGGGCACCAGTCACTTTTAGGTAAAAGTGGGTGTGCACACTTATACAACCACATCATTTTATTTTTTTATTTTTACTTCCCCTCCCTAGAAGATTTCAGTTTGTTTTTCAATTGAGTTGTACAGTTTATAGGTTACATTAAAGGTGGAAAAAGTTCTGAAATTATTTATCATTTTTTTACATCACAGATACCTGACATTTTAACAGGGGTGTGTAGACTTTTTATATGCACTTTATATTGTAGACCTGTAGATCTTAAGAATAACTCACTTAAATCTGTCCAAACAAGAGTCTAGTAGACATCCTGGGTATGATAAAGTTTGAAACACAAAATCATAAATTATAATATAAAAAATAACTATATAATAATAATACATTTTGTTCAATAATGTAATCAAACCAAAAACACTGAAATTTGTCCAAACGAGATTGCAATCGTACTAGTCACTGTACATGGCTCCATTGGAAATTCTTTAGAATCATTAGAGATACTTCCCAAATTTTCTTTAGTTTTGGTGCAGGATGAGTAGTTTCATCAAATTCTTCATTGTTTTCGAAGTTTAAATATTTCATGATCAGGGAAAATATGTACTCCGACATGACCATGCCAAAGAATGGAGTGGCAAGTAATTTATTAATTTTTAATACCACTTCTGCAGGGGTTTCCTCACCACTCCCTGAAGTATTATTAGTCCCAGAAATTTCCAAATGTCATCTTTGGTCATTGGTTCCCACTTTTCAGCTTCTTGGAAACTTCAGGTGCGTAGTAGCTAATTGTTGCTCTTTGTACCGGTTTGTCTCAGTAACATTTTTTTCAATAACCTCATCGGTCAGAAATAATTGTAAGTATGCCAAGGGATTGTTGTGTTCAACATCTACTTTCAAACCAGATTCAAACATAAAAAATTAAATATAAGAAAAATGTATCAACAGACGTTTAAAAACAACACATAATACAAAATGTATAGTAAACATCAATACACTAATAATATTTCATTCAAATAGCATAAGAAATCTTTACATGGGACCTAAATATACCATGAAAATAACCACCAGCAATCAAGAAACTTTGTGCTGTAGATCTCGATGCGTTTCGTGAGTAAGATCTTGCTTCTTCAGGAGAAACACAGGAAAGTATCTGGAGATCAAAAGCATAAATAAATGAATAGGGAGAAAAATAAATAAATACTATAAGATATTAAACATGTTCAACTTACGGTTAGTAATAAAAATACTGGCCTACTGACATCTTTTGGGTGGCTGATTGTGAAGTAAATAGGAAGTTGATGTATTTAAATGTATGTGACAGCCTGTAAACCAAACAACTCCAAAAGAAAACAAAACTAAAATAAAATGCCACCGGTTTCACTGGTCTTCCCCAGGAAGCTGTGAAAGGGCGGAGAGATGTAAACCAGTGAAGAGCTCATGGACCGGAGCCTGGACCATGGATGTTGATCCAATGTAGGGATACACCCCACACCTATGACATTCAACAGAAAGACCAAGTAAGACCTAACGCAGTGACAAGATATATACACCCATGAAGCATCACTAATTATAATGATGCAATATGGTGTTACCCCCAATGTAAAATAAATAAAAATGTGATCTAAGATAATACCGCTGATGATGTGAATCAGCGTGTGATGTATTATAAATTAAATAAATTATAATGAATATAAAAAAAAATCATTGATTACCCAATATATAAAAGTGCCAAGTGCATGTGTGAGTGAAATGTTGTACCATATGTATGTGATTTATTAAAATAACTTAAATATACCGGTGATAATTCATCAGAAAAAAATGATGATAGTAATAAATCTCTCATAAGTGTGATGCCTAATAATAAATTAGTGAAACAAATCAATTTATGTGAGTATAAACAGACAGCCATGATAAAGTAGTTGTGTATGTAAGTACTTAACCCCAAGAATACCCATATGAAAAAATACTAAGAAGAAAATCCCATCCCACAGGAGCATGAAGTGAATCAAAACAACAACTGCTACAATTAGCAAAACGAACACCGGCAGTTATATTGATCAGTTTAAACATAAAAGTGGAAGCCCAAAACAACCAAAGCATCAATGACAAGCATGTTGACATCACAGAAAACACCAAAATTAGTTACCCTGAGAGGAGTCATTACACCACACTTATTTGCCTTGATGTCTATAACATTGTTTGGTTTTACGGGTTGTCACATACATTGAAATACATCAACTTCCTATTTACTTCACAATCGGCCACCCAAAAGTTGTCAGTAGGCCAGTATTTTTATTACTAACCGTAAGTTGAACATGTTAAATATCTTATAGTAAAATAATATAAATATATTTCTCCCTATTCATTTATTTATGCTTTTGATCTCCAGATACTTTCCAGTGCTTCTCCCGAAGAAGCGAGATCTTACTCGCGAAACGCATCAGGATCTACAGCACAGTGGTTCTAGATTGCTGGTGGTTATCTTCATGGTATATTTAGGTCGCATGTAAATATTTCTTATGCTATTTGAATGCAATATTATTTGTGTATTGATGTTTACTATACATTTTTGTATTATGTGTTGTTTTTAAATGTCTGTTAATAAATTTTTCATATATTTTATTTTTAATGTTTGAGATGTGACTCTTTAAAAATCCCCTAGGGCTATTTTGTTTTTTGTTGTGTGCATACTATTAGGGACCTGAGAAACTACCTCTACCTATTTCACATCAACTTTCCCTCTTCTTGTTATATTGTTTTTACTATTTGTTTCAATTCTCACCTAATATATCATTGACTGAAGGTTATTTATTTAACCCCAGAGATCACATATGGTTTTAAATGCAGGAAATATGAGGTTCTATACCATTCATGATGTTGTTTATATATGTGAACATCCATCACACAGACACATTTTTTGTACACAGTTACACTGATTTTATATTGTTTTGTTTGCACTTAGCCTTGAAATGATCTTGTAGTAATACAGGTAATTTTTAATTATATTAACGCTGCACATATTTTTCCACTAATATAAAACACAATTTTGTCTTTTGCTGTGCTGGCTGCTTCAGTATTTACTTTGGACATTAGTGCAGTATTTTTTTGTTCATACCAATACATTGAGTTAATTTGCCACTAGACGATCTTGTGTCTATTTCCTGATTAGTGATGAGCCGAACACCCCCGGGTTCGGTTCGCACCAGAACCCGCGAACGGACCGAAAGTTCGCACGAATATTAGAACCCTATTAAATAAAATGGATGCGAACGTTCGGATTCTAAAGTGCTAATTATAATGACTATTATCCATGTTATTGTCCGAAACAGAGTTTGGGAACCCGGGTTCTGCACCAGGGGACATGTATCAATGCAAAAAGAAGTTTTAAAAACGGACGTTTTCCGGGAGCAGTCATTTTAATGATGCATAAAGTGAAAAAAAAAGTCAAATATTCCTTTAAATATTGTACCTGGGGGGTGTCTAAAGTATGCCTGTGAAGTGCCACGTGTTTCCCGTGTTTAGAACTGTCCTTGCACAAAATAACATTTCTAAAGGAAAAAAAGCCATTTAAAACTGCTTGCGGCTTTAATGCAATGTCTGGTCCCGGTAATATGGATGAAAATCTTTAGGAAAAATGGCATAGCTACCCCATCAACCCCCCCCCCCTACCCCAGCCCATTACTAGCCCCTTTGGGTCTTGTATGGATATTAAGGGGAACCCCGCACACAAAATAAAAAAGGACCTATATACTCTGAACAGCCATATACAGGCGGTGCATACAAGACAGGGACTGTAGGTTTGTTCTTATGTAGAATCTGTTTGTAATTTTGAACAGCTGCATTGTTTAAGTGTAGCTCCATGCCAAATTCCTTTTTTTTAGCTTTTTGTAAAACATAGGGAACGGTTATCACCCCTGTCACATTTTTTTTGCTGTCTGTGCCCCTGTTCAGAACATTTCACCTCACTTTGCGTCCCAATGACAACTGTTTTTGAAATGTGGTGTTTTTATTGAAACAAGGATTGGTGATAAAGCATCAGTAGAGAGGAGACACCTTTCTCCCATATTAATTCTTACAGGAGAGAATTTTCCTTCCAAGGGGTAGATTTCCTCTCACTTCCTGTTGTCTTCTTCCGTTTGCAAGTAGTAGTAGTTTGTAAGTTGGATGTTTGAAAGTAGGGACCTGCCGTATATACTCAGCAGAAATTGGCCCCTTAGGTGTTGGTGTTGGCACAACACTGAAAGCACTCACAGTTATTCTTGGTGGGTGCTGGAACGCCCTGCTGTCAACTATTATATCAGGAATTATAATAACATATAATTGTTGATCAGTGGTAGTAAAAATTGGGCCTTTGATGGTGGTGCTGGTGCCACAACACTGTAAGGCCTGACAGTTACTCTTGGTGGGCGCAGCAATGGGCCCTGCTGTGAATTATTAGATCAATAATTATAATTGCATGCCCCTGTTGAATAGGGGCTGAAAAATTGGGCCTTTGGTGGTGGTGGTGATGGTGGTGCTGGTGCCACAACACTGTAAGGCCTGACAGTTACTCTTGGTGGGCGCAGCAATGGGCCCTGCTGTGAATTATTCGAACAATAATTATAATTGCATGCCCCTGTTGAACAGGGGCTGAAACATTGGGCCTTTGGTGGTGGTGGTGGTGATGGTGGTGCTGGTGCCACAACACTATAAGGCCTGACAGTTACTCTTGGTGGGCGCAGCAATGGGTCCTGCTGTGAATTATTCGATCAATAATTATAATTGCATGCCCCTGTTGAACAGGGGCTGAAAAATTGGGCCTTTGGTGGTGGTGGTGGTGGTGATGGTGGTGCTGGTGCCACAACACTGTAAGGCCTGACAGTTACTCTTGGTGGGCGCAGCAATGGGCCCTGCTGTGAATTATTAGATCAATAATTATAATTGCATGCCCCTGTTGAACAGGGGCTGAAAAATTGGGCCTTAGGCACTGGTGGCACAACACTGCAACCCCTCACAGATACTGTACTTGGAGCACAGCAATGAGGCCTGTTGCAAAGTATTGCATCAAAATTTTTAATTACACGCCCCTGTTAAACAGGGGCTGAAAAATTGGGCCTTAGCCACTGGTGGCGTCACCCATAAACCAAAATGATCTTCCAAGCTATCATCATTAATCGTATCATTGAGGAGGAGGAGGAGGATAGCCAGTCAACATAACAGCACAGGCACTCAGCATCAGTCTTGAAGGGATGTGACATTTTAAAATCAATTAGTCTGTTATATCAGCATCTGGTGTGTGGTAGCTGGTGGTGATCCAAGACTGGTTCATCTTGATGAAAGTCAGTCGATCAACCGAGTCGGTGGACAGGCGCACCCTGTGATCCGTGACAAATCCTCCAGCAGCACTGAATGTGCGTTCTGAAAGAACGCTGGATGCAGGACAGGCCAGTAGCTCAATTGCATACTGTGCAAGCTCTGGCCAGTGATCCATCCTCAAGACCCAGTAAGCCAGAGGATTTTCGGTGGGGAAGGTGTCCAAGTCTGACCTTGCCCCTAGGTATTCCTGGACCATGTATATCAGACGCTGGCGATGGTTGCTGGAACCGATCATACTTTGGGGCTGCGGACTAAAGAATTGTCTGAACGCATCGGTCAGACGGCCACCTTCCCCACCGCTCCTTCTTTGACTGCCCGAAGCCTCAGCAACTCGTTGTCCAGGACCAGGAGTTTGTAACCTCCCAGTCTCTGGGAACGCGTTGCACAGATCTTTCTGCAAGGCCTCCCGGAGTTGTCTCATCCTCTGCTCCCTCTGCGACGGTACGATAAGGTCCACAATCTTACCCTTGTACCGTGGATCAAGGAGAGTGGCCAGCCAGTAATGGTCCCTCTCCTTGATCCGAAGAATACGAGGATCCTTCCGCAGACTTTGCAGGATCAGGGAGGCCATGCAGCGTAGGTTAGCTGAGGCATTCAGTCCGGAGTCCTCTGGGTCACTAAGGACGACATGATCCGCAGCCACCTCCTCCCAGCCACGTACAAGTCCACTGGTTTCTTGGGACTGTAAATCATCCCTAAAAGACTGCTGCTGATGATGCTGAGTGCCAGCCTCCACCTCCATGCTGACACAATCCTCCTCCTCCTCCTCCTCCTCCTCCTCTTCCTGTGCGATGGGTGGGACAGAAGGAACACTGTCTGGGAAAAGGGGGCCTTGAGAGGCAAGGAAGTCCTCCTCTTCCTGCCTCTGTTCTGCCTCAAGTGCCCTGTCCATTATTCCACGCAGCGTGTGCTCCAACAGGTGGACAAGAGGTACAGTGTCACTGATGCATGCACTGTCACTGCTCACCATCCTCGTGGCCTCCTCAAATGGTGCCAGGACAGTGCATGCTTCCCTGATCATGCCCCACTGGCGTGGTGAAAAAAACCCGAGCTCCCCTGACCCTGTCCTGGTGCCGTAGTCGCACAGGTATTCATTGATGGCCCTCTGCTGCGTGTGCAGCCGCTGCAGCATGGCCAACGTTGAGTTCCACCTGGTGGGCATGTCACATATAAGGCGGTTCTTGGGCAGGTTCAACTCCTTTTGCAGCTCAGCCAGGCGAGCACTGGCATTATAAGATCTGCGGAAATGCACACAGACTTTCCTGGCCTGCCTCAGGACATCCTGTAAGCCCGGGTACCTGCCCAAGAACCGCTGCACCACCAGGTTAAGGACGTGAGCCATACAGGGCACATGGGTCAGTTGTCCCTGTCGGAGGGCGGAGAGGAGGTTAGTGCCATTGTCGCAAACCACCATTCCTGGCTTAAGCTGGCGTGGCGTCAACCACCTCTCGGCCTGCCCCTGCAGAGCAGACAGGACCTCTGCCCCAGTGTGGCTCCTGTCCCCCAAACACACCAGCGCAAGCACGGCATGGCATCTTTTTGCCTGCGTACTTGCGTAGCCCCTTGAACGCCTACGGAGCACCGCTGGTTCCGAAGGACAAACCACAGGAAGAGGCCATGGAGGAAGAAGAAGAGGAGGGGGTGGAGGAGAGAGGTGTGTCACAACCAGTAGTAGCATTTTGGAGGCGTGGCGGTGGAACAACCTCCAACACTACTGCACCTTGTCCTGCATCCTTCCCAGCTGCCAAAAGAGTGACCCAATGGGCCGTGAAAGAAAGGTAACATCCCTGTCCATGCCTGCTGGACCATGAGTCAGCGGTAATATGCACCTTACCGCTGACCGCCCTGTCCAGCGAGGCCAAGACATTGCCTTCCACATGCCTGTAGAGAGCCGGAATCGCCTTCCGTGCGAAAAAGTGGCGTTTGGGAACCTGCCACTGAGGAACCGCACATTGCGCAAACTCACGGAAGGGGGCCGAGTCTACCAACTGAAAAGGCAGCAGTTGAAGCGCTAGCAATTTAGCCAAGCTAGCATTCAATCGCTGGGCATGTGGATGGCTGGGAGTGAACTTCTTTCGACGGTCCAGCAGCTGGGGCAGGGAAATTTGCCTGCTAGAATCGGACGTTGGTGTACTGCTAGCAGAGTGCCCGCAAGTACTTGCCTGTGACACACCTAATTCTACACCTTCATTCCTCTCAGAGCAGGTTTCAGAGAGGAGTGAAGGTATAGTGGGGTTGGAGATCCCAGCTGATGCGGTGCAAGAAGAGGTCAGCTTTGTTCTTTGGTGTGGGTCTTTAAGGTAGGCTTGCCAATGAGCTGCATGGCAGGTCAACATATGTCTGATCAAGCATGTGGTGCCCAAGCGGCTGATGTTTTGGCCACGCGATATACGCTTGAGACATATGTTGCAAACAGCAGCTGTGCGATCTGATGCACTCGCCTCAAAAAAGGCCCACACCAAAGAACTTTTTGAATGACGGGCAGAGGCAGCGCCCTGCACAGGCGGAGCTCTGCGGTGTGATTCCGTCGGTGTGCTGCCCATACGCTGGCCACTCAAGGGCATCCTGCCTCGTTGGAGATGTGCCTCCTCCTCATCCTCCTCCTCCTCCTCTCTCCTATTAGGCACCCACGTGAAGTCAGTGACCTCATCATCCCCTCCCTCCTCATCACTGGAGCCAATCTGGCAGTATGCTGCAGCTGCTGGAGCATGACTGCCAGATTGGTGTCCTTCTTGAGCATCCCCTCTCTCTGCTCTCACGCTGCTGCCTTCCTCTAGCTGGGTATCATCATCAGATCCTTCCAAACGCTGGGCATCCTCCTGGAGCATGTACCCAACACTGTGCTCAAACAGTTCGGGGGACTCCTCAGGAGGAGGACATGGTGGGTCTAGGGAAGGATTGACTAATGAAGATAATGATACCAGAGAAGAGGACGCTTTGGCAGCTGCTTTGCCAGTACCCTGAGCCTGGGTGAGAGAGGATGAGGAGGATGAGGTGGGCTTGGTCATCCACTCTACCAAGTCTTCGGCATGATGTGGCTCAACATGTCCAGCTGCCGAAAAGAAGGACAAGCGTGTCCCATGGCCATGTGCTGATGAAAATGCACCGCGTCCACGACCAGCACTGTTGCCCCCAGACACAGAGCCTGCTTGCCCTCTTTTTTTGCCTCCTGACTGTCTGCCTCTCCTTGTTTGCCTTCCAGACATTTTAATGGATGGCCTGCAGGGAGATGGGAAAAAGAGCAATAAGGGCTACCTTCAGGTGTATACTGTGCAGGAGGCTTAGCAACAATGACACTGACACTGTCCCCTGCCTATCCTTCTCTGTCCCTAAACACAAGGATTTCAAATATGGAACAGCAAAATTGGTTTAGAACAGAATAGCACACTGTCAGTTTCACTCACTGTACCTCTCTGTCCCTAAACTCAAGGATTGAAAATATGGTTCAGCAAAATTGGTTTAGAACAGAATAGCACACTGACACTTTCCCTCACTGTCCTACTCTGTCCCTCCCTACAAACAAGATTTAGCACAGAATAGCACACTGCTAATTTCCACGAGTGTCCTTCTCTGTCCCTAAACTCAAGGATTTCAAATATGGAACAGCAAAATTGGTTTAGAACAGAATAGCACACTGTCAGTTTCACTCACTGTACCTCTCTGTCCCTAAACTCAAGGATTGAAAATATGGTTCAGCAAAATTGGTTTAGAACAGAATAGCACACTGACACTTTCCTTCACTGTCCTACTCTGTCCCTCCCTACAAACAAGATTTAGCACAGAATAGCACACTGATAATTTCCACGAGTGTCCTTCTCTGTCCCTAAACTCAAGGATTTCAAATATGGAACAGCAAAATTGGTTTAGAACAGAATAGCACACTGTCAGTTTCACTCACTGTACCTCTCTGTCCCTAAACTCAAGGATTGAAAATATGGTTCAGCAAAATTGGTTTAGAACAGAATAGCACACTGACACTTTCCCTCACTGTCCTACTCTGTCCCTCCCTACAAACAAGATTTAGCACAGAATAGCACACTGATAATTTCCACGAGTGTCCTTCTCTGTCCCTAAACTCAAGGATTTCAAATATGGAACAGCAAAATTGGTTTAGAACAGAATAGCACACTGACACTTTCCCTCACTGTCCTACTCTGTCCCTCCCTACAAACAAGATTTAGCACAGAATAGCACACTGCTAATTTCCACGAGTGTCCTTCTCTGTCCCTAAACTCAAGGATTTCAAATATGGAACAGCAAAATTGGTTTAGAACAGAATAGCACACTGTCAGTTTCACTCACTGTACCTCTCTGTCCCTAAACTCAAGGATTGAAAATATGGTTCAGCAAAATTGGTTTAGAACAGAATAGCACACTGACACTTTCCCTCACTGTCCTACTCTGTCCCTCCCTACAAACAAGATTTAGCACAGAATAGCACACTGCTAATTTCCACCAGTGTCCTTCTCTGTCCCTAAACTCAAGGATTTTAAATATGGAACAGCAAAATTGGTTTAGAACAGAATAGCACACTGACACTTTCCCTCACTGTCCTACTCTGTCCCTCCCTACAAACAAGATTTAGCACAGAATAGCACACTGCTAATTTCCACGAGTGTCCTTCTCTGTCCCTAAACTCAAGGATTTCAAATATGGAACAGCAAAATTGGTTTAGAACAGAATAGCACACTGACACTTTCCCTCACTGTCCTACTCTGTCCCTCCCTACAAACAAGATTTAGCACAGAATAGCACACTGATAGTTTCCACGAGTGTCCTTCTCTGTCCCTAAACTCAAGGATTGAAAATATGGAACAGCAAAATTGGTTTAGAACAGAATAGCACACTGACACTTTCCCTCACTGTCCTACTCTGTCCCTCCCTACAAACAAGATTTAGCACAGAATAGCACACTGACACTTTCCCTCACTGTACCTCTCTGTCCCTAAACTCAAGGATTGAAAATATGGTTCAGCAAGATTGGTTTAGAACAGAATAGCACACTGACACTTTCCCTCACTGTACCTCTCTGTCCCTACAAACAAGGATTAGCACAGAATAGCACACTGACACTTTCCCTCACTGTACCTCTCTGTCCCTACAAACAAGGTTTAGCACAGACTAACACACTGACACTCTCCCTACCTATCCTTATTTGTCCCTAAACACAAGGAATCCAGGATTAGTAAAGGAAAAAAAATGACACTGTCCCTGCCTATGCTTCTCTTTCCCTGCTCCGGAACACACTACACAAGGCCGCCACGCTGGCGGCCTTTTATAGTGTGGGGCGTGTACTAAACCCCCATAGCAATAATTGGCCACAGGCATCCTGCCTGTGGCCAATCATTGCTCTCCTCGCTGCCGGCGCTGTGATTGGCCAAGCATGCGGGGTCACAGTGCATGCTTGGCCAATCACAGCGCCTGGATGACACTGCGATGGCGTAGTGCATTGTGGGCCGTTCGCGTCACTCGAATTTGGTGCGAACGCCCCAAATCGTTCGATCTTCGTCGAACGATCGAACAGCCGATGTTCGAGTCGAACGTATGTTCGACTCGAACACGAAGCTCATCCCTATTCCTGATACTAATTCACAGTTGAGTTAATGTTTCTATAAGTGTGTGCAGTAACTTTCACTCAACCGGGTGTTCCAGAGGGGCTGAGGTTATTCTTCAGGGACAGCTCTACAATTTATAATCCAGACCCACTGTGTGAGCTCACACTAGTGCCAAAGGTGACAGTGCTACTTCTGACAGATAGGCTGAGTTTAGGTAGAGCTGAACAAGACAGATTTTGATTGGCATTGGCTAATTGCAGGTGTGCAGACGAAATTTAGAGACACACCTTATCACGGCTGGGTGACTACACTAGCAAACGTCAGGCCAGGCAGCAGACAGAGAGGAATCCGAGAAGGTAGCAGAGATCTGCAAAAGGAACAAGCAAGTTTGAATATAATTACAGCTTTTGATAGGTGTAGCTAAAGATGCCTGTGCATATAGAGTCTGTAGTACATTAGTTAGTGGTGATAAGGAGGGTAAAAAGGAGTAGGTAGTATAGGGATAATTTTGTAAAAGTGCAATTATCCTTTTAGGCAAACCAGTGCTTTGTCCATGCATGGCAAATAAATATATTTACTTTTATGCCCACTCCACAAGCCTCACATACTAACCTTTCCGTCGCTCCCCTGCAGCTGCATCTGGCTTCAGTGATGGAAAATACCTGATACTCTTCAATAGGGGAGCAAACATGTTTCTTTCACATGGCTGTGCTTGATGATTGGTAACATGGAGGTGACCTGGGTCTGATCACCATTTTTCATGTACTAAGTGACCCTTTAATTTATAAAGCATTTGCAGGCTCTAAATGATTTCAGAAAAAACATTTTTTTCTTTCCTGTGCTTCGGCGTCTCTTATTTTGAAATAGAAAAGATCAAAGACAAAAGGAACAGCAACCTCATGTGTTACCATAAAGATGAGTGGAGGATGAAAAATGCTAATAATGCACTTGCCAGGGCATGGCTTGATGGTGGAGCAAGCGGCCGCATAGAACCACTTTTTCGGCTCACAAACCTTATCCTGCAGTGATCCTGGGTCGATTCTTCTCCTGAACAGTACCCACGGTGGTGGGCATATTACAGGCTGGCGTCCATGGTAAAATACGAGCCACCTGCGTAGACATCCGCAGCGGAGCAACTCGCACGCTGCAACCATCCTCCTCCTCCATCAGAGACTCTGCTGCCCTGGTGAGTGACTCAACTCTTGCTGTATTTGCCACCAAGCCAGACTTCCTGCTGCCCCAGGACTCTCCCCAAGATGGTGGGGGCTACCAGGCCACTGATCTCCCCCCTGATGAGCCCACTATCATCCTAGCAATCCAGGAATGTAAGGCCTCCCTTTCTACCCAGATAGCATCTATCCGCATGGACTTTTCACTGTTGAAACAAGATGTTCAAAATTTGCATGATAGAACCAGGGCCACTGAAGAACGTATAAGCTCCCTGGAGGATGTTGTGCACCCCTTATCTGCCACAGTGCGGAATAACACAAGTGAAATGGTGGCTCTCCACGCCAAGATTGATGACCTGGAAAATCGCTCGCAAAGGAATAACCTCGGTTTGTGGGGTTTCCTGAACGTGCGGAAAGCTCTCACCCTGAAAAATTCCTATACTCTTAGCTAAGGGACATTTTTGGCATGGACGCACCCTCTTTCTCCTATGTTATTGAACGTGCGCACCGTACCCCTCCACGTCCCCCTCCCACAGGAGACCCCCATGCTCCCTAATTGCACGGATCCTTAACTTTCAAGGCAAAGTGGCCATTCTATGCCTTGCAAGGGAGAAAGGGCCACTTAAATACAACGCCAACACTATCTCAGTATATTCTGACTTTTCAGCTGTTGTCCAACGCATATCCTTTGCGGCGATGAAAGCCCACCTGCGTACAGAAGGTCTTCCATAGACTATGCTTTTCTCTGCTAAGTTGCATGTTATCCATGATGGCAAAGCTCACTTCTACACCAACCCTAAAGAAGCCATGGTGTGGCTAAATGATAGATATGGAGTTCTGCCCCTAGCGCAGCGGTGACTAACTGTGACACTTGCTCCCTGGAACCCCTCCTGCTACCTTATCACAGATCCTCAACCTCTTGCATTTGCAGGCAGTCACCATGTTTGCCTACACTGCTTTCTTATGCTGCCTATGTTTCTCAGGAAGATTGCTGCCTTTTTCCCTACAGTTTACAGAAGTACTACCCTACTGTACCCGGCCCTCCTGTACTGGACCTTTTCATAATTCTAATAGTTGTGCCTACTAAACTATGGAAGGCCTGGTGCTATTTATATATCCTCTTACATGCAGTAGACTCCTATCCTGAAATGGGACCCTTTACTGTTATTTTTCTGTTTGTTTAGAGAGCCAAGCCGGATTCCACATTAACCCCATACCAGTTGGTGGCGTGGCCACGGGACAGTTATAACCTCACTTGAGTGTGTTTTTTTCCCTTTTGGTTTAGGGATCCAAGGCTCTCTATGTTTGGGATGGCCGAGCGGGGAGGGTGGAATGGGATGGACTTTCCTTTTTTTTTTGTTGTTTTATACTTTTATTTTATACTTTGGTTTTTCATGAATGTATGTGCTTCCTTTGATTTAAATAATGCCTTACACTTGATCCCATACGTCTATGCTCTTATATGTGATGCGTGGCATGACCTGCTATGTTACGTTTATGTTTTCTACTCCCCTGATGCTAGTTATGTACTGCTTGACTTGCTATGACACAACCGTTAAAGATAATTTCATGGAATACCAGGTGGTTAAATTTGCCCCAGAAGTGGTCCCTGGTATTTTCAGTCTTGAAAAAGCACCAGCCCCACATTATCTGCCTCCAGGAAACACATCTTGTTGGTTCAAAGGTGAGGGCCCCTAAGCATCCATGGCTAGCTCAGACCTATCATTCTACCCATATGGCCTACTCTAGAGTGGTCTCTATTTTACTGGCCAAATTTCTCCCTGTGGAGGTACTACAAATTAAATCAGATCCTGAAGGAAGGTACATTGTACTTAGAATACAAATTGCCTCTGTGACGCTCACCTTGGTGAATGTTTATGTCCCTCCTCCATTTTCCACAGATGTGCTAAACAAATTGTCACTTATGCTTTTATCCAGGCCCCCCGGCCATCTTCTTTATGTGGGAGACTTTGAGGCTGTAATGAACCTGACCATGGACCGCTTGGGGGTGGTGGGAGATCCTTTACCTCCTTTACTGACTGGGCCCAGGTACATGGGCTCACTGAGATTTGTCAATGATAATACCCTGATGTAAGGCAATACTCCTGCCACTCGGACCTTTTCCACTCGCATAGACTTGGCATTGGCTACGCGAGACACTCTCCCAGTTGTCTCTGCTGTATCATACCTACCTAGGGGTGTGTCTGACCCTGCCCCCCTATCTGTAGATCTCCATATTCTTCCAGGTTCAGGCCTGACTATGTGGTGCCTGAATTCACATTGGCTAGAGGATGAGGTGGTACTGAGGGAATGCAGGAAGGGTATTGTTGAGTATTCGAATAAGAACTCAGGTACAGCAGACCCACTAACAGAATGGGAAGCCTTCAAGACCACGTTGTGGGGTACTTTTATGTCCATTACTGGCATTTTACGTAAAAATACTTAACAACATACTGTGGAGTTGGAGAGAGCTATGACCTCTGCATAAACTGCCTATGCCACTGATCCCAGTCCCACCACATGAGACACTTGGTTACAGTGAATATGAGCTCCGCCTATTGGACCTTACACAAAAACGCATGCTACATATTACCCAAAAATCATTTGAGCATGGTAATAAGGCATGGACGCCTTTTAACTTACTTAACTAGACCTGAACACTCCCCTATTTCTATTCCTCGTATCTTGACTACACAGTGCCAGATTAGTGACACCCCTAGGGATATTATTGAAGCTTTTCTAGACTTACAAAGACCTATATACACTGAATCTCAACTAACCGATTACTTGCCCCAAAACTCTCCCCTCCCTATCGGTTAAGAGGCATAAGGAACCGGAGGCGCCTCTCTCTGTTGAGGAAATTGCTGTGGCCATTTCACAACTACCAGCACATAAGACGCCGGGCCTAGATGGATTCCCAGCTGAATAGTATATCCAGTTTCAGCACCTAATATGCCTGTTTCTTCTGCATACCTATAACAAGGCCCTAGACATTGGAACCCTTCCCCCTACTATGCAGAAAGCCTTGATTATACTGTTTTTAAAACCATGTAAGGACCCTCTTAAATGTGATTCGTACCGCCTAATCTCTCCTATTAATGTGGATGTTAAAATCCTAGCCAAAGTTCTGGCCAATCGTCTGAACACAGTGTTGTTGCGGAAATGGTCAAGAGTGATCAAGGAGGCTTTATTCCTGGTAGGTCCACAAGAATGAATATCTGCAGACTGTTCCACAATCTACAATATCCCCATGACTGTCCCCCTACCCGTGCCATTGTATCTTTGGATACATGTAAAGCCTTTGACAGCGTGGAATGGCCATATCTTTTTCAAGTACTAAAGCAGTATGGCTTCGGCCCGCATTATAGCATGGATAAGACTCCTGTACACCTCCCCATTGGCCTGTATACGAGTTAACTCTTATATTACTGACACTTTTCCCATTACTAGGGGCACTAGGTAGGTGTGTCCCTTGTCACCCTGGTCTACCTGGCTGACACCGTGGTTCGTTGGGGGCGTTGCTGTCTGAGATCAACGTCTTTGGTGACTACTCTGGATTCCGGGTGAACTGGGACAAATCGAATCTCTTTCTGTTAGATCCTGATGCAATTCTGCAGGTTCACCCGGACTCCAGATTGCAAGTGGTGTTCTCTTTTAGATATCTCTCGTAAGATCATCTCTCGTAATATTGCATTTCATAATCACAAGATGTATGTAAATTGATATAAATTTATTGATTGTTCAAGTGTACTACATGTTTATGCACTGCTACGAATAACCAACGTCTTTTTGTATGTTGATTGGTTTAACAAAACTCAATAAAAATATCTTTGAATAAATGAGTGACTTGTATAGCGCTACAAATGCAAACTGAATCGCCTAAAGGCACTTTTTGCAGCCAGTGTCTGCCTGGCTGGTGCGGTCATTTAGTCCGTAGGATCTCGACACGCTTGGACATACATTTGTACACATATATACTGGGCCAATTTTTTTTTTTGGACAAGATCCAATTAACCTTCCAGCATGTCTTTGGGGTGTCTTTAAAAAAAAAATAATAATGCATTTGTCACATCTTAGAAGTATAATGACATAACAATATAGTACTAAGGAGGAAAAACTTCCTTTCCCACAGGAAGTTTGGACACACAAGATGATCTTCTTGAAACAGATGGGAAGACCCCATATGAGGACTACAAGGAAAGCACACCGCCATTCACACTTTATTCAAAGAAAGATTTACAGATGAATACTCCAGGTACGTTGCACATATCAAACCAAATAGTCCCAAGATGGTGTGTAAATGCAGTCCGATACCTCATCTGTGACCTTTGGAGATGGCAGACATCCCAACCTACAAAAACGAATTTCAGGGAGGTGGCAAACACGTTTCAGGGAGGTGGCGCCGCACGGCGTTTCGTGCAACCCCCCTCCCCCCCACCATCAGTGGATGATCAGGAGATGGTCAGAGATTGCAGACATGGTACAGGAGATGATCAGAGACTGCAGACATAGTACAGGAGATGATCAGAGACTGCAGACATAGTACAGGAGACGGTCAGAGACTGCAAACATAGTACAGGAGATGGTCAGAGACTGCAGACATGGTACAGGAGATGGTCAGACTCAGAGACTGCAAACATAGTACAGGAGACGGTCAGAGACTGCAGATGTGGTACAGGAGACAGTCAGAGACTGCAGATGTGGCAAAGGAGACGGTCAGAGACTGGAGACATATTACAGGAGACGGTCAGAGACTGCAAACATAGTACAGGAGATGGTCAGAGACTGCAGACATAGTACAGGAAACGGTCAGAGACTGCAAACATGGTACAGGAGATGGTTAGAGGCTGCTGACGTAGTACAGGAGACAGTCAGAGACTGCAAACATAGTACAGAAGATGGTCAGAGACTGCAGACATAGTACAGGAGACGGTCAGAGACTGCAAACTTGGTACAGGAGATGGTCAGAGACTGCAGACATGGTACAGGAGACGGTCAGAGACTGCAAACATTGTACAGGAGACTGTCAGAGACTGCAGACTTGGTACGGGAGATGGTCAAAGACTGCAGACATAATACAGGAGATGGTCCATTGGACCCCTTTCACACTGGAGGCATTTTTCAGGCACTTTAGCGTTAAAAACAGCACCTGAAAAAAGCCTCTTGTGCAATCCCAGTGTGAGAGCCCGAATGCTTTCACACTGGGGCGCTGCGCTGGCAGGACGTCCAAAAAATTCCTGCAAGTAGCTTCTTTGAAGCACTTTAGGAGCGATGTATACACCGCTCCTAAATCGCCCCTGCCCATTGAAATCAATGGGCAGTGCCTGCAAAGCACCTCGGCAGTGGCGCATTGAACCCTTTATTCGGCTGCTAGCAGGGCCAGGGGTTAAAAGTACCTCTAAAACGACGGTAAATCGCCGCTAAAACTAGCGACACTTTACCGCAGACGCCCCCACACTGTCAATGTGAAAGGGCTCTTAGTACATCTCATTATACATCACATCTAGATGGACTACTGAGGCACAGGAAGGGAGAGGGGCTGTGTATCCTATGCAAAATCTATCATGCCATAAAATGTAGCAAACTGACCTTTTTCTCACCTGGCTCACTTGTGAGATAAGGCACACCGTACTATATGCTCGTACCCTCTTGTTTGAAGAGGTTAAGCGGTGTTCACAATTGTTTGGTCCCGCAGCGAGTTACCTCCCCTTGGCTGGTTCTCACCCCCAGAGTGTAGGGAAGAGTCTATTGTAGGTGCACCAATAAGGCCAATGTCCAGGCAAGGTTAAACCTTAATGAAGGAAGGTTTATTTTCTTTATGCTGAAAACTGGATAGGAAAGTTGAAGTTGAAGAATAAAGGAACAGGGAGGCAGGTTCAGGCACGTGGCACTTAATCTCACCACTCAATCCCCAGTGTCTCTGCTTATCCAGATAGTCCCCTCTCATGGTCCTAGCAACCGGAATGACATTCGGGCGTTCACTTAGGTTTCTTTGAAGATACGATCGGGAGATCCTCTGCCACAGAATCTCTGAGCCCCGAACTTCTCAGCGCTTGTAACTCAAGAACAGGTGCAAGTTGCTGCACATTACAAGGCCTTGGATGAATAGTGGAATCCCTCCAGAAGTTTACCGGGCCTCTCTTTCACCGTGAACTCTCACCGGTCCATCAGAAAGGTCCTCCCCCGGCCTTCTCTTCTCAGAGCGGTTCCCCTCTCAGGGGCACCCTGGGATTTCTCCTCTTAGAGATGAGCCCCAGCTAAAGGTGCTGGGCCCAATGGCGAAGCTGCATCCCCAGGCTAAAGGTGCCTGGGACTGATGCACACGCACACCTCTGTCCTGGAGGGCCAGGTCACGCGACCCGAATTCCGGAACTTCCCTCTCCAGGCGTGCACCTCTTATGTATCCTCTCCCGGCATGCACAGCAGGTCGACCACGCCCACTATACTACTGCTGAGAGAGGACACACTAAGGCACAGCACTGTTACCAGTGGTTCAACCCTGACCTGTCATGGCAGTGCCACCTACAGGCCACAGGGAACTGTACACCAGTACAACACCTGCAGAAACAAAGTAACAGAACCTATCTATAAAAGCGGTCTGAGCCTGGCTACTAGCTCAGACCAACCCCTAAATTAAGGCACGTAGCACCCCTCAAAGTAAAGGGGCGCTACAAAACATTCAGAGCAGAGGCAGCCCAGAGCACATGTAAAGGGATGCTGGGGATGCCATCCTCCAGCATACAGACGACTGAACACTGTGAGTGTGACTCACCTCTTCTCTCTCTGTGCAGCCCGAGATAGAGATGGGAGGGATTCCAACTGGAGTTGGTAGAGAGAGTGCAGGGTCCCAGTGTGAGGAATTCATTCCCGCACATCAGCACTCAGCAGCCACTGAAAGCTAGAACCCTTGTGTCAGGAAGAGGAGCGGCCCCTCCCCCGAGCACTGCCAGGCTGGACTGGCTGCCCTATGCTCACACACCAGTTCTGGACGGAAACACACCTATGCTCAGATCACCAGTTCTGGGCGGACACAAACAAGGAGAGAAGGAGGGAGGGGAGAAATGTGGCACTTCAGCGCCCCCACCTATGCAGGTGCCTGGGTGCAAAGCACACGCTTAGGATCGGTCCTGCCACTGCCTCCCCTGGCTGGGAGGAGGGGGCGGCTCGGGCTGCTGTGGCTGACAGCCGGGAGATCGTGCCGCACTCGCGGGTGACCATGAGCCCTCCGTCAAATGCGGGAAACTCCCGCGAGTTGTGGGAGACTTGAGATGTCTGAGATGGGAACAGTGTAGCTCTGGGCTGAGCAAGCAAGAAGCTGCTCCTCGATTAAATGGCAATGTCCTTGTTGCTTGGTTTTGACCTCTCTGAGTGACAAAAGTGCCCACTATTGGGTTTGCAATTTCAGCCGATCTCCTGCTTTCTTTGGCTAATGTAAGGATGTAGTGGAACTGGCTTAAAATAGTGGTGGTAGTGGTAGAACAGGTGGACATAGCTAATATATATATATACAAGGGAGCGGACATTGCTCTTAAAGGAGAACTAAAGGCAAAAAATGTTTTCAGTTTTGGAGAGAGTGTAGCTGGATTAGAACACACGCCACTTTTTATTGCTGTCTGTGCCCCTGTTAAGGAGATTCATCCTTTCTTTTTGTCCTGTTTACCATTATCATTGAAAGTTTAAGTAAAAGAAAATTCTTAAATTTTGAGTTGTCCCCGGAAAAGTAGTAGAGGGGGAAATCCTCCAATAGGGACACTAGTTCTGGTGACCTGGGGGTCCTCAAGAAACTCCTTAACCACTTGCCGACCGCGCCATGTACAAAAGACGTCCACAGCGTGGTCGAGTTATCCTGAGTGGACGTCCCAGGGACGTCCTCACAGAATCTTGCTCCCGCGCGCCCCCTGGGGCGCGCTCCAGGATATGACCGTGACCGCCGGGTCCGGAAGACCCGGCGCATCACGGATCACGGTAGATGGCCGCTAATCGCGGCCGTTTACCACGTGATCGCTCCGTCAAATGACGGAGCGATCACTTGTAAACAGACCGGCGTCATCTGATGACGCCGGTTCCTCCCTCCCCTCTCTGTACCGATCGGTACAGTGTGAGAGGAGAGGGGAGGGAGCGGATCATGTCCGCTCCCTCCCCCATGTCAGCTGTGGGCTGGATCTGTGACAATTGCAGTCACAGATCCAGCCATCCATCCATCCCTGCTCAGCCATCCCTGTGCAATACTCTGCCAATACTCTGCAATACACCCTGCCAATACTCTGCAATACCCTGTGCAATACCCTGTGCAATACTCTGCAATACCCTGTGCAATACCCTGTGCAATACTCTGCAATACCCTGTGCAATACTCTGCAATACCCTGTGCAATACCCTGTGCAATACTCTGCAATACCCTGTGCAATACTCTGCAATACCCTGTGCAATACTCTGCAATACCCTGTGCAATACCCTGTGCAATACTGTGCAATACCCTGCCATACTGTGCAATACTCTGCCATATTCCGCAATACCCTGCCATACTCCGCAATACTCCTCAATACCCTGCAATACTCCTCAATACCTGGCAATACTCCTCAATACCCGGCAATACTCCACAATACCCGGCAATACTCCACAATACCCGGCAATACTCCACAATACCCGGCAATACTCGACAATACCC